>CM076583.1:760202073-760606894 GCA_034641835.2 Pinus albicaulis | reverse complement strand
GGGATACATCATTATCAGAATGGTCTAAAAAAACAAATATACCACTGATTTAAAGCAGGGCAGTAAATCCCCCAGCAAAGGTTTCCTTATCAAAGGAATATTCTGCAAAATAGAGGTTAGCCCCAAATGACACTTCTGCAGATCTGTCAAAATAGCTACCTACAAGAATATTGATAAAGACAAACAGACCAAGTGTTTTTCACAATGATGACCCACATAAAGACTATAAGGATGGTTGATTCTTGTTACTAGGGTTTTCATAATGGGAGGTTGTTCATTGTTTTAAAGAGAAAACCTGACAGAATGTCAGTCAAAGGAAAATATGGAAAATGAACAGAAATCTTCTATGTGCAAATGTCAAAACATCATAAAAAGGTTCATGTTTACAAAAGAGGGTATAGGGCACTATTTGAGCTAGTTGAAGGGTTTGTGAGCACAAGGAAGACATCAAGAGGCTTCCAACAAAGAAAAGAACCATATTTTTGTCAAACTGCCACCTACAAGACCAAAAACAACCAAGAAGATAGTAAGAAAAACGAAAAGAGAAATGAACCTTATAAAGTGGGTTTTTACTCATAAATCCATTTTTAAAAAAACTGTAAAGCCTCCTTGACCTCTCTCCCATCTCATTTATCATTATAGAGAAGAAGAAAACCATTGATGGAATTTTTTGAGGGTTTTGTGCGATTTTGGTCAAAACGTTCAAGAGCTGCGCACTGAGGCCGACGCTACGCACAAGCCTAGAACATCCCGAATGCCCACACATTCTCCTGGCGCTATGCTCTGATAGGCACGATAGGCCCATTTTCGGCCCAGATCGACCAGGTGCTATGCACAAACTTTGATAGGCCTGACCCAACCTGAACGTGCAGTCGCGCAGGCACTATCAACAGACAAACTTTGTTCCAGATTTCTCCAAAGGGCCAAAAAATTTAATTTTTGTTCCTCAAAATCTCCTGCAATCAGTCAAGCAAGGTTGGTGGATCTTTTCCTTACCTTCCAAGCAATATTTTTCATAAACATGGAAGACATTTAAAGCCTAATGTGACAAAACCCTAGTCTCCATAAAAATCAAATATTGACCTCCTAGGGCAACGTTTGCAAAATTAGGAGTTTTCATAGGTGTAAGGGCACTCACTACCAGCAAACCTACTTCTAGAACTGAAAGCACTCATTGAATGCTTCATTTTAGCCCTCATTTGCAAAATTTTTCTCTCACAACAGTCATTTTCCATCCCCAAACCTAAATACCTCACCAAGCTGAAAATCATTCTATGTTAAACCAATCACTATGTTTGAGGAAGAAATCAATTCCAGTAGTGATCAAGGCCAATGGCCTACCAAGCCAAAGCACAAGGGAGGGAGGGTTAATAGGTGTGAGCCGTTAAACACCATTCAAATTACTTTCTCTCCCATGATCCTTGCATGTTTTCAAGATGTTGGGTGTTATCAGTTTTGTGAGAAGGTTAAACAAGTCCAAAGCCACTAAGACTTCACTAGGTTGTTCATCCTCAACCTACAAAACCACCAAGTCAACCTTGCAGGAGTAAATTTTGAACTCTCATCTAAATCCATTGCTAAAGCCACAGGAATACCAGATATTGGTGAGACATTGTTTAAACAAAATAAATTGGACTTGAGTTACTATGAGCCCTACCTCAAACCTAGCTATTAACAAGGATGCAAGGTTGTTTTCCCCTTCTCCCACCTGTTAGAGAGGTATGCCCTACTGATGAAGCATATCATCAAATATTTCACTTGTGAGGGGAGGTACTCCAGGTTTTATTCATACCACATAAGGCTTCTGATGCACTTCACCAAGGTAAAATTGCTAAACCTACCATATTATTCTTTCAGAGCATTGACAAGATGGCTTCAGTAGTCAAGAAGAGAAGTTATGTCCACCAAATGCAGAGCCTTTTTCACCACTCCTTAATTAAGATGGTTGTCTTGCACCAGACGGAGCAGCAAGGAATCCCTTGGGAGATTTTTATCTCACATGATGTATTTTCCAATCCCCAAGCCTTCATTCAGAAAAATTTGCATTCCACTTCACACCCACCTGCCTCCACTCCTCCATCATCTCCATAAATGCCTTTTCCATAGGGAAATTTACCTCCTACTTCTCCTCCCGATGCATCAAATGAAGATGGTGGAAGTAGCTCTAATGAGGAGAAAACAGACGATAGTGGAGAGGAAAAGCACAGTAAGGCAGAATCAGAGTTAGGTGAAGAAAAAGATGATGATAGCAGCAATGAGGAGAGAGATGAAAGTGATGAAAATGATAAAGATAGTGAGGCAAATACAAAGCTTAATGAGGAAGAATATGATGATGACATAGATGAGAGTGATGAAGATGGAAGTCAAAAAGAGGAAGACAGTGAGAAATTTGAGCAAAAAAGTGATAATAATGATATCACTAAGTCAATATCAAGTGCAGAAAAGAGTATTGATGATGAACAAGGTGAGGACCAAGAGAATTATGAAGAAAACAATGAAGGTGACAGTCATCAAGAGAGTGCATGTATGTGCTTGAGAATGACAGTGAAAACAATGTTGAAATGAGTGAAGACAATGAAAATGAAGAAACAGAGGGAAAGGATGACGAAATTGAAGACCAAGAGCAGGCAGGTTATGAGTTTGAAACAGATTTAAAATATGAAGGCATTGACCAAGGCAGTGGCACAAATGAGACAATCAGTGATGAGAAAGGGAATATTCATGCCAATCATGATAGCTGTCATGACTATCATGACACAAATCAGCCTCTGAAAGACCAAGAAAATCAAAGTGACAATGATGGAAGTGATAGAGAGGAGGACCTCAGTGAAGGACAGAGACAAAATGAGGTAAGTGAGGAGGGTAGTGATCAGTTTGAGAGCCAAGAAGAAAATGAAGAAAATAGTGAAGAAAGCAATAATGATAATGAGGCTAGAGGTCAAGGAATTAGTGACCCAATAGAGCATGAAGTGACACATGAAAGCCATGACAAAGATGAAAAGGCTTGTGACTTCACCAAGGATCAAGGCACCCTCATCACTCCTCTCACATGCACCTACCATAGAGGCAAAAGAGATGTGTTTGTTGCCTCAAAAAGGCAAGGGGCCATCTCTCCTTCAGCTATCAAACACAAATATAAAGGCAAGGAAAATATGGACAAAGGTGAGAAGTAGGTAAAGGTAAGGAGAAGAAAAAGGATCAAGAAAACTCCTCAAGAACCTCAATTCATTGATCTAGATAGTGACAATGAGGACTAGGAGATGAGCACTAGATTGCTTCTCTTGGAGAAATATGCGCAACTTAAGGAGTGGGAAAGAGACTTTGAGATGGCACAACATGCCATCCACTATTACAAACAGGAGCATACGAATTTCAAGGAGGTTAAGGGAGGCCTTGCCCTACAAAAGAAAATGACCAAGCATTAGGCAAGGAAAAGCATGCTTGCCTGTGCCAAACTGAAGAAGGCCCTCATAGAGCTAGAAGACCTAAAAATGGAAACATTCTATGATAACCTTGGAATTTTGGCTAAGGCTTCTCAATATTTGTCGAAAACCTGTTGAGGGACCTCTCGACCAAGTTTGAAGCAATTTGAACAAAATTTTCTCTTTTCCAAATTTTGACCCCTCCGTGCGCAAAACCCTAGGAACTACGCAAAAAATTGGTGCATCCCCAGCTCTAAAAGTTTGAATTTTTTTTTTCTCACTTCACCAGTAGTCTTCTCACAAATTTTCAGATCACTTGGAGAATTTTTACCCCCTCAAAATGTCAGAAAACATTAAAAATTTGACCTTTCTGCCTCATTTTCAGACTAGGTGCTACGCATAGAGAAGTGTTGGGAGATTTAATTTTTGGATAGGTAAATGAAATCCACTCAGAAAAAAAAAAGAATTTTTGGAAAGTACACTCATCACGCTTTCCAACGAGTCATCACAGCCAAATCCAGTGTCAGGAAGGGGTCAAAAACTCAGCTACAAGAGACCCTATTTTCTATTGAAGTGGCACTGTGCACAGAGGCTGCCTAGTGTGTTTTGGACCACAAGTCAAAAAAACACACTCATTTATTGCAAATAGATATTTTTGAGTTTTTTGAGGAAAATTAAGCTACAATTAGGTGCAAATAATTATTTTAGCATTTATTTCATGGGATATTATGTGCCTTGGGCCTTACATGGTCTCTTGAGCATAAATGATATTTATGACTATATTTGACATTTTCCTACCACATTTAGGGTTTTAGTCCTCATTTTCTCAAGAAATAGGGCATGGGGCCCCTATGTATTTTGCTTCCAATTGATGAGCTTGAAGAAAAATATACATGGTTTTATGAGCTTGGAGAAGAAATTGGTTTTGTGAATTGGATGAATGGCTTGTTTGACGTGATGATGGAGAAGCTTGTTTGCAGGATTCCATAGCTTGGTGAAAGGTTATGTTTTCTTAACTTGTTAATGTTTTCTTGTTCTCATTTTGTTTCATTCTTCTTGGCTGCTATAAAATAGAAAAGTATAGGTTGAGACATATTCTTTGGGGCACCTCAATCCTCCTGTTTGTTACAGCTTTGATGTTTTCCTCTTTTGGCCATCTTAAGGAATTCTTGATTCCTCCTTAGGTCCAAAAAAACTTGTTTTTGTTTCATGCATGGTTATTATGCTAGCTTACAAGTATGATTCATGGTTTGCCCTGCTTATTTGAATTTTTCAAAACCCTATCTGGAAGCCTTTCTATGAAATATGGATTTCTAAGTTAAGCAAAGAGGTATCGTTCGATCTTGCCCTTTGTGCATGCTTGTCAACCTATTTCAGAGTTCCCAATAGCTTGGAATATGATTTTTAGGATTTTCCTCTTCATAGATTGAGTTATTTGTTTATCTTATGTGTTTTCCCAAAATGTGAAGGTGAATTTCTAAAGTTAGGAGTTCTAATGCTTCTATGTTTCAATGGAATGTTTATCTTATATGTTTATCAGTTTGATTATTTTTCATAGAGCTTAATGGTTTTCCATACCTCATGAGTTATTTCTTCAAACTATATATGTGTAACACCTCTTAGTCTTTTCCCAAACTTAATGTTCATTACACCTCATACATCACCTTAAGGATCCATTAACCTTGCTAAATTGGCCCTGCAACACACTTTTTTGCATCATTTAGAAATCCTTGAATTCATTTGAATCCATAGCCCAATGGCTTTGACATACTCTCACTCCTCCTATTACATTTGACCATCTTACCCATCGAAAAAAATAAAAAATCCTACACTTAACAACTAGCCTAAAATAAAAACCCTAGAGCAAAAAGAACACATCCTTTTCACCCAATAAAGAGATTCCTCTCTGAGTCTAGAAAGGTTAGGTCCTTGGATTCCAAAGCTTGGTTCCATATTACCCTGTCATTTGGTATACCAATCTGCCAAATCACGGGACTCTAACATTCTGGCGATCACGGTGGGAACTTCTGAGTATAGTAGCCTAAATACCTCTTAAGACTCTTTAGACCCTCAGTTTGACTTAGAAAACCCAGTGAGTCTACCACCTCATCTCCACACTAACATTCTGGCGATCACGGTGGGACCTTCTGAGCTATAGTTTCCTAACAAACTCCTATAGACTAATTTAAACCTTTAGTTAAGCTTACAGAATTCACTGATAGTATCTAGTGGTTTGTCTGCTATCTCATCACCACACTAACACAATGGTGATAATGATGGAAACTCTGAGTCTATGACAAAATAAGTAACCCTTAGGACTTGAAATACCCTTATCAAAACATTGAGAAATTACATTGTCAGCCATAGAGTAAACTCTACTTGTTTCATCTTCCTAGAAAAATGATGACTCAGTTATAGGACACTCTTGTAAACCTTAGGACTACATACAGAGAACTCAGAAAACACCAAAAGCATCCCTAGATTGGTTTTTATTACTTATTTGTTGTGGACCATAATATATTTTACCTTCAAAAAAAGCTAAAAATTTCCACCTGGCGACTCCAATAGCCTCCAGTAGGCATATTACTTCATTAGCACTCATTTGACTTCCTAGATTTGTTTCACACCAACCCTGAGAATTTTTTGAACCCTTATATATTATAAGAATTTACCAAGCATTAAGAAAGGCCAGCCTTCAGAAACTATACTAAAACTCTCGGCCTCTCTGAATTTTGAAATTTGAAATCTGGCTTCATATAGGATCAGTACCACATCTCATCTGGACCCAAACCCTCCCAAAATAGTTGATGACCCAGAAAGGATTTTGTGGAAAAATTCTAGATCTGGAAACTTAATCATTGTGAGGATCATCCATAGAGCAAGCTTTGTACATGAAAATCTCACATATTTGCAAGATCCACAGTTTAACTTGCACCATACAAGGACCCTCTTCAGAAATAGGGCTCAAACTGATATTGACCAAACTGACCTTGAACCCTTAGATTTGCAACAGAGTTTTAGCAGAGAAGCCTTTCCTTCCACACAACCTGATTTTCAGCTTCTCCATCACTTCAAATCTTTCCATACCAAATCTACTCAAAGCCAGTCTGTTGGTCCAAGTACTTCCACCACACCCATCCATACCACCATTGTGAAAGCCACTTCACTTCATCCCGCACCCCCTCTCACAAATCCACCTTTTGTAAATCCTCGATTAGCTCCCACCACGGATGCTTGGTATGCACCCTTGGTTTTACCTCAGCCTTTAGTGCCTTTATCGAATGACTATCAATCGAAGATCCCTCATTTCGTAGGGGTTGAATCCACCACTGCACAACAACATGTAGATATGATCAATGATGCTTTTGATTATATGGAGATAGAAGAATAAATTATTCAAATGAGGATTTTTGCACAAAGTTTAGGAGGAGAGGCCAAAAAATGGTTCAAATCCTTAACCCCTAACACAATGCATGATCTCCTTTCACTTTACCAAACTTTCATAAACAAGTGGGAAGTCAAGAAAAACCCCCTCTAGATCCTATCTGAATATAAAAATCTCAGAACGAATGTAGGGGAAAGTGTGCAAGATTATTGCACCAGGTTTAATAGTGTGTACAAATCCCTCCCACCTCACATGAAACCTCCATAAGGCCTAGCACTAGTGAAATTCCCTGAAGATTTTGACCCTGACATGACTTTCCAATTAAGAGAAAGAGACTCTGAAAACTTAGAAGAAATGCAAAGGGCAGGTATTAGTGTAGAGGTTAACTTGATTAAAAAAAGAGCTAGGTTGAAATAAAAAAGGAGGGTAACCTACAAGGATGAAACCATGCCCTCAACTTTTTCTTCTGATACCAAAATAGACAGCTTAATGAGAACTATGGAGAGAATGATAGAAAAAATAAACTTGAATGAAAGGACCCCTCCTAGGGAAAACCAAGCTAATATCCAAAACATAAATAGACCTTAGAACTTCAGAAGAGATACTCATCAAAACAAACCAAGGGAAAATGATCAACAAATCAGATCTCCCTTTCAGCAAAACTGTGTAGATGAAGATGAAGGAGAAATTATAGAACCTGAAGAAAACGATATAAATCTAATAAGTTCTAATAATGAAGAGGATGTTTTTCTCACTCAAGAAGATCAAGGTTTCTTCTCTTCAGATGAAAATGACACAAACTATGAAGAATCTGAAGACTACCGTTTGGGGTTTGAAAATGCCATCATGGAAATCCATAAGCAGTATGACCTTAGGAGAAAAAAGTACCTAGATTCAACCAAGAAAGACCAAATAGACATTACTTTTCGGAAATAATATGAAAACACCCTTAAGAAAACAGCATAGAATGTCAACATCATGGCTAAGAAGGCTGAAACAAACAAATGGAAAACTAGCCAGCCAAACAATGACCTTAGTTGTCCTAGTACCTCCGCCAATCACCTTGAGAAAACCATTTTATCTAAAACTCCAAATCAGGATAAAAAAATTAAGAATGTAGAAAAGGTTATGGTTGATAAAGTTGATGTTAATATGTCCAAAACACTAGTGCCTTGCAGTTTTGAGGGAGAAATTTCCAAAATCAAGATAAATATGCCCCTCACTGAACTAGTTACTCAACCCATATATAGGTCTTAGATGTTGAAAGTAATAAACATAGGAAATGATGTTGACACTTTGCACCTGGTTGATGACACACCTGAGATGTTTTTTGGACCCAAAATAGAAGGAAACTATCAGGAAGGAGCCATTCCCCATTTCTATATCAGCCTAAACATACATGAGAAAATCTTACATAATGCCATGCTGGATTCCAGTGCCTCTCACAATTTGATGGCCAAAGTTGTGATGGAGAGATTAGGCCTAGAAATAAATAAACCTTACAAATAATTATACTCCTTTGATTCAAGTAGGGTCAAATGTTTGGGCCCGATCAAGGACCTTTGTGTTAACCTAGCACAAGTGCTTGCCAAGAATCTAGTCATGGACATAGTAGTGGAAAATATTCCTCCCAAGTATGGCATGCTCTTGTCCAGATCTTGGAGAGCCAAGCTTCAGGGGAACCTTCAACTAGATATTTCCTATGAAACCATTCCCTTTTTCAATCATATAAGGAGATTATACCAAGAGCCACATATGAATTATATGGTTAGCAGTCACGACAGATTAGAAAACAATCATCTTTATTCTATTCACTTAGATCTTGATTCTTTCATATTATATAATGAGGAAGATAATGATGAGAAAGTATATGAAGTTGAAACACATCAAGACACACTACAACAGTCAAAACAGTCTTTGCATGAAGGACCTAGTATTCAAAATGATAGCAATCTTGAACAAACACAATATGACAAAATCAAACTTGAATCTGTACAAACTAACAATGAAACCTCAAAACCAATGGTTAGTTTGACATATGAATCAGGTAGTCCAAAGAGAGGTCAAAACTCAGAAACACAAATATTCCCTTTTACCAACCCCAAAACACTAAAATTCCCTCACAAAACAATAAGCTTGGGAAATCTGAATCAAGGGAGTCTTATGTTTTTACCTTATCTAGACACCTCATTATCAGAAAGTCTTGTCCCTCCAGAAAAGATGTTGACTCTCACTGATGTTTCCATCAATCCTAAAGGTATGCTTGTTGAAACTAATATAGAGGGATATAATATAGGCATCCTAAGAAGGACCAAAATAATTAAGTTATCCAAAGCCTTGCCATTACATACAAAAATGAAATACTTAAGTTTGTGCAAAAAGTTTGAAGATGCTCTTGTATATAAAAGTAAAAGCTCAAAACCTGATGATATAGACATTGTCCAAAAGAGGCCTTCTCCCAAGAAGAACTATGAAAATTTTGGGTAGATTCTAGCACTAACAAAGAAAGCTGAAGGAGGGAGACTGTGTATAGACTTTAGACACTTAGGAAAAGCCTCCATGGAATCCAAGTACCTTCTTACTAAGATAAGTCATCCTATGCCAATAATAGAAATTTCTAACAGAGTGACTTTTATTGGTAGTGTTTCAGGTTTTCATGAGTTGATACCACTTCAAATCAATCAACACAAAGACATTTTCAAAGTCCCTTGGAATGACTACATCCCTGACCAAATTTTTCCTAGAATAAGGGATGCTGAAGACACCTCCCAAGAGGCCATGGCACCTGTTACCAATTTCTTCACTATGATATACATTGATGATATTCTCATTTGTTTCAAAGCTGATGAAGAATGTCTTCTTCACCTAGACAGTTTCTTTCACAAAAACAAGGTTTGGAAACAAAATTCCAAGGAAGTATATAAAAGAGAACTTGGCTTGTCTGAAATTGCTTCACAAAAATCTTGTACCATGCCCTCAAGAATAGATAGCATGTTCCTTATCTGCAAGAGCTGAATGATGGAGGTTTTTTAGATGATCCTGAGGATGGAAGGGTAATAAAATACCATGGTTATTTAGAGTCCTAGTTTGAACTTTTCACTCATTGTACATATCACTGTTTGATGAAAAGATATAGAGAGAAAAAAAATACAAAAACAAGAAAAAAATGGAAAAATAGGGCATATTTGAAAAGAGGTAAAGACCCATACCCAAAAAATAGAACTACTAAAAGTGTGCAAGCCTAAATAACACTACTAGTGCAGAAAAGAAGTCTTGTTTCAGTCATCTAGCCTAATCATGGCTGAAACACGTTTTAAATTTATTTTTGGTAAGTTAGTAAAAGATAGTTGGTCAAAATATTCAAGCTTGACTTATCAAAAGATAGATTAGGGAAAAAGATACTGGGTCCACATGCTTAAAACAGAACCAAAGAGAAAAATGGGGATGAATAGAAAACAATGTATCCTAGCCCTGATTTTTCTAGCCTCATTTTGTTCAAAAATAACATTTGTGTGCAGCTTTTTTTTATGCCACAAACACATGGTAAGTCAGATTGTCTAATCCTGATTTAGCCATGCTTTCAATTTCATGTTTATATTTTAGTGAATGAATCCTGTCAAATAGCTTAAAATTGACAATTGAGTAGTCCAGGTAGAGAATAAGAGGAGTTCATTAGCCTAATTTGAACTCCTGTAAGAAATAAGTGTAGAAGTAGATAGTTTTCTTGCTTTCAAAAATAAAAATATGTCAAGGTTGCTAGTCCAAATGCACCTAAGGAAGAAAAAATGTTAGGAAAGTAGGTTGGGAAGGTAGAGATGAAGTTGAGCTAATCTTGTATTTCAGATTGTTCAAATCATAGCTTCAAGCAAGCATCAGCAAGAGAAAGAGGTAAAAATCTGCCCAATGGATGAGGTAATAGTCGCCATAAAGCCAGAAATATGAAGTTCTGGACACCTTGTGAAAAGGAGCTACCCTCCCCAAGTGGAGCCACTTTCAGTCATCAGTAATTTTTTCCTTCATAGATGACTAAATTATTTCCCTGGATTTCTAGAAAGAAAGTTCTTGACCATTGTGAGTTCTAGAAATATCACTGCCTTCATCTTCCTTAAAGATAATTTGTCACTATTTCATGTTTCCATCATTTCTCACTCTGCTTACCCGTCTCATAAAACCCACTAGGGACTCATGTCATATATCTTGCCTATATATTGTAACCTTTGACCAAAATCCTCTGTTTTGTTTTGCCTAAAATACCCCCACTACTACCTAAGCCCACCAATCAAATAACTTTGTTGTGTATCCCAAAATACTCCCAAACACTGATGGTCTCAAACTATCTCTGTAAACTCTTTAGATAAATCAAGTAAAATTGATTTTGGATCTTCAAAACATTAGTTTATCATAAAATCTATCTTACACTTGATGATCCTAAATTCTAGGTCTTAGTCCAAAAACCAAGTCCAAGAAAGCCTCCACTAGGTCACCTAGGGTTTGAAAAAGTCATAGGGTGGATTTGGTGCCCTACAAACTCTGTTTTTCTCTATGAAGATACTACACTCAAAGAAGAAAAGGACAGGTGATCTTGTCCAAACTGATCAAAATGGTCATTCAAGGAAGACTCTTTGGTCTAAAGCACAAATCTTGCAACGGGACAGCTGCCCTCTGCTCACATTTCTTTAAGTGGATCAAATAGCCCTCAGACTAGCAATGGGTAAGGTAAAAGAGAAAATCATCATAAGATGACCATTCACAGCAAAAAGAAAGAAACAAGCATATGTTTGATGAAAATCAGGGTTTGTGACATTTTTTTGACCAAACAGGAATCGGCACTAGGGTTACAAGATAAAAGGTTTTCTCAAACTCCATCAAGTATGCATTGAAGACTAATAGAAATGATGAATGAGTTTGAGAAGTTTCAGAGAACTTAGAAGACAACATTATTTACTTTTTCCTAAGCAGCCCTAAAACCTAGGAGTTTGGGAAAGTTGACAAACTGGTCAAAAGGTGATAACAAAACGTCATTCATAACAACATAGGATTTCAAAGGCTTCAATTTTCCCTCTATTTTTTGGCAAACAGGCATCAACTCCACATCATCAAGTGTTGAAAGGGTAAAGAGTATTGGTATAAAAGTATGACGTTTCAAAAGGTAAAATCTAAGAACTAAAGGGATAAAAGGAGGCAGACCTAAACACCAATACCCCACATCACCAAAGGGGCAAAAAGAGATAGAAATATCAGTTCAAGGTTTTACTTCTCAAAGAAAGGACAAAAAAATAAATTAAAGGGTCAAGGAGGTAAGCATAAGGGAATAAATTGCCGAAGGAGGCAACTATGACAAGCCTAGGTTCATGGTTGATAAAATGAGTTGTCCAACTCCAAAAGAGATAGTGATAAAAAAGACAGAAGTTGTGTAGGCACCTGCAAGAAAAGAAGTGGCTAGAAAAAACACAAAATAGCTTAAATAGCTTAACTCCCTCACTTCACATAAATCATTGTCAGAATGGTCTTAAAAAAAAAATATACCACTGATTTAAAGCAGGGTAGTAAAGCCCCTAGCAAAGGTTTCCTTATCAAAGGAATATTCTGCAAAAGCTAGGTTAGCCCTAAATGACACTTCTGTAGAACTGTCAAAATAGCTACCTACAGGAAGATTGATAAAGGCAAACAGACCAATTGTTTTTCAAAATAATGGCCCACATAAAGATTAGAAGGATTTTTATGTTTGTTACTAGGGTTTTCATACTAGGAGGTTGTTCACTATTTTAAATAGAAAACCTGACATAATTTCAGTCAAAGGAAAATATGGCAAATGAACACAAATTTTCTATGTGAAAATGTTAAAACATCAAAAAAAGGTTCATGTTTACAAAAGAGGGTACATGGCACTATTTGAGCTAGTTGAAGGGTTTGTGAGCACAAGGAAGACATCAAGAGGCTTCCAACAAAGAAAATACCATATTTTTGTCAAACTGCCACCTACAGGACCAAAAAGAGCCATGAAGACAGTAAGAAAATGGCAAAGAGAAACAAACATTATAAAGTGAGTTTTTACTCATAAATTCATTTTTCAAAAATCTATAAAGCCTCCTTAACCTCTTTCCCATATTATTTATCATTATAGAGAAGAAGAAAACCGTTGAGGGAATTTTTTGAAGGTTTTTTGTGAGTTTGGTAAAAAAGTTCAGGCGTTGCGCACCGAGGCAGGCGCTATGAACATGGCCATAGGAGCTACGAACAGAGAAGTCAACAACAGTGCTATTTAACACTGTGCTGTGCACTAGGAGGGCAGTGCTACGCACCTGAGAAGGCGCTATGCATATGCCCAGAATGGCCTCGCTGCCCACAAATTCACCAGGCGTTGTGCTCCAACAAGCCCGACAGGCCCATTTTCGACATGAATCGACCAGGCGCTACATACAAACTCAGACAGGCATGACCCAACCTGAACTTGTAGTCAGGTAGGTGCTATAGATAGACAACCTTTGTTTTAGATTGCTCCAAAGGGCCAAAAAATTCAAGTTTTTTCCTCCAAATCTCCTGCAATTAGTCAAGCAAGGTTGGTGGCCCTTTTCCTTACCTTCCAAGGATTCTTTTTCATAAACATGGAGGACATTTAAAGCCTAACCTGACCAAACCCTAGTCTCCATAAAAAATTAAATATTGACCTCCTAGGGCAGGGTTTGAAAAATTAGGAGTTGTCATAGGTGTAAGGGCACTCATTGCCAGCAAACCTGCTTCTAAAACCTGAAAGCACTCATTGAGTGCCTCATCTTAGCCCTCATTTGCAAAAAAATTCCCTCACATCACTCATTTGCCATCCCTAAACCTAAACACCCTCACCGAGCTAAAAATCCTTCTGTGTAAAACTAGTCACTATGTCTGAGGAAGAAATTAATGCCAGCAATGATGAAGGCCAAAGGCCTACCAAGCCAAAGCACAAGGGAGGGAGGGTTAATAGGTTTGAGCCCTTAGACACCATTCAAATTACTTCCTCTCCCATGATCCTTTCATTTTTTCAGGATTTTGGATGTTATCAGTTTTGTGATAAGGTTAAACAAGTCCAAAGCCACTCAGACTTGACTAGGTTGTTCATCCTCAGCCTACAAAACCACCAAGTCAACCTTGCAGGAGTGAATTTTGACCTCTCATCTGAATTCGTTGATAAAGCCACAAGAATACCAGATATTGGTGAGATATGGTTTAAACAAAATAAATTGGACTTGAGTTACTATGATCCCTACCTCAAACCTAGTTGTCAACAAGGCTGCAAGGTTGTTTTCCCCTTCTCCTACCTGCTAGAGAGGTATTCCCTACAGATGAAGCAGATCATCAAATATTTCACTTGTGATGGGAGGTACTCCAGGGTTTATTCATACCACATAATGCTTCTGATGCACTTCACTAAGGTAAAATTGCTAAACCTACCATACTATCTCTTTCGGAGCATTGACAAGATGGATTCAGTAGTCAAGAAGAGAATTTATGTCCACCAAATGCAAAGCCTTTTTCATGAATCCTTGATTAATATGGTTGTCTTGCACTAGATGGAGTAGCACGAAATCCCTTGGGAGGTTTTTATCTCACATGATGTATTTTCCAATCTTGAAGCCTTCATTTAGGAAAATTTTCCTTACACTTCACACCCACTTGCCTCCACTCCACCATCATCTCCACAAATTCCTTCTACACAAGGAAATTTACCTTCTTCTTCTCCTCTTGATGATCAAATGAATATGGTGGAAGTAGCTCTAATGAGGACAAAACAGATGAAAGTGGAGAGGAAAAGGACAGTAAGGCAGAATCAGAGTTAGGTGAAGAAAAATATGATGATAGCAGTAATGAGGAGAGAAATGAAAGTGATGAAAATGATAAAGACAATGAGGGAAGTACAGAGCTTAATGAGCAAGAATATAATGATGAAAAAGATGAGAGTGATGAAGATGGAAGTCAGAAAAAGGAAGAAAGTGAGAAATTTGAGCAAAACGGTGGTAATAATGATATCACTAAATCAATATCAAGTGCATAAAAGAGTGTTGATGATGAAAAAGGTGAGGACCAAGAGAATTATGAAGAAAACAATGAAGGTGACAGTCGACAAGAGAGTGCATGAGACAACCAAGAGGGAGATGTGCTTGAGCATGACAGTGAGAAAAATGACAGTGAAAACAATGCTGAAATGAGTGAAGACAATGAAAATGAAGAAACATAGGGAAAGGATGAAGAAATTGAATACCAAGAGCAGGAAGGTTATGAGGTTGAAACAGAGTTAAAAGATGAAGGCATTGTCGAAGGAAATGGCACAAATGAGACAGTCAGTGATGAGCAAGGGAATAGTCATGAAATTCATGATAGCTTTCATGACTGTCATGACACAAATCAGCATCTGAAAGACCAAGAAAATCAAAGTGACAATTCTGGAAGTAACAGAGAGGAGGACCTCAGTGAAGGACAAAGCCAAAATGAGGCAAGTGATGAGGGTAGTGATCAGTTTGAGAGACAAAAATATACTGAAGAAAACTATGAAGAAATAAATGATGATAATGAGGCTAGAGGTCAAGAAATCAGTGACCCAATAGAACATGAAGTGACACATGAAAGCCATAACAAATATGAAAAGGCTTGTGACTTCACCAAGGATCAAGGCACCCTCATCACTCCTCTAACATGCACCTACCACAGAGGCAAAAGAGATGTGTTTGCTGCGTCAAAAAGGAAAGGGGCCATCTCACCTTTAGCTATTAAGCACAAAGACAGAGCAAAGGAAAACATGGACAAATGTGAGCAGCATGTAAAGGTAAGGAGAAGAAAAATTATCAAGAAGACTCCCCAAGAACCTCAATTCATTTTTCTAGACAGTGACAATGAGGACCAAGAGATGAGCACTAGATTGCTTCTCTTGGAGAAAGATGCCTAGCTTCAGGAGTGGGAAAGAGAATTTTAGATGGCACAACATGTCATCCACTATTACAGAGATGAGCATAATAATTTCAAGGAGGTAAAGAGAGGCCTTGCCCTACAAAATAAAATGATCAAGCATTTTGCAAGAAAAAGCATGCCTGGTTGTGACAAACTGAAGAAGGCCCTCATAGATCTAGAAGACCTAAAAAGGGAAAAATTCCATGATAGCCTTGGATTTTTGGCTAAGGCTTTTCAACAGGTGTGCAAGACCTCTTGAGGGACCTCTCCACCAAGTTTGAAGCAATTTGAACAAAGTTTTGTCTTTTCCAAATTTTGACCCCTCTGTGCACAACACCATAGGCACTATGCACAAAATTGGTGCATCCTCAACTCTCAAAGTTTGCGTTTTTGGATTTCTCACATCACCAAAAGTCTACTCACCAACTTTCAGATCACTTGGAGTATTTTTACCCCCTCAAAAGGTCAAAAAACATCAAAAATTTGATCTTTTTGCCTCATTTTCAGATGAGGCACTGTGCACAGAGAAGTGTTCGAAGATTTGATTTTTGGACAGGTAAACGACATCCACTCAGCACAAATCAAGCATTTCTGGAAATTAGACTCATCAGGATTTCCAACGTGCCATCACAGAGCCAAATCTGGTGTCAGGAAGGGGTCCAAAACTTAGCTGCAAGAAATCCTATTTTCTACTAAAGTGGCGCTGCGCATAGAGGCTGCCTAATGTGTTTTGGACCAAAAGTCGACAAAACACACTCATTTATTGAAAATAGATATTTTTGAACTTTTTTAGGCAAATTAAGCTAGAATTAGTTGCAAATATTTATTTTAGCATTTATTTCTTAGGATATTATGTGCCTTGGGCCTTGCATGGTCTCTTGGCCATAAATGATATTTATGACTATATTTGACATTTTCCTACCACATTTAGGGTTTTAGTCTTCATCTACTCCATAAATAGAGCATGTGACCCCTATGTATTTTGTTGGCATTTGATGAGCTTGAAGAGAAATATACATAGTTTTATGATTTTGGAGAAGAAATTGGTTTTGTGAGTTGGATGAATGGCTTGTTTGACTTGATGGCCATGAAGCTTGTTTGTAGGATTCCATAGCTTGGTGAATGGTGACGTTTCCTTAACTTGTTAATGTTTTCTTGTTCTCATTTTGTTTCATTCTTTTTGGCTGTTATAAAATAGAAAATTCATTAGGGGATTTTTGAGGTCTAAAATGGGCCTCATAAGAAAAATGTACAACAAAAATAAACTTTATAACAACCAATAGGATTCAAGATGATGATGTCAACCATGGGGGATGATTCACCATTTTTTAAATAAAATGGTAAAAATATTAAAAAATATTAAAATAATAAAACTACTTTTTCAACTTGTATTTTCAACTTATCTCCCAAAATTTTTACTCAAATTTCGAGCGGGAGCACTCGTTGGATGCGAAATTTAATTCCTCATCCAAGGAGTACCCATGTTGCATACTTTCGATGAACTCTACTACACGAAAAATGAGAAATACATAAAAAACATGATTGTAATCACATTTTTTTATGTATTTCTCATTTTTCGTGTAGTAGGACCCATCGAAAGTATGCAACATGGGTACTCCTTGGATGGGGAATTAAATTTCGCATCCAACGAGTACTCCCGCTCAAAATTTGAGTAAAAACTTTGGGAGATAAGTTGAAAATATGAGTTGAAAAAGTAGTTTTTCCATTTTTCCCTCTAAAATTTGATGATGTCATCAAATCTTATTTGATTTTTTCCACTATTATTTTATAATTTCCTTAGGAAGCCCAGTCTAGGCCTCAAAATTCCCCTAATGATAGGTTGAGACATGTTCTTTGAGGCACCTCAATCCTCCTATTTGTTATAGCTTTGATGTTTTCCTCTTTTGGCCATCTTAAGGAATTCTTGATTGCTCTTTAGGTCCACCAAAACTTGTTTTTGTTTCATGCATGGTTAGTATGCTAGCTTACAAGTATGGTTCATGGTTTTTCCTGCTTATTTGAAGTTCTCAAAACCCTACCTTGAAGCCTTTTTGTGAAATATGGATTGCTAGGTTAAGTCAAAGAGGTCTTGTTCGATCTTTCCCCTTGTCCATGCTTGTCAAATCGTTTCAGAGTTCCCAATAGCTTGAAATATGATGTTTAGGAGTTCCCTCTTCATAAATTGAGTTATTTTTTTATCTTACGTGTTTTCCGAAAATATGAAGATGAATTTCTAAAGTTAGGAGTTCTAATGCTTCTATGTTTCATAGGAATGTTTATCTTATATGTTTATTAGTTTAAGTATTGTTCATAGAGCTTAATGGTTTTCCCTACCTCATGAATTATTACTTCAAACTATATATGTGTAAGACCTCTTAGTATTTTCCCAAACTTAATGTTCATTACACCTCATACACCACCTTTAGGATCCATTAACCTTGCTAAATTTTCCCTGCAACACACTCTGTTTCATCATTTGGACACCCTTGACTTCATTTTTCTCCATAGACCAATGGATTTGATATCCTCTCACTCCTCCTATTACATTTGACCATCTTACCCATCCAAAACAATAAAAAATCCTACACTTAACAACTAGACTAAAATAAAAACCCTAGAGCAAAAAGAACACATCCTTTGCACCCAACAGAGAGATCCCTCTCTGAGTCCAGGAAGGCTAGGTCCTCAGACTCCAAAGCTTGGTTCCATGTTACCCTGTCATTTGGTATACCGATCTGCCAAATCAAGGGACTCTAACAAAGAGCACAATATTATTGTGTCTCTCATATTCTTTATTGTTGAATGTATCAGGGGAAGCTATGGAAAAGGATTTTTGGATCAATTTAGGGACTTTGTAACAATCTAAGTCTCTGGTGAATAAATTTTTCCAGCAGAAAAAGCTATATAACCCGAGGATGAAGGATGGAGACTCGGTGATAGAGAATCTGAACTCCTTTAATATTGTAGTAAGCCAGTTGTTATCGGTGGATACAAAAATCTCATATGAAGATAAGTGCATCAATTTTCTATGTTCTCTACAAGATTCATGGGATAGTATGGTTGTTGCAATAGGTAGCAATACAACTTCTTTGAAGTTTTATGAAATAGTCTCATCCTTGTTGTTGGAGGAGATGATATTGAAAACTATGGAGAGCCATAATGGATATTCCTTCTCTATACGAGGAAGGTCCCATAAAATAAAAAAATAAGTCCTTGAGTGGGAGATATAGATATAGAGGGAGATATAAATCTCTAGGAAAACCTATAAATATGTGTTGGAAATATGGAAAGTAAGGACACTACAAAACAAATTGTAGATCTAAAGCTCCTGAGAAAGGAAAGGGATTTGATGATGTTCCTTCTATAGAGGTGAAAGACACCTTAGATGAAGGTGGGGATGTGTACTTGGCTTCTTCTTCAAGTACATATGTAGATCATGAGGCATGGTTTATTAAATCAGGTGCATGCTTTCACTTCACTCCCCATAGGGAGTGGTCCTGTGAGTACGAGAAGCATTGTGGTGTTGATGTCTTCTTAGGGGATGACATGAATGCTATAATTGTTAGATGCAGAAAATTCAAGTTGAAGTTTCAAGGTGGAAGGATTACAACACTTCCTGGTATTCTGCATATTTATGCATTGGCCAAAAATATGGAGGATGGAGGTGTAAAATATTTTTTTGATAAAGATACTTGCAAGATGGTTTGAGTATCACTCCTATTGATGTAGGGAGTTTGGATTGGAAATATATACAAGCTTAAAGGTAGCACTGTTATTTATGGGTGCAATAGTTATGTTGTTCTTGAAAGTGGAGCAGAAAATATAGTGGTATCTGGAAAAAAATACCATGTTATGGCATCAAAGGCATGGAAATATGTAACACCATCCTTCCACATTTACCCAAGTTAACCGGTCTACTAGGGTAAACATGTGATGAGAGGATGCTATGATCTGATTCATCCTCCTAGGTCACCTTAAGGTTGTGAAACTAACATAACACAACCGATATGACCATCCACACATCCTAGAAAACATTTAGGGGATAACCCACCTTTCCAGTTGACCAACCCCTGAGGAAATTCAATATTTCAATGGCCTAGAGGCCCAGTCGCTCCCTTACAAACCCCTACAAGTGGCTAAGAGGCCCAGTGGCTCCCATGAGCTTGCCTCAGTGTGACTATGTCCCTTTTATTCTAATGCCATGCCATCGAATGCGAGATTTAAGGCTAAATTCCAGGGCTAAGACCTAATCACTGCCCAGAACTTCACGGAAATTACATAAATAAAAATTAACATAGAGACAATGATACCAATGAAAATTCTTTAACAATACTTGAATGGAACCCTACTAACCATGATAGAAATTTTGTCAAACATGTCACAAATATGCATTCTACAGTTCATAATAACATATCTCGGCATAGAGGTATTATAATTATCTGAGAATTGATAAGAAGCATAGATGGCTCATCATATCAGCTGCACTATCATATATTAGGTCATATATTCTTTTCTCATTCATTTTAAAATCAAACATGATGATAACCATACATTTTCACTGTCATAAAACATATTCATAAATAAGATACAAAAAACATAAATAATGAGGATACAACAACCATAAATTCCACATCTGAACTAGTACATTTACTAATCAAATACCAATGAAAGAACTCTTATTAATGAATTCAAATAAAACTAGGTTTGGGACTTCCAAATTCTGCCTGACTATAGATTGGCTAAGCTAAATATCTCTTTAGCTAGTCACCCTCATGCCATATTCCAATCATGAATGTGGGACTCAAAACGAAAAAAATCAAATAGGGCTCCCCGAGGCTAAAAAACCTCACCTCATCAATAGAACCAAGATTTACCATAATCCTCACCAGATCACTAGGCCATAAAAAATAATGGATGCAACCAAATTTCTCCAACTACACCATTAGGAATTTTCTTGTCTCTTAGTCTCTAGGATTTACCGCAATCCACAATCTAATCCAAGTATCACTAGGACATAACCGAGACACCACCCTCCAGGATTTACGTTATATCCCACCATTCATTGACAAGGATTCCTAGGCCTCATAAAGGGAAACCACCTCTAGGATTTACCGTATATCTGGCCATTCACCAATCAAGGATTCCAAGTCCCACTAAGGCATACAATAGTTGTATTTACCATAACCCACAGTCCAGTTCAGGGGTTACTAGGCTAGTGGCTTTACCACAGTCCATAGTTTGGCTCAGGGATCACTAGGTCATGTGTTCTTTGATTCAGATATCCACCTCACTCAGTTTCAAATCCATCTGGCAATCCAGATTAAAAAAAAACATGAGAACCCCATCACACCATGGCTATCTGAAAATGGGAAGGTAAGTTTGATGAAGAATGTAACACCTATAAATGCCCATGCCAATGACAACAAGACAACAAAGAACACACATGCACAGCCATGCATGCCAAATCTAGCAAGGAAATCACTGTATGAAAATAAATACCTGCAAGTAAAATCATTGTAGCTCCTTCATCCCACCCTTCCTTGATTCATATTTTCTTCCCATTTTCCTTCTTTTCCTTTCTTGATCTAATGTTGAAGTGCTCTAAGAAAACTCCAAGTGTCCAAGAGAAAAGACAGAGAGAGAGCTCCAAAATTGAACTGACAAAAGGCATCAGGTAATCCCCATAAGAATTTTTATTAATGTGGCCTATATTTTCTTCATTTTCCATTATTTTTACTTAATCCTCCTGCTCGCATGCAACCTATTACCTTTCACCTTCCTTTTCTCCTAACGTCCAATACTTTCCCAAATAAATTTTAAAAAATGCCATTTTTCCTTTCTAAAGCCTTTTCCATTTCGTTTGACAATTTCCTTTGCCATAATAATAGAAATGAACACCCACATTAGGTTTTTTTTTTCCCAACATTCAACTTGGAATAAGTGTCCTGAAAATGTGTAATTATTTTTCCATTATTAACTTTTATTACATGGAATTTTCAACAGGGTTGTTACAACATATTGGAGAGAAGAGCCTTTGAATACTGCATGGTAATGGTATGATAGAAGGTATGTCTAATTTATCTCTAGATCTCGATTTTTGTGAAAATTGTATATATGGGAAGTAGAATCGGGTGAGTTTACCCTCTGGTGCTACGAGGGCGAAAGGGATATTAGATCTTATGAACAATGATGTGTTTGGACATGTGTTGTATCCATCACTGGGTAAGTCTGTGTACTACGTTTCAGCTGTAAATGATTTGTTGAGGAATACATGGAGATATTTCCTCAAGAAGGAATTTGAAGTCTTTGACAAGTTTAAAGAATTTAAGGCTCTGGTGGAAAATAAAACAGAGAATAATATCAAGGTGTTGAGGACATATAATGGTGGAGAGTTCTGTAAGAAGGATTTGAAGAGTTTTTATAAGAAGTGTAGTATAACATGAAAAAAGACTAGTCCATACACACCTCAGCAATGTGGAGTTATATAAAGAATGAGCATGACATTTATGGAAAAGGAAAGAAACATTCTCAGTGGTGTCGGGTTAGTACAAGAATTCTGCACAGAGGAAGTGGAGACTGCATGGTACCTTGTTAAAAAATCACCTTCATCAACATTGGATGATAAGACTCCACATGAGGTATGGACTAGTAAGATACCTTCTCTTTCAAAATTGAGTGTATTTGGTTGTGATAAATATGTACATGCTCCAAGGGATAAAAGAACCAAGTTGGATAGCAAATATGAAAGGTGAATATTTATTAGGTATAAGGATGGATTAAAAGGTTATAAACTGTGGAATCTAGAAACAAGGAACATTGTGTACAACCAAGATGTGGTGTTTAGAGAGGTGATGGATGTTATTAAACATTAAGCCCTACCAAAGGAACCTAAGAAGATATATTTTGAGGTAAATGAGGAAGAATCTGACTTTACAAAAAAATAGGAATTAGAAGAGGAAGAACCACAGACTCCAGTTTTGAGAAGATCAGTTTGAGAGAGAAGGTAGCCAGAAAGGAAAAGTCCATCTACTTTCTGTTCAAATTTTTACTTATTGATTATTTATGATGATCCCAAGCCTATCAGAGAGGTAGTGTATTTAGAGGATGGAAAAATCTAGAAAGAGGCCATGGTTGATGAAATGGAATCTTTAAACAAAAATGAGGCTTAGGATCTAGTGGAGTTGTCAGCTGGAAGGAATGCCATTGGGGGAAAATTGGTGTTTAAGAAGAAGATGAATATAGAAAGAAAGGTGGACAAATACAAAACTCAGTTGGTAGAAAAAGGTTATTCCCAAGTGACGAGAATTGATTTTGGTGATATTTTTTCTCCTATTGCATTAGGGAAATTTTGAGGTCTAAAATGGGCCTCCTAAGGAAATTATAAAATAATAGTGGGAATAATAAAATAATATTTGATTACATCATCAAATTTTAGAGGGAAAATAGAAAAAACTACTTTTTCAACTCGTATTTTCAAATAATCTCCCAAATTTTTTACTCAAATTTTGAGCAAGAGTACTTGTTGGATGAAAAATTTAATTCCTCATCCCAAGAGTACCCATGTTACATAATTTCGATGGACCCTGCTACATGAAAAATGAGAAATACATAAAAAACATGATTGCAATCATGTTTTTTAATGTATTTCTCATTTTTCATGTAGCAGGGTCCATCGAAAGTATGAAACATGGGTACTACTTGGATGAGGAATTAAATTTTTCATCCAACGAGTACTCCCACTTGAAATTTGATTAAAAAAATTGGGAGATAAGTTGAAAATACAAGTTGAAAAACTAGTTTTATTATTTTATTATTTTTTAATATTTTTACCCTTTTACTTAAAAATGGCAAATCATCCGCCATGGTGGACATCATCACCTTGAATCTTATTGGTTCTTATAAAGTTTATTTTGGTTGTACGTTTTTCTTAGGAGGCCCATTTTAGACCTCAAAATTCCCCTAATGCCAAGTTAGCTCCTATTAGATTAATTTTATATGTATCGATTGATTTTTATTTTGAGGTAGAACAGATGGATGTGAGGACAACATTTATTCATAGGGATCTATAAGAAGATATCCACATGAAGGCTTTGCAGTGAAGGGTAAGAAATAACCGGTATGCAGGTTAAAAAATATTGTATGGATCAAACAATCACCAAGAATGTGGTATCAGAAATTTGATACATATATACAGGGACTTGGCTTCCCCAAAAGAAAAGCAGAGCATTGTGTGTATTTTAAATTAATTGGTGACCATGTTATTTATTTGGCCTTGTATATGGATGATATGTTGCTGATTGGAAATGGAAAAGAAATTATCTAGGATTTTAAGACCAAACTATCCTCCAAATTCGACATGAAGGATCTTGGTGCCAAACTATATTTTGGGAATGGAAATTAAATAAGATTGGGCAAAGAGGAAAATATAGCTAAACCAAAGGATGTAGGTTAAGGCAATATTGTAGAGTTATAATATGCAGGATAGTAAACCGGTGAAGGTTCCTATTCTTGTAGGTGTAAAGTTATTTGATGAACCATTTCCTAAGACACAAGAAGAGGAAGAGGGCATGTACCGTGTTCCATATGTGGGTGAAGTTGATAGCCTAATGTATGCAATGGTTTGCACCATACCATACAATGCACATGCAGTGGGAGTATTAAGCAGGTTTATGTAAAAACCAGGGAAGGAGCGTTAGACAACAATGAACCAACTTTTCAGGTATTTTCATTGCACTAGCGATTATGGTTTCTTCTACCAAGAAATACCAGGATTACACAAAGTTTTGGAAATTCACAACTTTATTCATGCAGACTGGGTTGGAGATCTGAATCAAAGAAGATATACATGTGGGTATGTGTTTAAACTATTTGAAGGAGAAGTCAGTTGGATGAGCAGTCAATGTTTAAGAAGTTTGTAGGTGGCTTGAAGCAATAATTGCAGACATGGGTGAAAATATTTTAATTTTCCCTAATTTTTGGTATGTACGTTGATTAATCATTGAAAATTAATGGGAAAAGTTTTTCAAGCCCATATTTATAGTGTAAAACCCATGGATGCAACCTAGAATTTCAGGCCATAACCCATGGACACATAATGTATGATGCAAAAAGAAACCTCAGGCTTTTACCAATGAATTTTCTTATGGTTTTGAGGCAAATTGATCTAGTCTTCTATGTAGTGATTGATTTTGTCATCAAGCAGAAATGGAACATCATTAATCATTTGATCTAGTATGTGATGTGGTTGATCTATTTTTTATGATTTAGTCACATTTTAGTCATTTTATTTGGTCTACATTGAAGAAGTGGAATGCCATTATTATTTCCATTGATGTGGTCTAATTTAGTGCTTTGGGTAATTGTTTTAAATGGCCTTAGTCATTGACTAAAATATGGTTATGCATTCAGCGCAATTGGCTCAATTAGTATGTTAGTCTATGCAATGTTCATGTTTTGGAACCGACTGAATTGGAATTTGATTGATTTGGTCTCAAGAGGAAGAGTGGAATGCCATGAATATTTAAGTTAATGCATTGATGAGGTCTAATTTAATTATTTAGGAAATCATTTTAAAAGTTCCATGTTACAAATAAAATAGATTTTATACATTCTATTCTCCTATGTAATGTATAAAGTGTGTAACTTGCAATGGAGTGTGAATTCGTTTAATTATTGTAGCTACTAAAATATAATTATTGTGCTCATTGGATCATGTACATAATCTAGTGCACATGGTTGTCTATGAATTAATCTGGTAGATTGGTTGAGTTAGAATGTGACGATGATTTGGATCTGAATGTTGGTGATGCATATTTTCAAAGAACATATGGTTGTGTGTTTGACCTAATTTATGCATAGTGTGACTTTGGAGGCCGGATGAGTATTGCAGTGTGAGTCATGGAACATTTAGAGTGTCAGTGATACTTACCAATGCACACTTACCCAGAGTGAAATCAATAATATATATCTGTGCATCAAATTTCCAATTGAGGTAGAGTAATGTGGTTGTAATGTCCTAATGAATGAACCTTTGTGTTTAACATATAGGTAAGGAGGGGTAAATACAATTCGATTTGATGTTGGTGTAGTGTGTGAAAAATGTGTGGAGATGCAAGCTATAATGTAGGAAATGTTTGTAACGAAAGACAGTGTTGCAATTGACAAAGAGCTAGCCTTGTTACAATGGATTGAGTTGATGTGATGCTAGGGTTTGAGTAGAGAGTGATTCTAATATGTTACCATTCTGGATATTTTATGTATGCATGTATGCTAATACTTGCTTTGAAAGTGCGAGTATGTTACTATTGATTCTTATTTCTTCTAGTATTAGACAATGTTGATATATTGGGAAAATCTAGGGTTTGACGTATTATTGAGTATATTTGGTTGTTGAGTAGAGGATTTTACTGCATAGAGGTCTTGATTTTTTTATGTTGTTATCGAGAAAAAGTATATCTAATATGAAAATGTATGAAACTAGTTGCACGGAGGGTTGAAGGTTGCATCATTCAAGGAAGGTAGTGGCTTTTTTATTAGGGATTAGTGGCTTCCTTCAGTTGTTGTCCTAAGAAACTATTTTGGGGTCAATTCCTCCAGTAGATGGGTGTTTACATATCTCAAGTCAAGAGATCACTAGGAGTTTTGCATGGAGTTAGGGTTTCAAGGGTTACATATTATTTTATGCTATTTCACTTCATTTTATGTAGCATATTAATATGATGTAATATTGGGTGAAAATAAAATATTTTAGCCATGTATGTGTTGGTTCATCATTGTGAAAGTTAGTTAAGTAGCCCTTTTATTTAGGCATGCAAAGGAGAGAGTCATTTGGCTTAGTCATGCATTGAAGGATTTCACTTTGTTTCAGTCATTTATGTACTTTTTAATGCATTGAAATGGACCTATAGTTTCACTATATATCCCTTTATATCATTGTTTATCATTTGGTAATGCTTATTGTGAAGTACTTAGTCTAGTTTGAGCAGTCTCTTCCATGTTGCAAGGAGGTATGAAGAATAGCAGCAAACAAAAACCATGAAGATTTGTTTGTATCCCAAGCACATTTTCGCGGGGAGGATGTGTAAAAATAGGAAATTCATTATTGGTATTTTTGTCATTGATCTCCCATTGTTTATAGGAATTACAAGTGTGAGTAGCCATTCTTGTTTTATTTTTAATGCATCTATTGCAAATGTGTTGTAATTGAGTATGCTTATTAAGAAAAACTAATGTCAACATGGTTTTCCAGAAGATATTGGGTCACCCTTTGTATTGATTTCAAAGGGGGATAATAAGACTAGCCACCCATAGAGAATCAAGGACAATAAAGAATATTAGTTGGTGATGTGGTTGTGGTGTTGTCATCAATGACAAAGGGGGATATTATTGGCAGCATGGTGTTGGAATTGATGTCCACAATAAGTGAACCTGTGAGTTGGCATTAATGAAAAATAGTTGTGGGATCTTCTACATGGTTCGGTTAATGAGTTCATATGTTTTGGAGCTACGTAGGTGCTTGGAAGAATGTTTGCAATGGCTTGAAGAAATAATTGAATATCTAGGTGAATATTTTTTAGTTTTCCCTAATTTAGGGTGTGGATGCTAATTAAGAATTGACAATTAGTGGGCATTGTTTTTCAAGCCTATATTTTCACTGTAAAACCCAGGGACACAACCCATAATAGCATGCCATAACCCACAAATGCATCTTGTAGGATGCAAAAAGAAACCTCGGGCTTTTATAAGTGAACATTCCAATGGTTTTGAAGTGAGTTTATCTAGTCTTCTATGTAATGATTTGTCTTGTCATCAATGAGAAATGGAACATCATTAATCATCTAATATTGTCTTTGATGTGGTTGATTTGATCGTTATTTTTTAGTCACATATTCATCATTTGATCTGGTCATCAAAGAAGTGTAATTTGTTTATTATTGAAATTGATGTGGTTTGATTTAGTGCCTTGGGTAATTGTTTTAAATGTTGTTGGCTGCAAACTAAAACATGGTTACACAATTAGTGAAATTGGAGCCATAAATATATTATTTTTTCCAATTTTCAAGTTTTGGTGCCAATTAAATTGGTATTTGATTGATTTGGTCTAGAGAGGACAAGTGGAATGCAATGAATGTTCAAGTTAATGCATTTATTAGGTTCTTAATCTTCTCAATTTCGATTTTCTTTTTCCCCACGACGATGTAGATTATGTGGTGAAATCTTGTGATTTCTTTGTTGGATAACTGCAACTCTTGTATTAACTGAGTAATCTTGATGCGTAATAACTTGGGATATTTTCACTTAGTTTTCTAGACTGAACTAAGATCCTTTTCGATTGAAGTCTTATACTCTGCCAAGAGTTTTAGGTGTCGCCCCTTTTTTTCATGAGATTATTCTCTGACTACCTCTAGATGCTTGAGATCACTATGTTGCTCTTTTTCCTTGATTTGCATAGGAGATTCTATTTCGTGAAGATGAATTTCGACCTCCTTTTTCTTCTTGAAAGCTTATTTCAGAACATGAGGGTCATGGTATGAGATCTTCAAGATTTCCTGGATCTCTTTAATCTCTTTTTCTTTATTCTCTAGTAATTTATTCACAGGAGCAGTATCTTTAGGGTGTCCAAACTGGCACACAAAAATATCCTTCAATTATTTGATCTGATTGGTCTAGCTGCGCAAGGCCATACGAGCTATATTCAATTTCTTAGAGAACTTCTCGATCATGGCCAGCATATTCTTGTTCCCTGCTATGGATTAAAATAGCCTCCGTGCTACAATTTCACCCACTTGCCGATGTAAATTTATCAAGTCCATGTCTAACACTCCACCCAAGTTTTTGGCCAACAAAGAGGTCCCATATCCAACCATCTGTTGGTTTTCCCATATCTTAGGCTGAACCACTGTAATATTTAATACGTTTGTCTTGAAGTCAGTCATCGATATAAAAAAAGGTTTGCTTATCGGTAAATCCTCTTTGAGTGTTGAGGTGTCCACTGATTGGGATTATTTTGGGACTATAGTAAATTCTACAATGGACATAATTATTTCCTTCTGCTCTATAAATGAATGTTTAATGTCCAGAGCTTGAATCCCATAGTATCTCATCTCAATTCTCTTTAAGTTATGCCTAATCTCTCCTTCCAACAGTTCGATTTGTCGATCGAACACATCTGCATCTACATCAATTTATTTTGGCTTGACTCGACAAATTACCTCAAGCTAAGCCAGACCATCAATTTTTAGTTTACTTGGAGCAATAGTAGAGTAATAAATTACGGGTTCAGTCTCTCCTACATGCACCTAAATTTAGGAGTGTGTTACAACTTATTTTGTCACCATGACATTTGACTATCCATATAGGTATATCACTACCTATTTTGTGCTCCCTTAGAAGTCAGAAACCCTAATGTTCCTAAACTAAGTCTTGGAATTGGATAAAAGCTATTTAAAACCCTTACATGTCTACCTCCATACTTTTTCTAGAATTTTCTTTTGGTTCGCGGATACTTGCTCTATAAACCATGGAATTTCCTGCATGTTCTATGACTAAAACCTGCAGACCCCGTAAAAATTCAAATAAAAGAAAAAGTAAATTCTATAAGCATAGTTGGTTGAATATTCTCCCAACTTGAAGCTTCTAGAGGCATGATCATTTTGAGCTTTATACCTCCACTCATGGAGGTTATCCCTTGGTCCATGGAGCTCAAATCCCTTCATGAGAGGAATCCATCCCCCTCTTCATGGAACTGAAACTACCTCCATTTCCCTATCAATTAAGCTCAAGTTTTAGGTTGAAGGGTAGAGACTCGAAGATGCTAATATGGTAAATGTAATTGTTGAAGAGAATTCTCAAGAGTACATACTTTCCACACTAGTAAGCTGTTGTTGGCATGAGAATTATCACACCCTTATGTACATAACTTCATGCCGGTCTTTAGAGAGAAAGTCTTGTCAAACCAAAGGAGAAATGATTGTTCAAGACCCTGGTAGAAATATGTATGACATCAAGGCATAAGGTTGTAAGATTACTCTTTTTATTCAAAGATAATACATATGGATCTCTTTTTTCTCATCAGGTTTTTCTTATGCTTATTGAATAACATCAATGCTTAGACTCCTTGATCACTAAGTTGGATTAATTTTTCTTGATTATTATATGCTGCAGATGCTTTGATTCTTTTGTATTCTCTTTCATTACATGTTTAGCTTATTGGAGAAGCCTCTTTGTAGCGACTATATAAAAGACTGCATCGAACGTTGGATATCAAGGTAGGGGCATGTCCTCTCTACTTTCTTATAATAATTTTGAAGTGTATTTAATCTAGAGAAAAAGGTTTCCAAATGGATGTTTATTTCTAGTTATTCATTGAATACTAAGGATATCTCTCTTGTACGCAAGAGGAATCAATATGCATAACAAACCTATCTCATTAGAAAAGATAGAATATTTTCACGTAATACAAATGGTAAACCTCAGATTAACCATTGTTAAGGAGCTTGGCGTCACTTTTTGGCAAACCTCATATCTACCATGTCGAGGAGCCTTCAAGGGGATTGAGATTGGTATTATTCCCTTGCGTGTATATCAGATCGTAGACTATTCCCCCAGGTGAAATTTTCTTAGTTGGTAACCTTAGTGGCCATAATCTCTAGAATTTTTCCAAAGGTAAAGCTGGAGGGAAGGTCCCACTGTACCTGGAGCAGATGTTTACTAGACTCACTTGGACTTTTTGAAGGGTGCACTTCACTTCGAGATGGCACAGTGGAGGTACCTGCACCAGACTGTTTCATTAAGCAGGTTGCCAGGGTAAGTGTTCCAACCACAAGTTTTCCACATTCATTTCTGCAATGTTGGATTTCATCACCAACTACTATTTTTATTGTGGAAACAAACTGTTTATGTGTGGTTTGACTCCTATATTTGATAGCGCATGTTCATTTGTTTGTTTTTAATTTTTAGAGACCTTAGGTGTGGATTGTGATTTTGAATTGTTAATATTCTTTTAAATTGTTAATAAAATTCATTGAATTTGAATCTAATGGCAACTTTTCTAGAATTTACCAACCAAGGAACCCCTCTTAACGAGAATCCTAGTACTTTTCCTTACTTTGGAAATGTTAGTCCTCCTTATAGGCTACATTGTCACTACCTGGATTTACAATAGATTTACCAGTATGGTTATTTTCAACTTCGTTGGCCTCGAAGACTCCAATTGTTACACCTCAACCAGATGCTTCACTTCAACATATTTCACCATCTCAACATCACTAACCTCATGTTGAACCTTTACTAACTTCGCCCAACATGTCTTCCTCTCTTTCTTTTTCTTTGCTTGGTAAAAGCCTTGACGCTAGTAAACAGGTGGCTAAGAAGAAGAAGAAAGGGAAGAAGAAGAAGGAGCAAGATAAGAAAGAAGTCAAACAACCAACCATGGTTGTAAGTGTCAGTAGTGTCGAGGAAACCTCCAACATGCATCGTAAAACCAAATACCCTTTTAAGCTTTGTAAGGGTAACCACTTCCCTATCGATTGTCCTGGTATTCTGAAGGTCTTGGAAGTATGGTCATAAAATTCTCATCAACTTACTGTTGATCCATCAACCAGTGATTGTCAGTTTCCTGGGAAAAATGGTAAAGTTAGGTTTGCATGTAGGTTATGAAAAGGGAGTCATCAAAATAAGATTTTCCCTCACATGGATTAAGCCCCAAAATTGTTTGAAAAACTTACTATTCCACAACAAAAACTTCCAACTGGTTATCCTCAACTTTCTCCCAACCTACTGTCAACTAACGCAGTGATTGATCTAATTCCAGGTACATTAAATCTTGCTCTTCCATTGGAGACTGAAACTTATATCACTTAGGTTGATGATCCATTAGTTGATCAAGTGGTCGAGTTGATTTCACATTCGGTCGATCACATTCTCCCTGTAAAGAATGAAATTCATACCGCTCAAGTTCTTCTTGTTACATCATATTCTTCTACGCCAGGGGAATTTCACCTGTTTCTACAGAAACCCCTCCAAGTACCGAGGTATTTTCCTTTCATTGGAGTAGACTGATAGAACCTAATATTCCTTCCACCATCCCTTTCCAAATCATTTTGAAGGCTTGTGGTAAAAATGTGCGTCGCACAAATGTAGATGAAGGTGCTTCTGTTAGTATTTTATCCTCAACTACTTGGCAAGCTTTGGGTTCCCCTCAGCTTATGCCTATTACGCAGAATATGTCAGATTTTAACAGAACCATTAGTGAACCTTTAGGGATCCTTCCTAAGTTTCTTATTACCTGGGAAGGTAAAACTTCCTGTATTGATCTTATGGTAGTCTGAGGCCCCTTGGATTTCAATTTTCTCCTTGGGTGAGACTATGTCTATGTAATGAAAGTTGTTGTATCGACACTCTTTCACGTGATGTCTTTCCCTCACAATTGAAACATTATAACTATTGGCTAGCTTTCATTCATTAGTATTGATTCGACTACCAATAAACTCACACCACTAAATTTTCCTTATACGGAAGTGGTATCTACCCTGCCATGGGTTAATTATGTGGAAACTAGTACCATGTTTCCAGTTACTGATGCAAGTGAGCGTCTCACTTTTTTGCTCGAATTCCTTTGACATTGATCCGGTAATTGACATGGTGAACCCTATGGGATTATTTGAATGTGATTTTATTATCCCTATTGAGTCCCTTGACATGGATTCCTTCCAGAGAATTGTTCGTCCTTCTGATGAAGACCTCTTGGAAGCCATGATCGAGGTTTGTTCCTTTACATGTGTTTCTTCTAGTTGGAAGCCATGATCAAGGTTAGCTTGAGGAAAGATCCTTTTACTGTGTCAACCTCGTTAAAAAATGAAACAGGTTCTCATGAGGATAGTTCCTTTTAGTGTGTCAACCTCATTAAAAAATGAATCAGTTCATGATGAGGAGAGTTCGTTTTACTGTGTCAACCTCGTTAAAAAATGAAACATGTCCTTCAGGATAGTTCTATTATTGTATCAACCTCATTAAGAAATGAAAGATATACCTTGAGGATAGTTCTATTACTATGTCAACATCATTAAAAAATGAAAGAGGTTCCATGAGGAGAGTTCCGGTTACTGTGTCGACCTTGTTAAATTATGAAACAGGTTATCTTGAGGATAGTTCTTTTACTGTGTCAACCTCGTTAAAAAATGAACCCATCAATGAGGATAGTTCTTTTACTGTGTCAACCACGTTAAAAAATGAATTAGGCTATGAGGATAGTTCTTTTCCCGTGTCAACCTCATTAAAAAATGAAACAAATTCCTAATGAGGAGAGTTCTTGTTACTGTGTCAACCTCGTTAAAAAATGAAACATGTTTTTATGAGGAGAGTTCCTTTTAGTGTGTCAAACTCATTAAAAAATGAAATAGGTTTCCACGAGGATAGTTCTTTTTCTTGTGTCCAGCTCGTTAAAAAATGAAACAAATCCTCTCCCAATTAAGTCGAGTCTTTCATCTGATCTCGTAAATGAACCTTCACTCCATCCAGCTATTAGTAACCAGTAGTCTACTTAGTTGAATGAAATGAAGCTTGGGGGGCATATGATCTTGCAGGTTATGCTTGGGGGGCATTAAAACTTATCTCAAGCATGATTTTTCCTCCATTTCAGGCTTCTATAAAAATGAAACAAACCTATCTCAAGCACAATTTTCTCTCTATTTCAAGCTTGTGTAAAAATGAAACAAACCTATCTCAAGCACAGTTTTTTCTCTGTTTCAAGCTTGTGTAAAAATGAAACAAACCTATCTCAAGCATAGTTTTCTCTGTTTCAAGATTGTGTAAAAATGAAACCACTCTCAAGCACAATTTCCTTTGTTTCAAGCTTGTGTAAAAATTAAACTCCTTTCAGGGGTAGCTTTCCTTTGTTTCAAGCTCGTATAAAAGTGAAACCTATCTTGAGTCCATTTCGGTTATTATTTTTAAGACTCATTAAAGTCGTGAAAATCCAAAGATTATTTTGCTATCTTTCATTCTCGTAAAACACATGAAAATGTCGAGTTATTTTTGTCTTTTCCTACTCGTAATTAAATTGAAAGTCGACCATATGAGTACTTTTTATCACTTTTTCGAACTCGTTGAAACTTACGAAAAAGAGAAACCATGGAGTTCTCTTTTAAGCCCTTTTCGGACTCTCGAAATATGAAAATATCGTCGAGTACTTGACTATTCGAACTCGTTAAATTAAATGACAGTCATCCTTTCAGTATAAGTTTACCCCTTTTCTAGAATGAAATGGAATAATTACGAAAAAGGTATATGTTGAATAATCATAGTCAATAGAGTTCTCTCCTACATTATTTTGTCCTTTTTCATGCCCGAGAGACTAAATTTATGAAAAAGAACAACCATGGATTTTACTTATGTTTTTTTTCTGACTCCCTAAAATTGAAAAATGTCGAGTTTCACCTTTATTAGACTTATTAAAATTTAACAGTAAAGGACCTGTCGATTAAAAACAGGACGAAACACTCCTTCTTAGGGTCTTATTTTAATACTAATATAGACTCATCTGAAGGATGAGCTTAATTAAACAAGAAAATTTTATCCTCCTCAAGCTTATAAAAAATAAAGAGGTACTTGCCAGTAATGGTGGGGGAAAAGAGAGAAAAAGAATCCAATTATCATCCTTGTTTAGAAAGCAACATACCACTCTTGAACACGACACTTTGTTACACTTGTAACTGGATTGGGAAATCCTTTGTGTAACAGTTAATCGAACCACATTAAATGTCTTCAGCTGCTTTTTGGGTATTAGCTTTAGGTCAAATGTTGCCAAGCCATCTGCAGTGTTGTTATGTGTTCAAGAGAGAGTTCAAATAAACCATTCATTGCAAACATTTTTGTCCATTCACGTTGACCATCCTTGAGTCGGTCCTTGCAATTATTTCTTCAAAACTTGACCTAATGGTTTCGTGTCATAGGACTTCCTACGATGAGTCACTTTCTATCGATGTCAGCTCATCATCTATAAAGTTGATCTAGAATCCTATCAGTACCTTGGGATCTACATGCCCTAATGGCAGGTTTCTCGCATTTGAAGAAAGATTTCATCATTGACCTTCAATAAAAATATTCTATGAGTGTTTTACTGCAAATAATTCATTCACACTTCATATATTGTACTGGAGTACCTCGAGAGCCATTTTCATTATTGGTGGTTTCTCTCGCACTTGTTAACGATTCACATCATTGACTGGTAATCAAGTGGTTTCTGACATGTTCGACTTCGACACAATCAATCGCAAAGATAGAATCATACTAGTTTGGGAAGTTGAAATCAAGACCCTGGATCTAGTTTCCACCATCCAGGTTGCGAGGAGTTTTATTATTCATGATATAGTAGACTAGTCATGACAGATCATTCCATCCATACTATGTCCACATTTGATGTAATATAGAAACCATAAATGTACCAAAACATTTAGTTAGTTTTGATCTGAGTATGGGAATGCCTACCTTAGTGATGATATATATGCTTGCATTGAATTATTTTACAGGTTTTCGACTGGTGTCCCCAATCCAATCGCTAGAATGATAAAGCACTTCACTCTTCAAAACAACCTCAAACTTTTCACTTTAGGGGGCAATCTCTTACATGCTATTTTGTCACCATGACATTTGGCTGTCCATATAGGTCTATCACTATCTATATTGTGCTCCCTTAGTAGTCAAAAACCATAATGTTCCTAAACCAAGTCTTGGAATTGGAGAAAAGCTCTTTAAAACCCTTAAAAGTATACCTTCAAACTTTTTCTAGCCTTTTCCTATGGGTTTGTGGATACTTGCTCTATAAACTGTGGAAAATCCTGCATGTTCTGCTACTAAAAGTTGTGGAACCCTGTAAATATTTGAATAAAAGAAAAAGTAAATTCTAGAATCATAGATGGTCGAATTTTCTCCCAACTGGAAGCTTCTAGGGCCATGATCAATTTTAGATTTATCCCTCCACTCATGTAGCTTATCCCTTGATCCATGGAGCTTAAATCCCTTCATAATATGAATCCATCCCCATCTTCATGGAACTGAAACTACCTCCATTTCCCTATAAATTGAGCTCAATTTTTACGTTGAAGGGTAGAGACGGGTAGATGCTTAGATTGTAAATGTAATTGTTGAATAGAATTCTCATGAGTACATGCTTTCCACACTAGTAAGTTGTTGTTGGCATGAGAATTATCACATCATTATTTCCATAAATCCATGCTAGTATTCAGAGTGGAAGGCTTGTCAAACCAAAGGAGAAACGATTGTTCGAGACCCCGGGAGAAATTTGTACGACATCAAGGCATCAAGTTGTAAGATTACTCTTTTATTCAAAGATAATACATATGGATCTCTTTTTCTCATTGATTTGTTATTATGCTTATTTAATAACATTAATACTTAGACTCCTTGATCACTAATTTGGGTTAAATTTTCTTGATTATTATATGTTGCAGATGCTTTGATTCTTTTCTCTTGTCTTTTATTGCAAGTTTTCCTGATTGGAGAAACCTCTTTGGAGCGACTCGATAACAGAATACATTGGACATTGGATTTCAAGGTATGGGCATGTCCTCTCTACTTTCTTATAATAATTTTGAAATGTATTTAATCTAGAGAAAAATGTTTCCAAATGGATGTTTGTTTCTAGCTATTCGTTGAATACTAGTGAGATCCCTCTTGTCCGCAAGAGGGATTAATCCACATAACAGAGTGACTGGAATCAACTGGGGAAATTGTTTCCATCATCCCTGTAGATGGCGCCGACTGGAAGTCATATTCTACTAGAACTGGAAATCTTGTTTTTTCCTTCATCCTAAGGCCTCCTTAAATAGATTTTCCTAGACCTCATAGCAACCCTCTAGAACTTATGTGGGTTTTATCCACTTATACCTTAGGAAATATTAATTTTCCTTTTTAATTTTCTTTTATATTTCAAACCCCATCGTGGGTCCAAAATCCCTTTTCTTGGCTTCTTTTCCCACAAATATTTTTGTGGAAAAACTCACACAAACCCATCCAAATAGGGTTGTGGATTACCTCCCAAGCTACACAATTCAACAAAATAGTCTAGTTGTAGTAATCGTAACTTGGTCAAGCTCTTGTAGTCAAGCGAGGGCTTGGTTGGGTTCCCAAGTTGAAAATTAAATAAGGGTAGTTGTGAGGGCATGATAACTAGGGAGGGTTAGAGTATGCAAAAGAATTAAAAGGCATGGTAACACATGCCTAAAAGTGTCAATGCATGTTGAAGAGTGTCAAGGAGTGTTGGGGCATATCAAAGGATAAGTAGGTCAAAATTCATGCAAAGGAACGAACAATATTTTGTGCAAGGGAATGTCAAAGAATTTAAGTGTGCTAAGGAGAAGTTCAGAATCAGATTTATAGGAGGAAAGCATATGATTGTTATACAGGGCTCGACATAGCAGTTTAAGATAAAGGGAGATCACTTTGTTCTAGGCACAACATTGTTTTTCCTTTAGATTTTTTTTATATGAGATGTGGCACACTTTGGCTACATGCTCATGTTTTATAATATTATAGATAATTGCATATTGTACATTGTTTTGCATAAGTTTTGGGGAACTTGGCTTGTGCTGACTTATATCTTGTGTGCCTTGTGCATCTTGTGGTTCTTGAAAACTCTTAGTTAATGTTCTACTATTTATATGAACTGAGCATACAAGTGAAATATTTCTTCTGTAAGCTATGTTGCATATTTGTTTTATGGCCAAGGCTAGATCATGTGATCCTTTTCTTGGTAACTAGTGAAGTGGGACAAGTTGAGCTTGGACATGCATAGCATAAGATGAGTTATAGGTAGTTCTTAGGTGAACAAGGTGTAATAAACTTGTAGTACGTGCAATTGGTCAAGCTGTTGCAATTGACGCAGGCCAATATTGTCACATGAACTGTAGTAGCGAAGGACTTGATTGGGTTCCCAAGTCATGAAAAAATGTAAAGGCTAGCTGTGAGGACATGAGTGCCAACGCATGCTAGGGAATGATAAGATGTTCCAGATAGTGTGAAGGCATGTAAAACATGCTAATATGTGCCAACTGATAAAGCATGCCAAGATGTCCAAGGATGTGTCAATGCATGCCAGGGACTGTCAAGGCAAAAAAAGGGAGAAAAAAGTTAAAATACAAGGAAATGAACACATAAGAGGGTTAATAGGTCATCAATTTACCTTTTCCAATGGCGGAATGGTAAGCACACCAAAACTAGGTAGTAATAGGTTCCAAGTGAAAATTTTTAGTGCATTCTAAGTGCCAATTATTCCTTTGTTGCTTATCATCTACTTTCCAACAATTGATCTCAAATAAATTTAATATTAAACCATGCCAAATCATACCAAGGCATCTCAATGTATTCCATACATGGTAAGACTCTCCAAGAGCCAACACGTGCCAAGCACCAATATGTATCAGGGAGTGTTATGCACATCATGAAGTGGAAGGGCATGTTGAAGAGTGCTAAGGTGTGCTAGAGAGTGCTAATGCATGTCGAGGAGTGTTAAGGAGTACTAGGACAAAACAATAAGGGAGCACTGGGCAAAAATCCATGGAAGTTAATGAATATGAGGAATATGTGCCAAGGACTAGTGTTAATGAGTGTTATCTGTCATGCCAAGGAGGGAGTGAGAAGGTATGCTAAGCATTGGTAAGGCATAACAGGGAATATCAAGGCATGTCAATAATTCCCAAAGTGTGCTTCGTATTTCTAAGGTGTTCTAATTATATGTGCCAATTAATAGTTCTAATAAATTCCAATCCATGCTAGGTGCTAAGGATGCGCAGGGTGCCAGGGTATGTCAATATGTGTCAAGAAGTGTCAAGGCAACAAAAGGAAGAACCAATAAGAGGGTTAATAATTCGGGACTTTATTTTTTTCAAAAGGGGCATTCTAGGCACACTAATAATAGGTCCCAATAGATTCCAAGTGGCATTGTGTGCCAAGTTCTAATGCATGTCAATTCATTTAACCAAGGTTTTCTATGGCATGCTAGGGACTACATGCATGCCAACACATGCTAGGAGAGTTCCATGTTGTGCTAGCACATGCCATCATGTGCTTCGGCGTCAATGTCATTACAATATGTTCCAAGGCATGTGAGGTGCTAAGAAATGTTAGTGTATTCCAAAGAATTAATTTAAGGTGTGCCCAGATTGTTGAGGAGTGTTACGTATTTTTTATTAATAGAATTGTCATAGCTTGATTATGTATTAAATAATATATTTCCTACACACAATAGAGGAACTTTATATAAAGGGAATTTTCTAGATAATAAACTTAATAGATATGAATCATGTGTTGACTCATAGGAAAAATATATTTTACTATTCATTACATGAGGGAAATGATACACACTAATTACTTCTTAAAAAATTGACTAACTCTAACCACTATGGCCTTGGACATATTATAAAAAATACTCCACAATAATGGTCTTAAATCATTATCTTTTGACAAAAAGTAGATTAACAGGCACATAACCTCATCAAAAACTCATTGGAGTGATCAATGATGACGAACATTTACCGTCACCAAAAGTAACAAAAAGAGAATTGGTGAGGGTCATTAAAAATTCGTCACTAGAAGTGTCACCAAAGAGATAATTAGTGATGGGCCTTTAAATACCCTCACCAAAAGTGTAATTTAAAATGGATTTGGTGAAAAACCTTAAAGTACCATCCTATATACACTTACAATGATGCTTTTTTAACGATTGTCACTATATGTGACATTTGTGACGGAACTTTTAAGGTCCGTCACAAGCATGACCCTCACCAATGTCCTTTCTTCTTGTAGTTCTATTTTATTATTTTGGAGATCATTTTAAACGTTCCATGTTATGAAACGATTAGACTCTATAAATGTTAATTCCTATTTCCATAATAATTCACAGGATACAATTACCAACTTTAAAAACTCTAATTTCCATCGACAACATATGTCTTAGAAGAGGAATATTTGGTTTTGAAGAAAAGCATATGGTTTAGCTTTAAGGAAAACCTATCTAGCACACTATGTACTGTTCTTCTCTTTCCCATCCTTGAACTTGAACCCCCGTATATAATTCATGCTCATATATTATTATTTCATCGAATCAGACCGCTTGATTAGAGAAGTCGAAACGAATGGGATAAAGGAATATCTTAAGGCAGGGAGAAGAATAAATTAGTTATATCCCTATTTTTACTAAGATATGTATAAGAAGTGTAGAAGAAAAATGTTCAAATATTCATATCTCAAGTATGAAAATGCATTTCATGGTTATTATTTTTCTTGTAACATTTTTTTCTACAAGGCAGTTGATTGCAGATCTCGTGCATGGAGTAGAAGTATGCTCAATACAAGGTAGAGATATAATGTGAACTACAAATGGTTTTTTCCTCTTGCCTCATATCTCATTCATGTGAGATGCTTTAATTGTGACAATATTGGTCACATGGATAGAGAATGTAAGTTTTCCATATTTTAAAAGAAAAGGAGGAAAAAGGGTGAGCTTATTTATAGTCGGCCTAGCAAAAATCCAAAGGAGAATGCTCATATCAAAAAGAAATCCACCAAAATATGGAGAAGGAAAGAGGAGTATCAAGTGTGGTGTCATATTTATCTATGCATGTTAGAATAAGATGATATATGTTACATAGGAAACATATGTTCCCATCATATGTCAGGGGACAAGAGTGGTTTCCTCATCTTGAAGAAAACAAAAGGTGGCCATATCATTCTTGGAGATAATGCAAAATCAAAAGTGTTAGGCAAAGGTAAGGGCAACCTTGGTAATAAGAAGAAAAATTAAAATGGTGTGTTTCTAATTGAAGGTTTGAATCATAACTTCATGAGTTTGAGTCATATGTTTTATGGAGAAAAGGAACTCATCTTCAAATCCAAAGGTTGAAATATATGAAAAGAAGGGTCAAAGGAACCATGACCCTAAATAATGTGTGTGTACTGAAAGGAAAAGCATGTAAAAGTAAGAGTATAAAAAAAATATGTTCCATTTCATATTATGAGTAAGAGAATATATTCCCCATTGAAGTATATTACTCTCACATGTATTCATAAGAAGACTTAAAAAGAGAAATGTGGGGTGCATGGTCCTAGGGGAGCATACAGAACAATGGGAAGCATGAAGAAGCCATGGAGAGGAGTTGTAGAAGAAGCATGGTGTGATAGAGAGCCTAAAATAAAAAAAATAGGTCCTTAGCATCAACAAGAATATTATATAGCACATGAGCTCAAGGGGAGTTCTGCATGGAGTTAGGGTTTCAAAGGTTACATATTATTTTATGTTATTTTCACTTCAATTTTTTGTAGTAGATGTGTATGATGTAATATAGGGTGAAAATAATATCTTTTAGCCATTTTTTTTTTTCATGATTAGGAAATTTGGTTAAGTAACCCTTGTCTTTAGGCATGCATAAGAGAGAGCCATTTGGCTTACTGATGCATTGAAGTCACTTTCTTTCAACCATATATGTACTTTTCAGTGCATTGATTTGGGACTATATTATCACTATTTAGCACTTTATATAATTTTTTATCATTTGGTAATGCTTATTGTTAATTCCTTTGTCTAGTTTGAGTAGTCTCTTGCATGTTCCAGGGAAGTATGAAGAGAAGCAAAAAACAACAACCATGAAGAGTTGTTTGTATCCCAAGCACATGTTTAGGGGGAGCACTTTTAGAAATAGGAAGGTACTTGCTGGTATTTTTGTTATTGATGTCCCATTTCTTGTAGGAATTACAAGTCTGAGAACCATTTCTTGTTTTATTTTTAATGCATATATTGTAGATGTGTTGTAGCTAATTATGCTTCTTAAAAAACCTAATATCAACATGGTTTTCTAGGAGAGATTGGGTCACCCTTTGCATTAATGTGAAAGGGGAAGAACGAGACTATCCAACCATAAGATAATCAAGGTAAGTAAAGGATATTAGTTGGTGAAGTGGTTGTGGTGTTTTCGTCAATGCCGAAGGGGGAGATTGTTGGAAACATGATGTTCGAATTTATGTCAACCATAAATTAGCTTGTGAGTTGGAATTGATGAAAAATAGTTGTGGGAGATTGTGCATGGTTTGGTTGATGTGGTCAGATGTTTTGGAGTTTCATAGGTTCTTGGAAGAATGTTTTCAGATGGCTTGAAGAAATAATTGAAATCTAGGTGAAGATTTTTTAGTTTTCCCTAAGTTAAGGTGTGGACGTTGATTAAGAATTGAAAATTAGTTGTAGTTATTTTTAAATCCTATATTTATAGTGTAAAACCCATGGAAACAAATAATAATAGCATGCCATAACCCTTGGAAGCATCCTGTAGGATGCAAAAAGAAACCTTGGCCTTTTACCAATGAATTTTCGCATGGTTTTGAAATGAGTTGATCTACTCTTCTGCATAGTGATTTATTTGGTCATCAATGAGAACTGGAAAATCATTCCTCGTTTGATCTATTTTTTAATTTTTCTATTTTGATCCTTATGATTCAATAACATTTTGATCATTTGATCTGGTCATCAAATAAGTGTAGTTTCAATATTATTAGCATTGATGTGGTATGATTTAGTGATTTGGGTAATTTTTTTAAATGGCCCTTGTCATGAACTAAAATATGTTTACACACACTACAATTGGAGGAATTAGTGTGTTATTCTATGCAATGTTGATGTTTTGGTACCAATTGAATTCGTCTCGAGAGGAAAAATGGAATGCAATGAATGTTCAAGTTAATGCAATGATGAGATATGATTTGATTATTTAAGAAATGATTTTAAAAATTTCATGTTGTGAAACGATTAGAGTTTATACATCTTTCACTCTTATGTAGTTTAAAAAATGTATAACCTATGATGGAGTGTGAATTGGTATTATTGTAGTTGCTAATATGTAAAAGGTGTGTTTATTGGATCATGTGCATGAGTGTGTATGAATTTTTTTGGTATATTAGTTCAGCCAAAATGGGGTGATGATTTGGATCTGAATGATGGTGATGTGTATTTTTAAAGCTTATATGGTTGTGTGTTTAACCTGAGTTATGCACAGTGCACTTTTGGAGGATAAATTATTAATGCAGTGTGATTCATGGAACATTTAGAGAGTCAATGATACTTACTAGTGTGCACAAGACCTTGAGTAATATCTGTAATGCGTATCTATGCATAAAATTTCCAATTGATACAAATTAACATGATCTTAGTGTCCTAATGATTGAACCTAAGTGTAAGGAGTGGTAAATATAGTGTGATTCGATGGTGTTGTAGTGAATGCAAATTGTGTGTGGATATGAAAAATATAATGTGAGAAGTGTTTGTAATGGAATACAATGATGTGTTTGATAGAGAGCTAGTCCTATTTACAGTGGATAGAAGGTGTTGAAGTTTAGAGTTTAAATTTATTGCTTTTGTAGAGAGTTGGTATATTGTTGTAGCTACTATGTCATATAAATTGCATATGTATGTTGTGTATGCTAGTTGGATACGTGAATATTTATATGCTACTATTGGAAATGTGTTATTCATGTTTTCTATGGAGAATAAAGTGTAGCAATAATACCGACAATGAAAGTCTGTAGGGCCAGTTGTGAAGTTGTTGTGGTCAGGTTTCTACATTATTGTAGTTGATACATTTCCATGAAATTTTATATTTCCATGTAATTTATATAGTTTATATATTGCTTGAGCTTTGAATATGTTGCTTTTAGTATTGCACTATTGAGGTTATATAGCTTTGGTTGAGATATGTTCTTGGTGCTAAGGGGCCATTAATTGATTCATGTTGTTTTTGTATTAGATTGGTATATGATAGAGGTTTTTTAGATCATTTGAGGGTGTGAGATTGCTAGGGTATATTATAGGAGCATTTTTTATGTTGAGAAACATTAGTGTGCATGGTTGAGCGAGTACCATTGCATGTGTATGCAAATAGGGTTTCAGGCATGAGACTTGTATAGGTGTTTCTTGTAGAGGATTGAGAGAGTATTGTGTTGTATGTTGTTGGCTTGGTTTAAAAAAGACATTTATTTGTGAGTAGAGAGTATTCACTATGTTTTTAAGGTTTGTATACCTAATGATGCCATGAATATGCCGATGATGATGACTAAATTAATGTGATGCTAAGGTTTGAGTAGAGAGTGATTCTAATATGCTGCTAGTCTAGATATTTAATGTATGCATGTATGCTACTACTTGAGTTGAAAGTGAGAGTATGTTATTGTTGAGTCTTATTGCTTCCCGTATTTGACAGTGTTGATGTATTTGGAAAATATAGGGTTTGGTGTATTATTGAGTAGATTTGGTTGTTGAGTAGAGGATTGTAATGAATATAGGTTTTGATGTTTTTATGTTGTTATTGAGCAAAAGTAGATCAAATCGTAAAATTTATGAAACATGTTCCATAGAGGGTTGAAGCTTGGGTCCTTCAAGGAAAGTAGTGGCTTTTGGATTAAGGATTAGTGGCTTCCTTCAGGTGTTATCTTGAGAAACTATTTGGGGGTTAATGCCTCCAGCAGGTGGGTGCTCACATATCTCAAGTCAACACTTGCAGATTGGTCGGTGCCAGTGCATTAATGTAACAGAAGATTTCATCAAGAAGAATAAGAAGAAGATTAACCGTGTGGTAGTTTTTCTCCAAGAAGGGTTTCCACCTAATATCTATTGTCCTGATATGTGTATGTGTTTCTCACATGTCATATGTTCTTTGATGTTCTATTTGTTTCGCATATGATCTTACATTGCATATGTTCTCTTTTTTTATATATGTTACTAATAATTATCGATTCAGTCAATTGTAAATATAAGTAAAATATTCTAAATCGTTGATCCATTGGTACAATATTGATTCACCTTCCCCTTGCCTTACCACCCCTCCTTCCCTCCCCATTCCCATCTTAGTATTGTCAAGATCCCAACATATTCCTAACTACAATAAATGATCATATATTAACTAAAGAAACATCTAACATCTTACATAGTTACCAAAAAAAATCTAAATTTACAAAACCGAAGCTTTCCTATGATATATTTATCACTTTGAAGAAAATCATTTACATGGCCCAATACTTATTATAGTTATTTATAGATATATTATGATATTTATGTAGCTTTTAATTATATATTATTAACTTTTAATCATTTGTATATCTTAATACTAAATAGAAAATTAAAATATTTTCAAAAATTATTTATAAATATATATTTTTTTAAATGTAATTTTCAAAATACCAACATCTTCTTAACTACACTAGATGATCATATCTTGACTAGAGAAATATATAACATGTCAGATAGATCATATGAATTGTCCAGTAGTTATTATAATTATTTATATATATTACGATATTTATTTAGATTTTAATTATATATTATTAATTTTTAATCATTTTTTATCTTAATACTAAATTAACAAATCAAAATATTTTCAAAAAATATTTATAAATATACATTCTTAAATGTAATAACTAATATAAGTATAATAATTATTATGTAATTATATAAATTAAATGGTTGGTAAATATCCAAAGCATCAAAACACTTATCTCGTTATTCATTTCACATTACTAAAATTTAATTATAAAACCATATAATTAACTAAATTAGAACTTTATTTTAAATTATTATTATTATATGATTATTATTATTGTTGTTATTAATTCTAAAAAGTTAACTAAAATATAAGGTTAAATATATATATAATAAAAAACTTGTGACAGGATACTCAATTATATGTTGTTACACTATTATGACTTAATACCATGGATTACTAATGCCATATGCCCCAAAAACCATGACTCATATTTATATGATATGTTTTTAAATTAATCAATTTAATCAAAAGAGTAAATAAAGCATAACTATTTTTGAGATAACTCTTTTTATTTTGTTAGTGATTACTACTAGAAATTGCACCATATGTTGCAAAGGGAATGTTGTAAGGCAATAACATATAGAAAAATAGCATGGTTGAAGACATGTGTGATATGTTACAATTTGAGTTGCAATATGTCAATTGAGGGAATGCTTAGCAGTTTCAACACTGCACTTATAGCTGACCAATTTGTTTTTTCTTCACTTGATACTGCCTTTTTTATACTGTGTACATCCTCTCCCATGAATACTCCTAATGATTTCCTATGATTTCTTTCTCTTTAGCGAATTTCCTTACAAATGTACCAATTAAAATAACGAGAATGTCAAAGTGATATCATAAACTACCACTTTTTTTTGGTAATTCTCATTAAGAGGCTTTTCAGAATAACTGAAAAACCAGAGTGACAATTTTTTTTAGCTTTGGATATTTCCTTCGCCATCTTCATTATTTCCAACCGGATTAACCTGAAACTTTAACAATCAACATAGACAACATTATTCTATTTTCTCCTTCATTGTACATTACCATCACTTCCTTAAACGTTTTTGATTTAAAAAAACCCTTTAACAGGCTTTTAAGAAAAAGGACTAAGCCAAAGTGACTGCCACATGTTTTGGCTTAAAGGATTTCCTTGAAAATATTCAAGGTTTGGAGTTGTCTTAACCTTGAACTTTAATAATCAACTTAGAAATTTATATTTAATTTGCTCCTCCCATGTACATTCTCATTGTCAACTTTCAATTTTTGTTTAAGGGGCCATAATGAATCTAAATGTTTGTTCCTCTTGTGTACATTTTGATAGTTAGCCTAGATTTTTGGTTGAAGGAGCCATAATGAATCTAACTTTGACATTTTTTGTGCTAACAATTAATGCTTTATGAAAAATGTATGTGCTTGCAATTGCCAATTATGATATATGTATGATCAATTGTACTCTTGGATCACAACTTATACCTATTATATATCCTTTTTATAGCTTTAAATGTGTGTGTCATTTAAAGTTATCAACAAATCCTTTACCATTAATTTTTTAATCTCCATTTATCTTCATTTTAATTCTTATGCGTTGAATTGCTTACCGATATTTTATTTAACCATTGTTTTGTTTACTTTAGTTTAATAATGTCACATAGATAATAAGAGAAATAACTAAGAACATCACTTTGGGAAGGCTGTATACAATTACCAACATTACAAACTTTGATTCGACAACATATGGCTTAAAAGATAAATATTTGGTTTTGAAGAAAATCATATGGTTTAACTTTAAGGAAAACCTACCTAGCGCACTACATATTTCTCTTCTCTTGCAAATTCTCGAAGTTGAACCCCAGTATATAATTCATTCTCATATATTATTATTTCATCGAATCAGGTCACTTGATTAGAGAAGTTGTAACGAATGGGATATAAGAATATGTTAAGAGTAGGAGAAGCAAAAATTAGTTATATCCCTACTTTTGCTAAGATATGTATAAGAAATGTAGAAGAAATTTTTTTAGATATTCATCTCACAGGTATACAAATGCATTTCATGGTTATTTTTTCTTGTAATATTTTTGGCTACAAGGCAGTTGATTGCACATCTCATGCATGGAGTAGAAGTATGGTCAATACAAGGCAGAGATATAATATGAACAACAAATCGGTTTTCTCCTCTTGCCTCATATCTCGTTCCTGTGAGATGCTTAACTTGTGAGAATCTTGGTCACATGGCTAGAGAATGTAATTTGTCCAGATTTTGAAAGGAAAGCAGGAAAAATAATGAGCTTATTTCGACTAGACCTAGTAGAAAGAAAAAGGAGAATGTGCATATCAGAAAACAAACTGACCAAAATATGGAGAGGGAAAGAGGAGTATCAAGTGTAGTGTAGTATTTCTCTATGCATGTTAGAAGAAGATGATATATGGTACATAAATATCATATGTTAACATCAAATTTTAGGGGACAAGAGTAGTTTCCTCATCCTGAAGAAAACTGAAGGTGGCCATGTCATTCTTGGAGATAATGCAAAACAAAAAGTGTTGGGAAAAGGTAAGGCCAAACTTGGTGATAAGAAGAAAAATTCAAATGATGTGTTGGTAATTGAAGGCTTGAAGCATAACATATTGAGTGTGAGTCACATGGTTGATGGAGGAAAGCAATTCATCTTCAAAGCCAAAGGTGGCAACATATGAAAAGAAGGGTCAAAGATATTGATAGAGAAAGGAATCAAGACCCTAAGAAATGTGTGTGTGCTGAAAGGAAGAGCATGTAAAAGTGAAAGGGTAAAAACAATATCTTCCTCTTCATATTATGAGTAAGAGAATATATTACCCACTGCAGTATATTACTCTCATATTTATTCATAAGAATACTTCAGAACATAAATCTGGGGTGCATGGTCTTAGAGGAGCGTATGGCGAAATGGGAAGCATGAAGAAGGCATGAAGAGGAATGATTAAGAGCCTAAAATAAAAAATAGGTCATTAGCATAAACAATAATATTATATATTACATGATCTCATAGGGCATTGTGCATGGAGTAAGGGTTTCAAGGGTTACAAATTATTTTATGTTATTTTCAATTCATTTTTTTTTGGTAGCTGGTGTGTATGATGTAATCCAGGGTGAAAATAATACTTTTTATCCATTTATGTGATTTTACGTCATTAGGAAAAGTTGGTTAAGTAACCCTTGTCTTTAGCCATGCATAAGAGAGAGCCATTTGGCTTAGTGATGCATTGAAGTCACTTTGTTTCGGCCATATATGTACTTTTGAGTGCATTGATTTGGCCCTATATCATCACTATTTAAACCTTTATATCATTTTTTATCATTTTGTAATTCTTATTGTGAGGTCCTTAGTATTTTTTGAGTAGTCTCTTGCATGTTTCAAGGAGGTATGAAGAGAAGCAACAGAAAACACCCATGAAGAGTTGTTTGTATCCCAAGCACATGTTCCAGGAGAGAATTTTTAGAAATAGGAAGGACATTGTCGATATTTTTTTTATTAATGTCCCATTTCTTATATTAATTACAAGTGTGAGCAACCATTCTTGTTTGATTTTTAATGCATATATTGCAAATGTGTTGTACTTGATTATGCTTCTTCAAAAACCGTAATATAAACATGGTTTTCTAAGAGAGATTGGGTCACCCTTTGCATTGATTTCAAAGGGGCGGAATGAGATTATCCAACCATCAGATAATCAAGGTAGGTAAAGGATATTGGTTGGTGATGTGGTTGTGGTGTTATTGTCAATGCCAAAGGGCGAGATTGTTGGCAACATGGTGTTGGAATTGATGTCAACTGGAAGTTAGCTTGTGAGTTGGAATTCATGAAAAATAGTTGTGAGAGATTGTACATGGTTTTTTTGATGTGTTCAGATGTTTTGAAGTTTCATAGGTTCTTGTAATATTGTTTGCAGATGGCTTGAAGCAATAATTGCAAATCTAGGTGAAGAATTTTTAGTTTTCCCTAAGTTAGGGTTTGGACGCTAATTAAGAATTGGAAATTAGTGGGATTTTTTTTGAAAGCCTATATTTCTAGTGTAAAACCCATGGAAAAAAACAAGAATATCATGTCATAACCCTTGGACACGTCCTGTAGGATGCAAAAAGAAACCTCAGGCTTTTACCAATGAATTTTCCCATGGTTTTGAAGTGAGTTTCTCTAGTCTTCTGCATAGTGATTGATTTGGTCATCAGTGGGAACTGGAACATCATTCATCATTTGATTTGGTTTTTAATATGGTTGTTTTGATCATTATTGTTCAATAAAATTTTGATCATTTGATCTGGTCATCAAAGAAGTGTATTTTCATTATTATTGGCATTGATGTGGTCCGGTTTAGTGATTTGGGTAATTTTTTTAAATGGTCTTTTTTGTGAACTAAAATATGGTTATACATAGTGAAATTTGAGCCATCAATATGTTAGTCTATGAAAAATTCATGTTTTGGTACCAATTGAATTGGTCTCTGATTTATTTGGTCTCGAGAGGAAAAGTGGAATGCAATGAATGTTCAAGTTAATGCATTGATGAGGTTTGATTTGATTAATTGAGAAATTATTTTAAAAAGCCCATGTTATCAAACAATTAGAGTTTATACATATTTCACTCCTATGTAATTTAAAAAGTGTAGAACCTATGATGGAGTGTGAATTGGTATTTAAATTGTAGCTGCTAAGATGTAAAATTTGTGTTTATTGGATCATGTGCATGAGTGTGTATGAATTGATTTGGTATATCATTTCATTCAAAATTGAGTGATGATTTGGATCCGAATGATGGTGATGTGTATTTTCAAAGCATATATGGTTGTGTGTTTAACCTAAGTTATGCAAAATGCACTTTTGGAGGCTAAATTATTAATGCAGTGTGATTCATGGAACATTTAGAGTGTCAATGATACTTACTAGTGTGCACATGACCTTTAGTGATATCTGTAATGCATATCTATGCATCACATTTCCAATTGATGAAAATTATTGTGTTCTTAGTGTCCTGATGAATGAACCTAATTTCAAGGAGTGGTAAATGTAGCGTGATTTGATGTTGTTGTAATGCATGCAAATTGCGCGTGGAGATGCAAGCTATAATGTGACAAGAGTTTTTAACCAGATACAATGATGTGTTTGACAGAGAGCTATTCATATTTACAGTGGATAGAAGGTGTTGAAGTATAGAGTTTAAATTTATTTCTTTTATAGAGAGTTGGCATATTGTTGTAGCTACTATGTCATATAAATTGCATATGTATGTTGTGTATGCTAGTTGCCTGAGTGAATATGTTTATGCTACTACTGGAAATGTGTTACTGATGTTTTCTATGATGAAAAAAGTGTAGTTATAATACCAACAATGAAATTTTGTAGGGCCAATTGTGAAGTTGTTGTGATCATGTTTCTATGTTGTTGTAGTTGATAAATTGTCATGACATTTTATATTTCCATTTAGTTTATATAGTTGATATATTTCTTGAGATTTGAATGTGTTGTTGCTAGTATTGCACTATTGAGGTTATGATAGTATTGGTTGTGATATGTTCTTGGTGCTAAGGGGCCATTACTTGATTCATGTTGTTTCTATATTAGATTGGTATATGGTAGAGGTTTTTTAGAGCATTTGAGGGTGTGAAATTGCTAGGGTCTATTATAGGAGCATTATTTATGTTGAGAAACATTATTGTGCATGGTTGAGCGAGTATGATTGAATTGGTATGCTAATAGGGTTTCATCCATGAGACTTGTATATGTGTTTGTTGCAGCGGATTGATAGAGTATTGTGTTGTATGTTGTTGGCTTGGTTCAAAAAATACATTTATTTGTTAGTAGAGAGTGTTGGCTATGTTTGTAATGTTTGTATGTACCTATTGATGCCATGAATATGATGATGATGATGACTGAGTTGATGTGATGCTAAGGTTTGAGTAGAGAGTGATTCTAATATGCTACTAGTTTGAATATTTAATGTACGCATGTATTCTACTTCTTGAGTTAAAAGTGAGAGTATGTTATTATTGAATCTTATTTCTTCTAGTTTTTGACAATGTTGATGCACTGGGAAAAGATAGGGTTTGGTGTACTATTGAGTATATTTCGCTATTGAGTAGAGGATTGTAGTTCATACAGGTTTTGATGTTTTGATGTTGTTATTGAGAAAAAGTAGATCTAATCTAAAAATGTATGAAACGAGTTCCACAGATGTTTGAAGCTTGGGTCCTTCACGGAAAGGAGTGGCTTTTGGATTAGGGACTAGTGGCTTCCTTTAGGTGGTGTCCTAAGAAACTATTTGGGAGTTAGTGCCTCGAGCACATGGGTGCTCACCTATCTCAAATCAACACTTGCATACTGGCCGGTGCCACTCCATTGATGTAATAGAAGATTTCATCAAGAAGAATAAGAAGAAGATTAAGCACGTGGTATTTTTTCTCCAAGAAGGGTTTCCACCCAATATCTAGTGTCCTGATATGTTTATGTGTTTCTCACATGTCATATGTGCTTTGATGTTCTATTTTTTGCGCATATGATCTTACATTGCATATGTTGTCTATTGTTATATATGTTACTAATAATTATTGATTGAGTCAATTGTAAAGATAAGTAAAAAATTATAAATCATTAATCCATTGGTACAATATTAATTCACCTTCCCTGCCTCTCACCACCCTCCTTCCCTCTCCATTCGCATCTTAGTATTTTCAATATCTAAACATATTCCTAACTATAATTAATGATCATAGCTTAACTAGAGCAACATCTAACATCTTACATAGTTACCAAAAATACCAAATTTACAAAATCAAAGCTTTCCTATGATCTATCTATCACTTTGAAGAAAATCATTTACATGGCCCAATATCTATTATAATTATTTATACATATATTATGATATTTATTTAGCTTTTAATTATATATGATTAATTTTTAATAATTTTTATATCTTAATACTAAAATTATTTATAAATATATATTTTTAAATGTAATAAATAATATAAGTATAATAATTATTATGTAATTATATAGATTAAATGGTTGGTAAATATCCAAAGCATCAAAACACTTATCTCATTATTCATTTCACATTACTAAAATTTCATTAAAAAACCATAAAAATTAACTAAATTATAACTTTATTTTAAATTATTATTATTATTATATGAAAATCACTTCCTCTTAGAGTGCCACGAGTAAAACCACATTAGAGCTCAATTTCATAATTTTTGTTGCAATAATGACCTTATGGTGTGCGCAGGAGGCTTTTCTCCAAGCTTTTTGAGCATAGGAATAAAATCGTAAATCAAACTAAATAACTCTTTTCTTTAGGTCCGATAGACCAAAGATTGGTCTGAGTGGACGTTAACCATCATAACCATCATCACCATCACCATCATTATTATTATTTATGTATTGAGGTGTTTCCGTGGTGCATTATCTCATATATCATTTTTTGGGATTCAAGTGGGTTAATAAGGTCCATTTTCCAATATCTTCACCCCTTTGCGCATCACTCGATGCAATGAGTGCTAAGTGGACTATTCAAAAATCATGAGAAATTAGTTAGTTACGACTACCTCCCATGAAAATGGTCATATTTGAATAACCTTATTAAAGCAGTTGAATCCCAAAAAATGATATCTAATATTATTATTATTGTTATTAATTACAAAAACTTAACTAAAATATAAAGTTAAATACATATAATAAAAAACTTGTGACATGATGGCGAATTATATGTTGTTACACTATTATGAGTTAATATCCTCGATTACTAATACCATATGCACTAAAAACTATGACTCCTGTTTATATAATATTTTTTTAATTAATCAATTTAATTAATAGAGTAAATAAAGTATAACTATTTTTATTTAATTAGTGACTACTATTAAAAATATTTTAAAATAATCCATAAAAATTAAATCTCTATTATCTACCTAATAATCATCATTAATAATTAAATTAAAATTCTATAAACTTATTAAAATTAATATGAAATCCAAATATTTTTTAAACATGGTACATAACCCAAACTAAATATTACTTTATGAAGATTTTCTTTATAACCTGCTATACGCTAAAATACATAGCACAATGATATTGTCATTATCTAGAGATGCTACAATGGGTGGTATATGAGAGTGGTCCATAGGTATATATGATATTGTTGCAACACACCCAACTCTATTTGTTATTCTTTCATGACCGAAGCTCATGATACCACTTCTTGAGAGTATTGTTTGGTAAGAGCATGATCGAAGCTGATACCACTTTGTGAGAGTTTTATTTATAACCTTTTATACATTGAAATACGTAACAAAATGGTATGTTTTTATATTTATGGATGGCATCCAAGAGTGGGTGGTATAATATAGCGGTATGTATGTATATGATATTGTTGCAACATGTAAGAAATTAAAAAAACAATTCTTAAATGCGGAATATAAAACTTTAATGCCCAGTAAAAGCATACCTCCAACCATTGATGGTAAATTTCCAGAAGAAAGAATCCCTTCATGCAACAACAATAAAAAATAACCTTCATGCACAATAATAATCAATAGCAGCAACCTTGTTTTATCCACGCAGGGAAAACGATGTAAATGAAACGGTTTCTAGCTGATTTGTAAACTTACAAACTGTAATCTCTGTTCTCAAAACTCGTATATAAGAGAGCCACTAGAAATGAGAGTGTGCTCAAAAAATCGCGTATGAGAGAGCCACTAGAAATGAGAGTTTGCTCAAAAACGCGTATATGAGAGAGCCACTATTAATGAGAGCTTAGATTCCTTAACACTATTTGTATTCACGTAACCACTGAAATGGAAACAGTCGCTTCAAGATACCATGTTAATTAATAAACCAGAGCCAAAACTAATTCGTACAGTTATATATGAAGAGGAAGGTTCTCTCAACACAAAGATGAAAAAAAAATATAGGAAATTTGAAGGCACTTCCAAGCTCTCTTCACTCTAACTTGATGGTGTAAAAATGAAGGGGATTGAGTTAGTGAGCTTGGGGACCAAACAAAAATATTTATAGCCAAGCTTCCATTAAGCTTCTGTTGGCTATGTCAAGTGTTCCATGGATCATGGTAGAGAGCTGCAGTGGGAGTAATGGACCACTTTAGAAGCTCCCAACAAGAAATTAATTAACTGCGGTTGATTTCCATAATTTAAGGAAATTACTGCAGTTGGTTTCCAGAAATTAAGGAAATGACTGCAGTTAAGGTTTCCAGAAATCAAGGGATGTTGTTGGGAGAGGGAGCGTAACATTCTCCCACTTGGTCCATACTTTCAAAATTAATGTCTCATCTTAAAACCCATTGATAATTTGTATAAGTAATAGATACATGAATCATGGTGATAAGTCCTCTAATGATGAGTATTATCTTCCATGTATTACTATGCATTTATTTCTATTAAAATTTATGTGGAAACAATTCCTTAATGAATAAACCCTATGTTTATTCTTGGTCTTACACAGAAAAATTCTCTCAAATCAAATTAAGGTGCACATAAATATGAGTAAAACATCACAAAATTTAAGAATTTCATTAAAATAACATTGTTCATACAATGAGAAACTACATAATGGAATCAAGTCCCATATTTATTACACGATCCTTGAATTTAAATGGTGGCATGCCCTTACTCAAAGGATTAGTGATCATCAACTCAGTGCTAACGTGCTCAATGACCACTTTATTTTCTTTAACATGTTCCCTTATAGCTAAATACTTAATGTCAATGTGTTTATTTCGACTCCCACTTTTTTGTTCTTAGCCATAAAAATAGTAGTTGAATTGTCGCAATATATTCTTAATGGATTAGAGATAGAATCCATAATTCTAATCCCAGATATGAACTATTAAGCCATACACCATGTAAAGTAGCCTCAAAACAGGAGAAAAACTTGCCTTCCATAGTGGAAGTGGAAATCAAGGTCTGCTTGGCAGTCCTCCATGATACAGCTCCACCAACCATAATAAAAATGTATCCTGTTGTTGATTTGTGTGAATCAACACATCTAGCAAAGTCAGAATCTAAGTAGCCAATCACTTCCAAATTGTCCGTCCGTCTATACATAAGCATGTAGTTATTGGTTCCTTGAAGTTACCTCATTAATTTTTTTGCAGCTCTCCAGTGGTCTAAACCTGGATCATTCTGATATCGTCCCAACATTCCCACAACAAATGAAATGTTAGGTCCTATGCAGACCTGAGCATACATTAGGCTTCCGACAACAGAAGCATATGGAATGTACTTCATTTTTTCCCTTTCAAAGTCGTTCTTCGGGCATTGGTTCAAACTAAACCTATCACCCTTGACAATGGGAGAAACACTTGGTGAACAATCCTTCATCCGAAATCTCTCTAAAATTTTATTAATATAGGTTTCCTGAGACAGACCCAAGATGCCTCGAAATCTGTCTCTATAAATCTTAATGCCAATGACATAAGATGCCTCGCCCATATCCTTCATATTGAGATTTTTAGAGAGGAATTGTTTCGCCTCTTGTAGCAAACCCTTATCATTGGTTTCTAGCAAAATGTCATCCACATATAAAACAAGAAAAAAAATTCTACTCCCACTCACTTTAAGGTATATACATTCATCCACAATGTTTTTTACAAGACTGAAAGAAGAAATTACATTATGAAATTTCAAATACCATTGGTGGGATTCTTGTTTTAATCCGTATGATGATTTATTAAGTTTGCAAACCAATTTCTCACCATCACTAGAGGAGAATCCTTCAGGTTGTTTCATGTAGACATCCTCCTCTAGATCTCCATTGAGAAATGCCATTTTCACATCCATTTGGTGAAACTCCAAGTCAAAATTGGCTACTAATGCCATAATAACGCGCAAGGAATATTTCTTAGATACAGGAGAGAAATTCTCCCTATAATTGATTCCTTCTTTCTGAGTGAATCCCTTTGCAACGAGTCTTGCCTTGTATCTCTCAATGTTGACCAATGAGTCTTTCTTTGTCCTAAATACCCATTTACATCCAATGGCTTTTGCACCATTAGGAAACTCAACAATACCCCATAATTCTTTACTCTTCATAGAATTCATCTCTTCCTTCATGGCATCGTACCATAATTCTAATTCTTTGCAACTCATGGCTTGTGAAAAAGACTCGGGATCATTTTCATCTCGAATGTTGTAGTCAGATTCTTGTAGATACACGACATAATCATCAGGAATTTCTTCTCTCTTTGGTCTAGTAGATATTCTTAATGTTGTACCACCATATTCCTAATAAGTATGTGGTTCAACTCGTTGTTCAAAAATTCTTGGCAATTCTTGAACTATCTGATCTACTGGAATGTTGTCAGCAGCTTGTGGAACTTCAAAAATTGGTTGTTCAACACCAGTTTGTACTTGAGGGGTGCTGTGAATAATAACCAATCTATCACTTGAGGTGGAAGGTTGAGATTCTGAATGATCCTTCTTAGAAACTATGTTCGTGGTTTGATTGCTCCCACTGATCAAGTCATTTTCAAGAAATTTTGCATTTCTTGATTCCAGAATCCTAGTGTTGTGAGATGGACAGTAAAATCTATAACCTTTATAACTTTCAGCATATCCAATGAAATACCCACTAATGGTCCTTGGGTCCAGCTTCTTCTCTTGTGGATTATATATTCTCACTTCAGACGGGCATCCCTAAACGCGCATATGTCGCAAACTTGGTTTCCAAACTTTCCATAATTCAAATGGCATTTTAGGAACAGTCTTGGTTGGGACTCGGTTTAATATATACAATTTCTTCTTAAGTGCTTCAGTCCACAAGGATTTAGGAAGATTGGAGTTGCTAAGCATACTCCGCACCATGTCTAATAATGTTCATTTTCTTCCTTCTGCTACACCATTCTGGTCGGGTTAACCAGGCATGGTGTATTGGGCAACAACCCCATGCTCTTGAAGAAATTTTGTGAATGGCCTAGGTGCTTGTCCATCTTCTGTGTATCTACCATAATATTCTCCACCTCTATCTGATCTCACGATCTTAATTTGTTTGCCACATTGTTTCTCTACTTCAGCCTTAAAGATCTTAAAGACATCTAGTGCTTCGTTCTTTTTATGAAGCATGTAGAGATGCATATATCATGAGTAATCATCTATAAAAGAGATGAAGTATCTCTGACCATGTGAGTCCATGTCTGGACTACATATATCAGTATGTATGATCTCTAATATGTCTGAACTCCTATTGGCACCTTTCTTTGACTTGTTGGTCTGATTTCCCTTTATGCAGCCCACACAAGTCTTAAAATCTGTAAAATCCAGAGTATCAAGTACCCCTTCATTTACCAATCTTTTAATTCCTTCTATCGAGATATGACCTAGTCTCCAATGCCATAATTTAGAGGAATTTTCATCAATAACACATCTTTTAATGTCAGTGTGAACATGCATTGGATCATAAGTGACATTGTTTTGTAAATTAATGCAGTAAAGACCGTTATAGAAAATACCATTCCCAACATAATCAGATTTATAAAATAAACTGAAGGATGTTTCTGAAAGTTAAAGAAATATCCAAAACGTACAAGCCTTGAAACTGAAATCAAGTTTCTAGAAAAACATGGTACATAAAAGGTCTTTTCTAATTCTAAAACAAAGCCACTACTTAAATTTAAATAGCCTGTTCCTATAGCTTCCACATGCGAGCCCATCTTATTTCCTGATAAGATGCTTTGCTCACTGCCCATTGGCTTCCTTAGGTTTTGCAAATCCTGCAAGGAAATAAAAAATTTGAATTGTTGATCCAGAATCAATCCACCAGGTGTTAATATTGACATTAACCATATTAGATTCATAACAAACAAACGATATTGGATAACCTTTGTCCGCAAGCCATTTCTGAAATTTGGCGCATTCCTTCTCATCCCTTCTTTTTACAGAAGAAACACTTAGAATCCTTCTTGATATCGGCTTGGGGAGGTATTTTACCTTTCCCTTTCCGATTAGCTTGAGATTTTCCCTTTCCTTGCATTGCCATCATTGTAATTTCTCCCATTTCCATCACCAGTGTCTCTTCCTCTTCAACACACATGGTCATAAGTTCATTAATTGACCATTTATCCTTATGTGTGTTGTATGAGATTTTGAAGGTTCTGTATTGGTGTGGAAGGGTGTTCAGGATGTAGTGCACCAGGAAAGACTCTGATATTTCAACCTCGAATTTCTTCAATTGAGCCGCAGTTTCCCTCATTTGCATGATGTGCTCGCACACACCTTTTACACTGGTAGGCCTTAGGGATGGGAACTTCATAATTAGGGTGCTTGCTAGTGCCTTGTCTGAAGTGACGAATTGATCATCAATGGCTTTCAGCAAGTCTCGGACCTTGTCATGCTATTCAGCAGAACCACGAATACCAGCTGAAATTTTAGTCTTAATGAACATCATGCTTAGGCGATTAGATCGTTCCCATCATTTATAAAGCATGATGTCTGTTTCAGTGCTGGTATTATTGAGTGCCGGTGGTTCATCTTTCCTAATAGCATAGTCTATGTCCATCCACCCCAAATTAAGGAGAACTCTCTCCTCCCAGACCTTATAGTTATCTCCCTTAAGTTCAGGGATATTAGTACGACTTTCAGAGAAATTTGCAGGTAGTACAACTGCATAAAATTAAAGATCACATGCTTATGTTAAAATTGAGGCCTAAGTAAAATTTCATACTTTACTAATGTAAATCATGCTTAAAATTGAATCTGATGACATAAAAATTGTCTGTGGACTAAATTTTCAATTCAAGCAGATTCAATTATTGTTTATGATAGAATATATCAAATTATTTACTTAATTCATAATTCTAAGGGTATATTATGATTATAATTTGATATAAATTCTATCTGAGTTTTGAACTTTATGATAAAACTATTAGTTCATAACTCCTATGGGTAAGTTATGAATATTTTATCCTAATTAATTACATAAATATAATAAAAATTCCTATGGGATAAAATTTATTATATTTCATATAATTAATTACAATTAATGTCTAAATATTCTTTATGTGATCCTAATCAATCATAATATATAATTTTATTTAATTAGAGATGTTGTGGCTATTCTCTAATCAGTTAAAATTTATATGGATCACCACACATTATTCTTATAAAAATTAACAAGATATAAGAATAATGATAATTTGCATAAATAAAACTATAATATTCATGCATATTGAGCAAAAATTAGACATATTTAAAAATGAATGTTTTAATTAAGAAAATTATAAAAATAAAACATTTAGCCAAACTTAGTCACATTTCCAAATAAACGCTTTAATTCAGAACATTCTAAAAATAAAACATTTAACTAAACATGTCTATAAATCACCAAGGCGGAGATAAAAAATGCCGTGATACCAAATGTAAGCAATTAAAAAAACAATTCTTAAATGCGGAATATAAAACTTTAATGCCCAGTAAAAACATACCTCGTGCAACCTTGTTTTATCCACGCAGGGAAAATCATGTAAATGAAATAGATTCCAGCTAATTTGTAAACTTACAAACCGTAATCTCTTTCTCAAAACTCGTATATGAGAGAGCCACTAGAAATGAGAGTGTGCTCATTTATAGCCAAGCTTCCATCAAGCGTCTATTGGCTATGTGTCAAGTGTTCCATAGATCATGATTCGATCAACCTTCTATTAGCTATGTGTCAAGTGTTCCACAGATCATGGTAGAGAACTGCTAGCTAATTTAAGGAAACCAATGTAGTTGGTTTGCAGAAATAAAGGAAATGACTGCAGCTAAGGTTTCCAGAAATCAAGGGATGCTGTTAGGAGAGGGAGGTTAACACAACATACTCAACTCTATTTGTTATTATTTCATTTATCATTTGTTTAATTCATCTCTAACTATCCGAAATCAAAACAGAGAGATAAGAGTTGCAAACGAATTCAATAATTTAGTATGTGGAATACTTTGGAATTCCATATCGTTAAATACATGGAGAAAGTAAAATTCAAGTGTAATAGTGAAACTGCGATGAGAGCATCATAGTTGAAGACACTATGAATTGCAAGTATTTATATACGTTATCGGATCATGGGTAGTTATCATTCTGAATCAGAAAATCTTCATGACCTTAAATATAATATCATATCCCCTTAGCACACTATCACCTTCTATTATTTGCCGGATTTCCTCATATTTTTGTAAATTAAATAGTCCTTCATGCATTGACCTTATAATGCTTCTACGCCATGTGTTACCTTGTCAGCCTGCAATATGCAAATGAAATTGAAACAAACGGTCTTATATGCAAAATTTGGTTCAAAGGTATTCAGTCCTGCAGGAAACAAAACAATGCAAGGAAAGAATATAAATTTCAATAAATATAAAACCCATATATTTACATATTGCAAACAGTCCGAATAGTTTGTTACCAGGTGGGAAACTTGAGGGCTACACATAGTCTGAACTTCCAGCAGATTTTCCTTGACAAAAACCTGTTTCTCATTATCAGATACCTTGAAGCATTCACAAACGAAATATCTGGTAAGCTCCTGTGATCGAGTTCTGTTTTCCAGATTGTCGATGCTCTTGCAGCACAGGCTCTCGGTGTTCAAAAAGAAGGTTCCAGACTGTAAAGAAATGTAACACAATTCGAAAATACTTGAAACCGCCGTGCAATCATTTGAGGAACAATGAACATTATATGCAAACTGCGCCCATATGCTCAAGAAAACCGCGGCAATGGCAGGGACTGCTAGAGTCTTCTGAGACATCATATTTCTTTACATTAAATGCTAAATTCAATTTTCTAGATACTGACTTCAAGAAGAAACTTCATAACAATAACCCAAATTATATAAGAAACTTCATAACTTGATTTCTCGTTGGAATTATATCAATCGTAAATTTTGGGGTCAGCGGTAGGGAGATTGGGCAATGGCAACCAGTATATGGCAACCAATATACTGTGCATAGTAATCAATATTTATTGTGCTATTGACTTAATAATGTCCACAGTTCAATGATTTCAGCAAATACATTATGCCCACAGCTGGATGATTTAAGCAAACAGATTATCCAGCAGTAGACAGGGGTGGGCATATACAGCCAAGCCCATCAGTAACTCAATAGCACCTTAAATATTAATATTAGTTGCCTTTGGGAAATTCGGTACATTTATTTATATAAATCTCAGAAAAATCTTAAATATGGGAAAATGATGCACATTATATATGTATAGAAAGGAAAAAACAGATAAATGGAGAAATTGACTAACCTTGTAGCATTTGATGAACTGCGAAGCAGAAGTCGTAAACCTTTCATGGTGTCTCTCGCCCTGACTTGCTGACAGAGCAGCAGCTGAGTTATTGGCATTCAAAGACTATTATTGAATGCATAAAGTTTCAGGCTTAGCACCCATTAATTCCTGTTCCAGCAATAATTCACAGGCAACAATTACAACTTTAAAAACTCTGCTTCCATCGAGATCATACGGCTTACAAGAGAAAGATTTGGTTTTGAAGAAAATTATATGGTTTAGCTTTAGGAAAAACATATGGTTTAGCTTTAAGGAAAACCTAACTAGCCCAATACTTCTTCTCTTACCCATTCTTGAAGTTAAACCCCTATTATTTCGTCGAATCAGATCGCTTGATTAGAGAATTTGAAACGAATGGGATAAACGAATATCTTAAGAGCGGGAGAAGCGTAAATTAGTTATATCCCTCTCTTTACTAAGAATCTTATCGCTCTGAATCCTATAGTTCTGCATCCTGTTTTTCAATGTGAATGCCGCTTGTGGCGTGGCAATGTCTGTTATTGTATAACGATCCTGATAAATTGAAATATGAATGCACCTGTTTCAATGCCTGCATACAACCAGCTGTTTTATGAAATTCCAAAGACGGTATTGCTAGGGCCTAGAAGATTAAATGTGCTTCTAAATTTACTGTTCTTTGCAGTAAGTCTTGCTGCAAATTCCCAAATCGCTGCAAATTCCCAAATCAAAAGAGCAGCTGAGACAGTCAGCAAGAAGCAGCGGAAGAGCCCATACAGAGGCGTAAAACAACGCAGGGGCAAATGGGCTGCACAAGTCAAGGATCCCAGCAAAGGCAAGGATGTTTGGATTGGTACCTTTGATTCACCATTAGAAGCTGCGAGAGCATATGATGCAGAAGCTAAAAGGGTCAGAGGGAAGAAAGCCAACTCAATTTTCTTGATGAGGCACCTCCCAAAAAGAGTAAGAAGACATGTAAGAGTGAGAAGACAAGTAAATGCACACAATTGTGTGCATTTGTGTACATTTACTTGTCTTCTCACTCTTACATGTCTTCCGACTCTTTTTGGGAGATGCCTCATCAGGAAAATTGAGTCTGGCTATCTTCCCTCTGACCCTCCTAGCTTCTGCATCATATTCTCTAGCAGCTTCTAACGGTGAATCAAAGGTACCAATCCAAACAGTCTTGCCTTTGCTGGGATCCCTGACTTGTGCAGCCGATTTGCCCATGTGTTGTTTTACGCTTCTGTATGGTCTCTTCCACTGCTTCTTGCTGACTATTTGCTAAAATTCAATTTTCTACGTACTGATTTTATGATTTTTCCTTATAATTAGATCAATAGCAAATGTGGGGTCCAAATCTGTGGAGATTGTGAATGGTAATTAATATTTATTGTGTTATTGATTGATTAATGTTGAGTGGTTATATATGTACATGCATTATTTAAGCATAAATTTTATTTTATTATATTTATCATAGTTAAATAGATTTTTTTTCACAAACAAAAGATAGATAGAAGTCTTATACATCAATTTGATATCTAGCATCTTAAAATTAAATAATAATAATTATTATTAATATTATCCGGCACCACTGTGATAATATACAGCCAAAAGCATTAATGAATAATAACAAAATAAATATTGATTGCGCTGGGCAATTGGGTACATATATTATAAATAAGCATAAGCATCGTTAGTAAGTTGAATCTGAGGAAAATCTTAAATATGGGGAAAAGGATGCACATTATAAATGTATAGAAAGGAAAAACAGATAAATAGAGAATTGACAAACTCTGTAGCATTTGATTAACTCTGAAGCAGAAGTCGCAAACCTTTAAAGGTGTCTCTCGGCCTGACTTGCTGACAGAGCAGCAGCTGAGTTATTGGCTTTCAAAGACTTATTGAATACCTAAAGTTTCAGGCTTAACACCCATTAATTCCTCTTGCAGCAATAATTTACAGGCTACAATTAGGAACTTTAAAAACTTTGCTTCTCATCGAGATCATATGGCTTAGAAGAGAAAGATTTGGTTTTGAAGAAAAACATATGGTTTAGCTATAAGCAAAACCTACCTAGCCCACTACGTACTGTTCTTCTCTTGCCCATTCTGATCATTAATTCTCATATATATATTATTATTTCGTTGAATCAGATCGCTTGATTAGAGAAGTTGAAACGAAATATTATTATTTCGTCGAATCAGATCACTTGATTAAAGAAGTTGAAACGAATGGGATAAACGAATATCTTAAGAGCGGGAGAAGCAGAAATTAGTTATATCCCTCTTTTTACTAAGAATCCTATCGCTCTGAATCCTGCTTACGAGCGGGGTTGAATAAACAATAAACCATGGTTGGTTGAATTAGGTTGAATCCTAATATACTTTATAGTTGAATATGAGTGTATACTTTAGGTTGATTACTTTAAGTTTAGGTTTTATGGTAGTAGGTTTATAGGTTTATTACTTTAGTAAATACGTTTCGGCTTTATGGAAGTAGGTTTATAAGTTTAGGTTTATGTTTATTATAATATTAGCTTTTATTACTGGATTTTATAATATTAATAATAATATTATTGATAATAAGTTTATAATAATATCAATGTTATTACGTTTATAATAATATTTTTTCCTATGTAAATTGATACTTTGTATTTTGAAAAAATTAGGATTACATAGTTGTGTCAAATTTTCTATTAAAATTTTACTCTTCCTCAAATGTTTATCATGAATTAATATATCATCATTTTTCATATATTAATGGTTACAAAAATAAACAAAACACAATGTTATGTCAAATTCCACATATAAAAAATTAAGACCTGAATATGTTGTAAAAGCATAAACCCTCTTGACTAGGATGAATAAAAATGAGTAAGAAAAATGTAAGAAAGCTAACATAAACTTCATTTTAATAATTTTCAAAGGAAGAAATCAGCGAGGGATCCATTGCGCTTGATTCTTGTAGGTCTAGCATATCCTCATTACCATATTCACATAGAATATTCCCCTCAACATGAGCAAGATTGGCATCAATTCTCAAGAAAAAGCATCAATTTGTGATAATTCTCTCGATATCTTCCTAGGTAGCGAAAACATAATACTGCACCACCTCCTTGTCCTTTAGGAAAAGCACCAACACAATTTTAATTTGTTAACGCAAAGCCACAAGGTGTAGCTATTGCTTCTTCCTCCCCCTGGTGTGCCCAAGGCTAGGAACCCAAGTAGATGTATTCTCCAAGATTTCTGAATCTAGGTGAGAATGTCTCTCCACCCCATCTTGAGTTTCCAATTTGCATATATATTTCGTTATTTACGATAGAAATCCATTAAATTATGTGCAAAACAAGTCAAAGTATCACTCCTCTTTGCCCCTACAAACCACTTCCCCTTCCCCCATACCTACAATGTATTCCATGCTTAAGAAGCATGTTTGAAACCGGGTGGACACACTTGGAGACGCTAATGTAAATACCTCTTCCCGCAAAAAAGCAAGAAATGAAACCAAACATATCCACAACAAAGTTTTATCTCCAACCCACTAAATCATTCATGAAACTCATGATATAAACCCGAGAACAACGGGAATCAACTCGGCGTTGTACAATAGTCGGTGTAGCATCTAAAAAGTATCCCTTTATAAGCACCATTAAACATATGCCCAAACACACATATTACATTGAACACAGGTCACATAAAACTATTAGACACCTAGGAAGCTAAGACCAAAGGAGGCCTCCAACCTAAACTTTACAATTCATTGGACGACGCTCAGTAAAATTAACACAAAATTTAACAACAAACCCATGCATTACAAATGCAAGGAGACCCTCAAGAAAAAGACATATACGGGCTGCCAAACCTTCCCAATTCAAACGAATATACTGAAACGAAATGCCCCAACATAAAAAAAAAAAAAATTGAGTGTCAAGCTCAGACCCTACCCTAGTACTTAACTAAAAAAAAAATAGTGAGACAATGGAAGGAATCGGCCTGAATTCCATTGCAGGTGGTTGAAAGTGAAGCCCACGCCATCCCACCATGCATGAGGGATCCGAGATTCAAAACAAATACGTCAACGTCAAATATGCTCTACTCTTTCCACCAATACCCTCACGAGCTAGAGAGCACTCTCATCACCATCACTATAGCAGAACGAAACCACAACACAAAACACCATTCACCAGAGACTGGAATAGAAAGCATCCACAAGGAGCTCAAGGACCTAGCCTCAGCTCATTCTCTCAATCCACCACTAACTACTCAGCAAGGCATCGTTTGGATAGGTTTATAATGAGCCGAGGCCATGTGGGGAATTGCATGTCAATGCATGCATGGGGTTGGTCGCACCCCCTCATAAATGTACATCACGTCCAAGGGTGGTGGACACAACCCCCGAAGCCCCCCCATTACTTGAATTAACACCTCCATCACGGAAATATTATAATAATATTAATATTAATACTTATATAACATTAATAATTATGATTATGACTAAATATTAATTGTTGATAATATTTTCCTTAGACAAATATTGATAAAGTTAAATATTAATATTATTTATTATATTAATAATTTTAATATATTCTAACAATAATACTAATTATGATTAATATTTTTATGCCACGAGGAGAGATCACTAACGTTACATTTAAGAATAGTAAAATAATAATTTAAATAAAAAATAGTAATAACAAAAGAAGTTAATGTAACTTTAGTATGAGGAAGAAATGTTTTTTCTTCACTATGTAATATGGAGATATGGAAATGAAAGGAAATAATATTATTGATATTACATTATGTGTAATTCATTCTACATTTTACATGTGATATTTAAAATATATATATGAGAGTAACAAAAACTATTTTACTGTAAACCATAACTAAAATATTTTAATGTCCACATTAAATAACATAATTTTATATCTACTTTATATGTAGAAAAATAAAGTAATTTAAATTTAGTTTTTTTTATTTTTATTTTTATTTTCACTTTCCATAACTAGGGAGATGTGTAATTTATTTTATTTTCATATGGAGTTATATATAATATTTTAAAAATGTCAATAATAAGAAAAGTTTAACATAGGTTATAAATAAAATATTTCAATAAGTAGGTTGAGTAAAATATTTTAACATGAAAGATATATAGAGGAAAGATTGAGAGAATTCTACATATATATTATACCACCCTTGATATCTACAAAGAGCTTAGAGAGATTAGAGGAATCCCTTTCGAGACTTGGTAGAACCTAGAGGTGTCCATTTGGACACTTAGTAGATGAGTAGTTAAGATGGATCTAGGCTAGTCCTTCAACAAATAAATATAAGAATAATATAAATATAATAATAATAATTATTATTATTATTGATTATATTAATAACATAATTTCCTATTATTACTAACTAAAGTTTATATTATAATAGTAATAATAATAAGTTTATAATAATGTTAATATTAACATTTATACAACATTAATAATAATTATTATAACAAAAATATTAATGATTAGTAATATTTTCCTTCAACAAATATTGATAAGATTAATGTTGATATTGATAATATTAGTAATAATTATAATATTGTTGCATTAATACTCTATTACATTGACAATATTGCATTAATTATAACATAAATATATTCTTAATGTAATAAAAATATTTTATGTAACAATTCATTTTTATATAAATACTGATATTATTAATAACATTTAATATGTTGGTTTTTAGAAACAAAATATAATATAATAGTGTGGTTGATATGTAATATAATTTAATATGTATTAGGAGGGTTGATGATATTATAATAATGTGGTTGATATGTAATAATGATGTAATATATAATACAATATATCTATCATGGTCAACCACGGTCAACGTCAATAAACCATGGATAATTATATAGGTCAACCATCGTCAAGCATGATAAACCATCATAAACCTATAGTGGATGGCTACGGTTAACCAGAGTTGAACCATGATAAACCATCATCAACCACCATTGCAATTGTAACCATAGTTAAATCATGGTGAACAATAGATAAACCATAGTCAAAATATGGTCAACCACAGTCGAATCATATTCAAACCATGGTAAAATGATGGTCAATCATAGTCAAACCATGTTCAACCATAATCAATCATGATCAACCATAGTCAAACCATGGTCAACCATAGTCATACAATCATCAAGCATCATCAACCAAAGTCATGCAATCATTAATCATAGTCATTCAGAGTCAAAACATAAACAAGGATGTTTTAAAATGTTGAACATGCATAACTATAGTCAAATGTGCTAAAAAATTATCAAATAATGGTTAAACATAGCCATGGTCACCCATGGTTAAACCATTCTCACATATAGTTAATGTTTAATTAAAATATTTAATAATATTAATATGGTTTAAGACACATTAGTTTACTAATGTGGTTGACTATGTTTGACATTCAAGAATCTTCAACTTCCATCAAAGATAACAATCTATTATTATTATTGATTAATATTAATAGCCAAACATAGTCAACCACATTAGTTAAAAAAAGCTAACCTTTGTACACTATGATCGAACATGACCAACCCTATGTTAACCATATTTCACAATAGCCAATCTTGTTCACTCATAGTCACCCTTAGTCAACGTAACTCAACCATATTCAATTATAGTTAACCATGGTTGACCAAAGTCAAACATTTTCAAGGTTAGTCAACTAATGGCATCCTTGGTTGGTCACAATCAAGATTTTAATTTTTTTAAGAATAAAAATATTAATATTAATAAATTTGACTAATAATAATAATTATATTAATATTAATATTGCAACATTGAAATTGTACTTAAATCTATCCAACATCAAAATGTGATAACCATTGTCGCAATGTTACATTGCATTGCATTTTCTTCAATATCATCATCCAACATTACAAAATGTGTTCAATCACATTTAATATTGTGGTTGAATATGTTAAAATCTATTTGATTATCCAATGTTGCGACAACCAATGCCAAAATGTTACATTACATTGCAATTTCTCCAACATCACAATGTGACATTACAAAATGGTGTCGGCCACATTTAATATTTTGGTTGAATATGTTCAACTATATTTTTACTATGTTCGACAATCAACAATATTCGAATTCGACCAAGCATAATTTCCTATTAATATTATTTATTAATATTCATAATCAAACATATTGTGGCTTTGGAAAGGTACTCAAATCCATATAACATCGCAATGTTACATTACATTGTAATTTATCCAACATCACAATATGAGATTACAAAATTAGTCAATGACATTTACTAATGTGGTTGACTATGTTTGACTATGTTTGACAGTCAACACTCTTCAACATTGGTTAAACGTATTTACCTATTAATATTAACAATCAAACATAGTGAACCACATTAGTGAGACATAGTCAAAGATAGTTGATCATGGTTGACGATATTCAACTATGGTTGATCATCATTCACCATGGTCAACTATGATTCAATGATTGACTATAAGTAAACCTTAATTGAATATTAAATGATTGATTATAATTTAACCCTTATAGTTCATGTTTAAATAATTGGTTATAATTCAACCTTGGGAGTCCATTTTTGAATAATTCACCATGATCAAACTTGGTCAACCCGATGTTTACCATAATTAACAATAGTCAACCTTGACAATCACTTGGTTGAAAATGGTTGAAAACCATGGTCAGCCATTGCTAACCATTAACAATGGTTGAATGTTGACAATGCTTGATAACCATGGAAAACCATTGCTAACCATTTACAATGGTTAAATGTGGTCAACCATGGCCAACCATGATCGACCGTTGTCAACCATTGACAATGGCTGAATATGGTAACCATTGTCAATCATGGTAAACCATTGTCAACCATTGTCTACCATTGACTATGGTGAAATATGGTCAACCATTGTCAACTATTGACAACAGTCAACTATGGTCAACCTTTGCAAGCATTGTTAACCATGGTCAACCTCTATCAAACATGGTCAAACATGATCAATCATTGTTAACCATGGTCAAGAATTTTCAACCATTATTAACCATTGTCAACCATTGTAAATGGTTCAATGTGGTCAACCATGTCAAACAATTATCAACCATTAACAATGGTTGAATATGGTCAATCATGGTCAACCATTGCAACCATGGTCAACCATTATCAATGAGAATATGTGAGCATAAACCATGGTAAAAAATTATAAATAGTGGTTAAATATGGTCAACCGTTTTTTAATATGGTCAACCATGGTTGATCAATATTAACCATGGTCAACCATGGTCAATCATTCTCAATCATTGTTAACCATTATCAATCATATTTAATCATGCTCAACCATTAACAACAATTAACTATGGTCAACCATAGTCAAACATTCAAAACCATGGTAAACCATTAATAATGGTCAACTATGGCCAGCCATAGACAAAAATTATCAACCACGACCAACAAGTGTCAACCATTGTCAACCATTGAATATGGTCAACTATTTTCAACCTTGATTAAGCTCATCAATCGTCATCAACCATGGTCAAGCATAGTCAATGAATCCACCAACACATGTCCATAATAACTAGAAAAACCACCATAACTAATATGGTTGATATACGTCGATTGGAAACATTTCTAAACTCGTATGCCAATCGACGTGTGAAAATGGTGTTGATCGACGTAGATCAACCACATTAATAAATGTGATTATGTTAGTAATATGTTACTAGCAAGGTCAAAGTCAAAGAATTAAAGAAATCAACGACTTGTACAATGCAATAGGTATAAGTAACAACCTATACAATGTAATAGATATATGCATGACATGATGAAAATAATCTCTCTAGCAAGAAATAGAGAAACAAGTTGTAAATCTAGGGAAGCTTGGAATTTCAAAACCAACCAACTTATCAAATTTGAAGGCTCTAATAATTTTTTTATATACTTCCATATATTTAACATTCACATATTTCTTATCAAAATTTTTTATATACTTTCATATACCTAATGAAAGTTTTTGATGATCTTCTAGAATTTTTAGTTATATGTTTGATTGCAAATTGTCGAAACTTTAACTATCGTTCCATCCAAAAGCACAATTACAAATTCAATGAAAATTATGGACACTCCTATAATTTTAATTTGCAATTAAATTAAACCAACCTAGATCCATCTTAACCCCGGATCTATCAAGCACCAATAGGGATCAAATCTCTTGAGGTGAAATCCTCTTTTTTAGTACAAAACATGAGGAAAGGTTTGCACCTCGAGAGATTTGATCCGTCTGAGCCCTTGATAGATCCAGGGTTAAGATGGATCTAGGTTGATTTTAGTTGTGTGTGGTCATACAAAATTCATTGAACATATAATTATTTTGATCATTTTAAATATGCTAAATATGTCTAAGATTAATTTTCGTCAAATTTGACTTTAAATTTGGTTGTTTACCTCAGCTTGTTGAGATAAGAGAGGCTTTCAGTAACTTGAATGATGAAAATTGATGAAATAAAAATTTTAAGTGCAAAATGACAATGTAACAATGTTGAATGATAGAAAATTTGAATAATAAGAATATTGTAAATTACAAACAATCTTCATTGTGATCAATCTGAAACTATTTTATTCTATTATTATTATTATTATTATTATTATTATTATTATTATTGTCACACCTATTATTTATTTTCTATTACCATGTTTGAATGGAAATTGATTAACAATGTTGAATGATGGAAAATGGTAATAATAAGAATGTATCCAATTACATATAGTTTACAATTTTAAGAAGAAGACATTTCGAGTAAGTGCACATTTTATTTAGGATGAAAATTCAATTATTGTATTTATGGTTGAATTACTGTAACAAAGAAGTCAATTCATGTCACTTCATGTCATGAATAATGTTTATGTGAGTACACTAAGAGAGATTTTGTATGTTTTGGGGGTGAGATAGAGATATTTATGGAGGGGGGAAGAGAGGGAAGAAGAGAGAGGCAAAGGTAGGGAGGGATTAAGAGATATAGATATGGAGAGAGAAGTTCTAGAGAGAGAAGGAGAAGAGAGAGAGAGGGAGTGGAAAAGGGAGGGAGGGAAAGAGAGATAGATAGATAGATATGGAGAGATAAGTGTTAGAAAGAGATAAGGGGAAGATAGAGTTAGGGAGTGGAAAAGGGAGGGAGGGAGGGAGAGAGATAGATGGATATAGAGAGAGTGTGTGTATGTTTGGGGGGTGAGGTAGAGAGATAAAGAAGGATAGATAATGGGAGATAGAAATATACATTGAGGGGGCAGAGATGTGATTACACTAAAATCAATGACCATTATTAATCTAATTACTTTGAAAGTAATGTACATCATACATATACTGAAAACAATCAAATAGGGTTATAAATCAATATTTACACTAATAGGAGTAGAAATCAACATCTACACTGCAATAAATGCATCTAGTGCAAGGTATTTAATAGGAATAGAAATAGACATATACAATAAAATGAATGCATCTATTGCAAGAAAAAAAATAATATTAGAAATCAATATCTACACTTGAACCAATGCATGTAGTGTAAGCAATCAAATAAGAGAAGAAATCAACATCTACACTGAAATAAATGCATCTAGTGTAAGGTATTAAATAGGATTAGAAATATACATCTACACTGAAATCAATGCATCTAGTTCAAGTTATCATATAGTATTATAAATCAATATCTAAACTAAACCAATGCATCTAGTGCAAGCAATCAAATAGGAATAGAAATTAGCATCTAGATTGAAATTGATGCATCTAGTATAAGCTATTAAATAGGATTAAAAATCGATATCTGCACTAAAACAAATGCATCTAGTGCAAGTGATCAAATACAATTAGAAATCAATAGCCACAGTGAAACGATGCATCTGAGTCACCCGAGAAATAAAATAGGGCTAGAAATTAAAATCTACACTAAAATCAATGCATATAGTGTAAAAGGTAGTAAATAGGATTAGAATCGACATCTACAGCAAAATCCAATGTGAAAGATAGTGTAAGGTATTAAATAGGATTAGAAATCGACATCTACAGAAATTTCTGCATATAGTGTAAGGTATTAAATAGGATTAGAAATTGTTGACCATAAATTGACTATGATCAATGATTGACTATAAGTAAACCTTAATTGAATATTAAATGATTGATTGTAATTAAACCTTGATAGTCCATGTTTAAATAATTGGTTATAATTCAACCTTGATATTCCATGTTTAAATAATTGACCATGATCAAACTTATTCAACCCTATGTTTACCATATTTAACAATAGTAAACCTTGACAATCACTTGGTTGACAATGGTTGAAAACCATAGTCAACCATTGCTAACCATTGAAAATGATTGAATTTTGAAAATGGTATATAACCATGGAAAACCATTGATAACCATTTACTATGCTTGAATGTGGTCAACCATGGCCAACCATGGTCGACCATTTTCAGCCATTGACAATGGTTGAAAATGGTAACCATTGTCAGTCATGGTAAACCTTTGTCAACCATTGTGCACCATTGACTATGGTGAAATATAGTCAACAATTATCAACTATTGAAAATTGTCAACTATGGTAAACCTTTGTGAGCATTGTTAATCATGGTCAACCGTTATCAACCATGGTCAACCATGGTCAATATTTGTTAACCCTTGTCAAGAATTGTCAACCGTTATTAACCATTTTCAACCATGGTAAACCATTCAATATGGTCAAGCATGGCAAACCATTATCAACCATTGACAATGGTTGAATATGGTCAATCATGGTCAACCATTGTCAACCATGGTAAACCATTATCAATGAGAATATGTGAACGTAAACCATGGTCAAAAATTATAAATAGTGGTTAAATATGGTCAACGATTACGGAATATAGTCAACCATGGTTGATCACTATTAACCTTGGCTAACCATTGTCAATCATTTTCAATCATTTTTAATCATTATCAATCATAGTTAATCATGCTCAACCATGAAAAATGATTAACTATGGTCGACGATGGTCAAACATTGAAAACCATGGTCAACTATGGCCAACCATAGACAAAAATAATCAACCACAACAAAAAATTGTCAAGCAAACTCAACCATTGAATATGGTCAACAACTTCAACCTTGATCAAGCTCATCAATCCTCATCAACCATGGTCAAGCATAGTCAATGAATCCACCCACACACGTTCATTATAACTAGCATAACCACTATAACTAATATGGTTGATACACGCCGATTGGAAACATTTCAAATATTGTATGCCAATCAACGTAGTGAAAATGGCGCTGATCAACCACATTAATAAATGTGATTATGTTAGTAATATGTTACTAGCAAGGTCAAAGTCAAAGAATTAAAGAAATCAACGACTTGTACAATGCAATAGGTATAAGTAACAACCTATACAATGTAATAGATATATGCATGACATGATGAAAATAATCTCTCTAGCAAGAAATAGAGAAACAAGTTGTAAATCTAGGGAAGCTTGGAATTTCAAAACCAACCAACTTATCAAATTTGAAGGCTCTAATAATTTTTTTATATACTTCCATATATTTAACATTCACATATTTCTTATCAAAATTTTTTATATACTTTCATATACCTAATGAAAGTTTTTGATGATCTTCTAGAATTTTTAGTTATATGTTTGATTGCAAATTGTCGAAACTTTAACTATCGTTCCATCCAAAAGCACAATTACAAATTCAATGAAAATTATGGACACTCCTATAATTTTAATTTGCAATTAAATTAAACCAACCTAGATCCATCTTAACCCCGGATCTATCAAGCACCAATAGGGATCAAATCTCTTGAGGTGAAATCCTCTTTTTTAGTACAAAACATGAGGAAAGGTTTGCACCTCGAGAGATTTGATCCGTCTGAGCCCTTGATAGATCCAGGGTTAAGATGGATCTAGGTTGATTTTAGTTGTGTGTGGTCATACAAAATTCATTGAACATATAATTATTTTGATCATTTTAAATATGCTAAATATGTCTAAGATTAATTTTCGTCAAATTTGACTTTAAATTTGGTTGTTTACCTCAGCTTGTTGAGATAAGAGAGGCTTTCAGTAACTTGAATGATGAAAATTGATGAAATAAAAATTTTAAGTGCAAAATGACAATGTAACAATGTTGAATGATAGAAAATTTGAATAATAAGAATATTGTAAATTACAAACAATCTTCATTGTGATCAATCTGAAACTATTTTATTCTATTATTATTATTATTATTATTATTATTATTATTATTATTGTCACACCTATTATTTATTTTCTATTACCATGTTTGAATGGAAATTGATTAACAATGTTGAATGATGGAAAATGGTAATAATAAGAATGTATCCAATTACATATAGTTTACAATTTTAAGAAGAAGACATTTCGAGTAAGTGCACATTTTATTTAGGATGAAAATTCAATTATTGTATTTATGGTTGAATTACTGTAACAAAGAAGTCAATTCATGTCACTTCATGTCATGAATAATGTTTATGTGAGTACACTAAGAGAGATTTTGTATGTTTTGGGGGTGAGATAGAGATATTTATGGAGGGGGGAAGAGAGGGAAGAAGAGAGAGGCAAAGGTAGGGAGGGATTAAGAGATATAGATATGGAGAGAGAAGTTCTAGAGAGAGAAGGAGAAGAGAGAGAGAGGGAGTGGAAAAGGGAGGGAGGGAAAGAGAGATAGATAGATAGATATGGAGAGATAAGTGTTAGAAAGAGATAAGGGGAAGATAGAGTTAGGGAGTGGAAAAGGGAGGGAGGGAGGGAGAGAGATAGATGGATATAGAGAGAGTGTGTGTATGTTTGGGGGGTGAGGTAGAGAGATAAAGAAGGATAGATAATGGGAGATAGAAATATACATTGAGGGGGCAGAGATGTGCTTACACTAAAATCAATGCATCTAGTGTAAGGTATTAAATAGGACTAGAAATAGACATCTACACCGAAATCAATGCATCTAGTGCAAGCAATAAAATATGAGTGGAAATCAACATCTACATTGAAATCAATGCATCTAGTGTAAGGTATTAAATAGGATTAGAAATCGACATCTACATTGAAATCAATGCATCCAGTGTAAGGTATTAAATAGGATTAGAAATCGACATCTACATTGAAATCAATGCATCTAGTGCAAGTGATTATATAGGATTAGAAATCAATATCTGCATTGAAACCAATGCATCCTGTGCAAGCAATCAAATAGGAGTAGAAATCAAGATCTACATTGAAATAAATGTGTCTAGTGTAAGGTATTAAATAGGATTATAAATAGACATCTACACCGAAATCAATGTAGATAGTGTAAGAAATTAAATAGGATTAGAAATCGACATCTACACGTAAATCAATGCATATAGTGTAAGGTATTAAATAGGATTAGAAATCATTGACCATGGTCAAACTATCATCAATGATTGACTATAAGTAAACCTTAATTTAATATTAAATGGATGATTATAATTCACCCTTATAGTCCATGTTTAAATAATTGGTTATAATTCAACCTTGATAGTCCATGTTTAAATAATTGACCATGATCAAACTTGGTCAACCCTATGTTTACAATATTTAACAATAGTCAACCTTGACAATCACTTGGTTGACAATGGTTGAAAACCGTAGTCAACCTTTGCTAACCATTGAAAATGGTTGAATTTTGACAATGGTTAATAACCATGGAAAACCATTGTTAACCATTTACAATGGTTGAATGTGGTCAACCATGGCCAACCATGGTCGAAAATTTTCAACCATTGACAATGGTTGAATATGGTAACCATTGTCAATCATGGTAAACCTTTGTCAACCATTGTCTACCATTCACTATGGTTAAATACAGTCAACAATTATCAACTATTGACAATGGTCAACTACGGTAAACCTTTGTGAGCATTGTTAACCATGGTCAACTGTTATCAGCCATGGTCAACCATGGCCAATCATTGTTAACCATGGTCAATAATTGTAACCATTATTAACCATTGTCAACCATGGTAAACCATTCAATATGGTCAAGCATGTCAAACCATTGTCAACCATTGACAATGGTCAATCATGGTCAATCATGGTCAACCATTGTCAACCATGGTAAACCATTATCAATGAGAATATGTGAACATAAACCATGGTCAAAAATTATAAATAGTGGGTAAATATGGTCAACCATTGTTGAATATGGTCAACCATGGTTGATCACTATTAACCATGGCTAACCATGGTCAATAATTTTCAATCATTGTTAACCATTATCAATCATAGTTAATCATGCTCAAAAATTAAAAATGATTAACTATGGTCAACCATTGTCAAACATTGAAAACCATGGTCAACTATGGCCAACCACAGACAAAAATTATCAACCACGACCAATAATTGTCAACCATTGTCAACCATTGAATATGGTCAACTACTTTCAACCTTGATCAAGCTCATCAACCCTCATCAACCATGGTCAAGCATAGTTAATGGATCCAGCCACACACGTGCATTATAACTAGTAGAACCACTATAACTAATATGGTTGATATACGTCGATTGGTAGCATTTCGAATCTCATATGCCAATCAACGTGTGAAAATGACGTTGATCGAGGTAGATAAACCACATTAATAAATGTGATTGTGTTAGTAATATGTCACTATCAAAGTCAAAGTCAAAGCATTAAAGAAATCAATGAATTATATAATTCAATATATATAAGTAATAACTTATACAATGCAATATATATATGCAAGACATGATGAAAATGACCTCTCTACCAAGAAATGGAGCAACAAGCTATAAATCTAGGGAAGCTTGGAATTTCAAAACCAGGAAGCTTATCAAATCTGAAGGCTTTAAGAATTTTTTTATATACTTTCATATATCTAAAGAAATTTTTTGATGATCTTCTATAATTTTTATTTATATGTTTGATTTACAAATTGTCGAAACTTTAACTATCATTCCATAAAAAACCACAATTAAAAAGTCAATGAAAATTATGGACACTCCTATAATTTGAATCTACAATTAAATTAAACTAGCCTAGATCCATCTTAACCCCATATCTATCAACCATTGAGAGGGATCAAATCTCTCGAGGTGGGATCCTATTTGTTTAGTGAAAAATGCGAGGAAAGGTTTGCACGTCAGGAGATTTGATCACTCTTGGCCCTTGATAGATCTGGGGTTAGGATGGATCTAGGTTGGTTTCAGTTGTGTGTGGTCATACAAAATTCATTGAACATATAATTATTTTGATCATTTTAAATATGCTAAATATGTCTAAGATTAATTTGGTCAATTTAACTTTAAATTTTTTTGTATAACTTAGTTTGTTGAGATAAGAGACTTTTAGTAACTTGAATGATGAAAAATGATGAAATAAAAATTTTAAGTGCAAAGTGACAATGTAATAATGTTGAATGATAGAAAATGTGAATAATAAAAATTTGTAAATTACAAATAATGCTCATTGTGATCAATATGAAACTATTTCATTCTATTATTATTATTGTCACACCTATTAGTTATTTCCTATTACCACGTTTGAATGAAATTTGATTAACACTATTGAATAATGGAAAATGGAAATAATAAGCATGTATCCAATTACAAATAGTTTACAGTTTTAAGAAGAAGACATTGCAGGTAAGTGCACATTTTATTAAGGATGAAAAATAAATTATTGTATTTATGGTTGAATTACTGTAACAAAGAAGTCAATTCACGTCATGAATAATGTTTATGTGCGTATGCTAAGAGAGAGTTTGTATGTTTTGGGGGTGATATAGAGATATAGATGGACGGGGGGGAGGGAAGAAGAGAGAGGAAAATACAGGGAGGGAGGAAGAGATATAGATATGGAGAGAGAAGTGCTTGAGAGAGAAGGAGAAGAGAGAGAGAGAGAGAGGGAGTGGAAAAGGGAGGGAGGGAGGGAGAGAGAGATATAGATATATATGGAGTGATAAGTGTTAGAAATACAGAATGGGAAGAGAGAGAGATGGAGTGGAAAAGGGAGGGAGAGAGAGAGAGATAGATATGGAGAGAGTGTGTGTATGTTTGGGGGGTGAGGTAGAGAGATAAAGGAGAGATTATGGGAGATAGAGATATACATGGAGGGGGCAAAGATGTGGTTACACTAAAATCAATGCACATTATTAATCTAATTACTTTGAAATTAATGTACATCATACATATAGTGCATAATCAAATAGTGTTATAAATCAATATCTACACTTAAACTAATTGCATCGAAATGCAAGCATTCAAATAGGAGTAGAAATCAACATCTACACTTCGAAATAAATGTATCTAGTGTAAGGTATTAAATAGGATTAGAAATAGACACCTACACTAAAATGTATGCTTCTATTTGAAGAAATACAATAATATTAGAAATCAATATCTACACCTACCGAAACCAATGTACGAAAAGTGGCAATCAAATATAGCAAATCAACATGTACACGAAATCAATGCATCTAGTGTAGGGTATTAAATAGGACTAGAAATAGACATCTACACTGAAATAAATGCATCTAGTGCAAGTGATCATATAGTATTATAAATCAATATCTACACTAAAAGAAATGCATCTAGTGCAAGAAATCAAATAGGATTAGAAATCAACATCTACACTTAAATCGATGCATCTAGTATAAGGTATCAAATAGGATTAGAAATCGACATCTACACTAAAATCATTGCATCTAGTGCAAGTGATAAAATACTATTCGAAATCAATATCTACATTGAAACCAATGCATCTAGTGCAAGAAATAAAATAGGAGTAGAAATCAACATCTACACCAAAATAAATGCATATAGTGTAAGGTATTAAATAGGATTAGAAATCAAAATCTACATTGAAATCAATGCATGTAGTGCAAGTGATCAAATAAGGTTAGAAATAAAGAACTACAATAAAATCTATACATCTATTTTAGTGAAGAAAGAAAATATTCATGACTTTCTAGATCTAACTTCAATGTATATATTTGTATTTGTGTGTCCCATTCTTCTTCCCTCTCTCTCCACCATCCATTTTGTGTTTACCTCCCTACTTCTCCTCTTCTCTCTCTCCCCATCCCTCTCTCCCCCATCTCTCTCTCTCCATCTATCCCTCCCTTTCTCTATATTTCTCTCCTTCCCTCTCCCCCTGCCATCTTTATCTATACCTCCCTCCGTATCTCCTTATTTCTCTCTCTATCTCAGCTCCCTAAACACATGTCACACTCTCCCTCTCTCTCACTCTCCATATATATATCTCTTCCTCCCTCCATTTCTTTGTCTCTATCTCGTTCCCTCTTTCCCCCTCCATATATATCTGTATCTCCCTTTGTCTCTCCCTCTTTATCTCTCTCTATTATCCTACATACACTCTATCTCTCCATATATATATATATATATATATACCCCCTCCATCTATATCTATATCTCAACCCCAAAACATACACACTCTTTCTCCATATATATCTAGCTATCTCTCTCTCTCTCTTCCTCTGCCCTCTCTCTCTCTTCCCCTTGTCTCCATCTCTTTCTCTCTCCCTTGTCACTCCCTCTCCCTCTCCGCCTTTCTCTCTTTATGTATTTATTCGCATTCCAACTCCATTTCTCTCTCCTCTCTCTGAAGTCCTCTCTCTCTTCCTTTCTCTTTCTCCCTTTGTCTCCCACCTCCCTCTGTCTCTCCCCCCTGTCACACAAATTATCTATCTCCACCCTGCAAATTTTTCACTATCTCTCCCTCTCTCCCCTACATATCTACATCTCTCAATATCTCTCTTACCCTGCTTTCCCTATCTCTATCCTCTCCTTTTATATCCCTTTGATTGCCTCCTCTCTCCATAGTTCCATATTATTCTATCCATTATCACTCCCTCTCTCTCTCCACATATATCTCTCAATGTATTTTTTTCTTCCATCCCTTTATTCCCCCTTTAAAACTCCATCTCTTTCCCCCCTCTCTCTCAAGTCCCCTCTCTATTCCTTCCTCTCTCTTCATTTCTCTACCACCTCCATTTTTCTCTCCCCCCCATCACACACATACTCTCTCTCTCCACCCTCCAACTCTATCATTATCTCCCTCTCTCTCCCCTTATCACTCTCGCCCTCTCTCCCCCATCCATATCTATGTCTCTCTATCTCTCTGTGCCCCTCATTTCCCTTTCTCTACCCTTTCCTTTTCTCTCCCTTCCCTCGCCTCCTCTCTCCCTCATTCCATATTCATCTCTCCCTTATCACTCCCTATCTCTATCCACCTCTATATCTCAATGTATTTGTTGTTATCTCCCTCTCTTCCCCCCTCCAAATCCATATCTCTCTCCCTCCCTCTCTCCTCCTCTCTCCCCCCTCCTCTCTCTCCTTGTCTCTCCCACCTCTATGTCTCTCTCCCCCACTATATTCCCCCTCCATCTCACTCTCTCTCTCTCCTAAATATGATCACATTGTATTGTATTTAAGAAAGTATCTAAATTAAAAAAAAAAATCATAATTGGTTTTAAAATATTAAAACAATATTTTGGATCAATCAAGTCAAATAAAATACCATAATAAAAAACTTAAAAGAATCATGCACTATATTTCCTCTATCATTGTTAGTCACTTTATTTTCTTTCTTTGCTTTGATCCTTGGTCAAAATGCATATATCATTTATAATAGTATTTATATTATATAAATTTCACATATGTATATATAAAAGTATTCTCATTTTTAATTTATTAAAACCTCGATGTAATCTCTATGGGAATATTTTTAGTAGTCGTAAGGATGGATGGTTTAGATATACCTCAAAAGTAATTATAAAAAATTTTCTTTTAGATTCAATTAATTTTTTTAAATTAAAATAAAATAAAGTATTTATAAAATATTTTTATTTTGAAATAAGTTATGGTTCTTGGGCATGTCATTTTGATAAGCAATGATATTGGAACATGTTATTGTAACATAATAGTTAAAATACTATATCCATAACATAGTAATCAAAATCATAGATGGCCTATGGTATTGATAAACCATGGTATTATCCCATGGTATTATGATTTTATTCCCTCCTCTCCCTCTCTCCTTCCCTCCCTCTATCTTTCTCTTCTGGGTATTGGCCCATGGTATTGTAAAGAAACCTATTTAGAAGTTAATAATATCCATGGTAAATATTCATGATTAAAAATATTATTATATTGTAAATATTAAATTTTTATTTGCTTATTATTTAAATTTAAAAATGGTTATGCAATCATTGCTTTAATTTATATGGTAAAATGGATGTTAATTTATAAGTACTATTTATATGCTATATATTTTAATGTGATATGTATCATTTAGAGAGGAAATTTTAGTTTAAAATTTCCCATGCAATTTTCAAGTAATTTCCATGTCATAATATGTAAACCAGACAAAATCATTTAAATTTAAAAAGAGGTAGATGTAAATATTTTAGAGGGAAAAGAAGAAAAACTACTTTCTTTTTTTAATTTTATTTGAGTAAACCTATAAGGATATAAACTAAAAATACAATTAAAAAAAAATAGTTTTCTTCTTTTCCATAAAAAAATAAAAAAAACAAAGTTACAATAAAAACAAAAATTGAATTTAAAATATATCTCACATCTCACATATCACATGTAACGCTCAGGCTCACACTCATACTCACCCATAATATATATTATATATCACATCTAACGGCCACCCATGTAACGCTTAGGCTCACACTCACACTCATCCGTAATATATATCACATATCACGTCTAACGGTCACCCATCTAACGCTCATGCTCACGCTCGCACTAACGCTCACCCATTCAGCCCAATCCACCCTAAAATTGGTTGTAGAGCAGCCCAATCCACCCTAAACTTAGTTGTAGAGTGCCTCTCGGTGCAAAAATATACTTTTTAACTAACACTCCTGATACATAAATTTATAGCTAAATAAAAAATATTAAGAAAAAAAAATAGTACAAGATCTGTATGGTGGAGAAATTGCATAACTTGAGTTAGAGATTACAATTCTGATTATCACCTATCAATTACAAGGATGTGCACCTATCATTTTGAAGGCCAATCGAATAGTATAAATTTCCTTCATATGAACCTACCATCAAATTATTTGGTCAGGATACCTCCATGCATACGCTTGTAAAATGAAATTATGGCGTTCATCCCATCATTTATATGTAACGCGCAGAAATTAGTATAAGAAATTTGAAGGTAAAATATAAACAATACAAAGCCTTCAGCCACTATATTTCCCTCTACGATATTGATAAAGATCCTATGAAAAAATAATCCTACTGCAAATAGTCCTAATAGGAGGCTATTGGGTAGGGAACATGAGGGTCACATAGAGCCTAAACTTCTAACATCTTTTTGTTGAGAAAAAGCACTCAAAAAAGGTATAATTAGTAAGGATATGATCTCGAATCATATGTTCTCCAGAATCTCTAGGCTCTTGTAGAAAACACTCTCATATTTCATAATAAATTCTCTCCTGACTGTAAAGAGTTATAACACGATTCCAAAACTCGGGAAACCACTTTGCAAAAATCAGAGGAATAATGTGCATATGAAAGGAGTGCCTATAGATTCAATAAAACCACCACCATGATGGTGACATCCATTTCCTTCGAAGACTCCATATTTATGCACATTCAAATCTCATGAGTATGAAACCATAAATAATGCTTTGGAGGAAACTTCAAACCCATTGATGGGACAATGCTTCCAACTATACTACCATTTTGGATCAACGATGTAGAAATTAAAATAAAATATAGAAAGCAATACAATGTAAAATTCTAGATTTAAACATATTCTAATGGTGTTATGTTTTCTTTTCTTTTTTTAATTGGGAATTCATGATATAATTTTTGGTAAACTTGTGATTTAAATTTCGTAATTAGTGGGAAAACCTAGAGTCTCTTAGTTGGCCATGAAATGGTGGATTTTGGCTATGTGGACTACATAGCTAGGACTTGCAATTCCAACTAATCCCTACATGATTTTTGATAAAATTGACTACAAAATATGCCCAAAAAAGAACCAAATGGTAGAAGAATTGGATTAAAATAAATATAAATACTAATTATATAGCATCATCATCATCATCATCATCATATAATTGTGTTGTTAGATCTTACGTATGCTAAAGGATTACTATACTTTTTTTGAATCTTATGTATGTGCCTAAAATAAATTAAGAGAAGTGCTCCAAAATTACCATGGTTTTGATGACTTAGGAAGTTAGGAAGGTTGGATTTGTGATGGATATTTTGAAATTGTGATCTAATTTCATTATATACATGGACCTCTAGGAGAACATTCTCTACAACTTCAAGCTTCTCATAATCACGAAGATGATAGACTTGCACATCCCATGATGTTTTGGCCCTTTCTAACACCTAGTTTTGCTATGTAACTTGGGAGATTTTCTTCAAATTTTAAGGATGGTGATTATCTTCATTTCATTAGTCAAAATCAAGAGCCACTTTTGACCTTCTAAATTAGGGTTGATCGGTTCCTTGTAGTACTTTAGTTTCCTGTTATCTTCTAGTTATTTTTCCCACCAAATATTCTCTTTAAATTTAGAAGTAATAATATTTTTAATATTATTATTATTCTATACAATGAAATATTCATATAATCCCTAATGATTAATCCAATATGTGGCATCTTGACACCAACACCACTTGAGCTAGTGTTTTTTTACCTAGAGCTTTAACGAATTTTGAGGAGCCTCTTTTTGTGCACGATCTTTATCTCGCTCTTGTATATTAAGTACCAAACCATGGTTGTGCACTCAATTAAAGAAATGGTTACTTTTATGGGGAGGATAAGAAAGGGTGAATTACCTTTAATTTTAAGACTATAAGTTAAAAAATTATTTTGGATCTGCTCTATATTTATGTAGGATTCTCTATAGATACCATGTCCCCAAACTTCACATCCATATAGGATAACAAGAGTGAAAAGAGTATCGAAGAGGAGTGTTTTTTTTTATATGAAATCCCACTTCTAAAGGTCCACTAATTCACGTGTGTTATCATGTCCATAAAATCTCTTCCATCCTCCATTTATCTTCTTCTCAACATTGCGGTCCTAATTGAGATTGTGATGAATATTAATACTATGATATGTATATGAAGACACTTCCTCCAAGCTATTGTTATCATATATAAAAGTGTCGTACATGATATTTTTATATTTTATTGTCATAACATGTGTGTTTAGCCTATGCGTAAGGAGGGGTAGATATTGTGTGATTTGATGCTAGTGTGTGCAAATTGTGTGGAGATGCAAGCTATAATGTGAGCATTGTTTGTAACCAGAGACAATGATGTGATTAACAAAGAGCTAGTCCTATTACAATGGAGTGAATTTGTTGAGGTTTAGAGATCAAATTGCTTGCTTTTGTAGAGAATTGGTATATTATTGTAGCTACTATGTCATATAAATTGAAAATGTACTTTTTGTATGCTAGTTGGTTGAGTGAATAAGTATATGATATTGTTGGAAATGTGTTATTAATATTTTCTATGGAGAACAAAGTGTGGCTATAGTGTTGACATTGATTATACAGGGCCAATTATGAATTTTTTGTGATCATGTTTCTAGGCAATTGTAGCCAATGCATTGTCATCAAAGTTTATATTTCCATGCAATATATATATGATATTAAATGGGTGGCTTAATTTTTATGCTATGAAAGCACCTCCCACTCAGTTAAACAAATTTAGATCTTTCTTATACTTGATAGTGTGGAATTGCATACTTGAAATATATGTATGTGTTTTAAACTATCTTAATGCTTAAGTGTGAGAAATTGAAAATTTGTTTTTGTTGATATTAAGCATGTACAAAAACCATAAAGTGCAGCGAATAATCATCAACACATAACAACAAATTTAATAAAGGAGTTCACCTGTATGTCGTGGGCTACATCTCCTTGAGCCCTTGTCAATTGACTTGGCTCTTTGGGATTATGATGGATAAATTTATTTTACAAGTTTGTACTTAACTCCAATGGTTTTTTGAACTGTACCAATGGCGTTATAATACCATCATAACACTGGAATGGTTGCTATGCCTCTGGAAATGGATCTATTCTTCCTTATACTTGACCTCTTCTGTCGGTGCCCTTAAGCTTCCCTGAGCTTCTCTATGGAAAAAAATCCCTTATAAGTCATTTTCTATCCCTAAAGTCTTTTATACTATCTAAAATATATATCGTTCATCCAAAATATACTGTTAATTTTCTCCAAATGAGCTCTGGCTCCCCAATCTGGGCCTCCAACCCCTGGTGGCCCTAGTGGCTCCCCAAAAATTCCCTGTGGCTTCTTCGGCTCTAGAAGTCTAAAAATGTCTCTCAAAATCCCTTAAATGGATTTAGAATGTCCAAAATTATTAGAATAGACTATTCACTTGCTGATATTGGCGTCTGGTTGCTCTGGTTATGCCCCCAACACCTAGTGGCACCCTGTGGCTCTAAACTCACTAACAAATTCCCTGTAGCATATCAACCTTCATAAGTATCCAAAAGCTCTTTAAAATCCTTCCATTGGATTCATAAGGTTCAATATATTTAGGACAAACTATTGGTTTGATAGGAATTCCCTCTAGCAGCCCTAGCTAGGCCTCATTCTCGTGTTGGCCCCTAATGGCCCTAGTGGCCCTTGGAACTTCTCTGAAGAAAAATAATGCTCAGAAGTCCTCTTATGGCTCATAAAACCTCACCAATGGCTCCAAAATTTCCTAAACATCTAAGAATGACTATTGGTTTCTTGAAAATGGCCTCTAGCTACCCTGACTAGGACTCATTCCGTTGCTGGCTCCTTACGGCCCTGGTGGCCCTTGGAACATCTCTGAATACTCTCACAAGTTCTTTGATGGCTCTGCAACCCTCACCAATGGCTCTAGAATGCTCCAATTAGCTAATAATGACTCTTCATTCACTCATAATGGGGGAAAATTGAGTGTCCAACTCATTTTCCCAGAAACACCTAGGAAAGCTCCACTAAAAATGGAGCACTCCAGTTAATTGGAGTCAAATTGGAAATTACCGCCACAAAAAGCGTGCCTCCAAACCTACCACCAGATTTAACTGTTTACATTAAATTTTATGGTTAGGGTGGCCACATGCGCACCTCAACCCCGAGCCTATCCATAACGGTCAACAGAACCCATGGCTTGATTGTAGTTGGATAAGGGTTGAACCCTGGTTGTCGAGGATGGTTAACAAAAACTACGTGGAGAAACCATTATCATGACTGTTTCATGTGAACACACGATTTAACGTCGATGGATTTGTATTGATGCCTGGTCCTGGGCTAAGGCCATATGGGGAGGGGGATGGCCCGTGGGGCTGGCCCCTTCCAACCCCCAAATAGGAATTATGTACACGATAAATATAAATTACCGAATATAGTTGTTAAGTACTACATGTGGCTCAGGCGGTTAAGACACGCGTGTGCTCTGCCAGTGGTCTAGGGTTCAACTCCCGCAGCCCAACCAAAGTCTTAATGCATAGTTCAAGGGCCACATGGCGGACTCAGGGCTAGCCACGTGGTGGCCTCAGGGCTAGCCACGTGGCACCTTCCAATTGTCCCCCAAAAAACAACGTACAACCAACTATCGAATAAAACGGTTCCACTTGTCATCCACTAACTAGCCCGGAAGGAATGTTCCAAGGAATATTCAAAGAATTGTCCCTAGAATATTCCTTTTTTCTCACTATACCTTTGCCCAGTCAACCTTGGTCAAATGTCAAAAAATTGTACTGGAATCAGGAAAATGAGATCTATCCAGTCGCTCACGTTCAACACACTTTCGAACACTTTGACATTTGAGCTATCACTTAGGTCCTTGATCCAAATCTATTCACTCCTCTCCATTGGGAATATTTTGGACCCCAAAATAGTTGACTACATGTTCAGTAGATGAGAGTACAAATCCCTCACCTTTCAAATCTCCATCTAATTTTCCTTGCATGGCTTAGTGCCTTTGAGCCCAACTCTAAGGTAGTCAACACTTCCCTTCTTTGATACTCCTGTCTTCCTGTCATGAACTATATCTTCTTTGAGATCAACCAGAAATTTCTTGAGAGAAATATTTAACTAAAGGTAACTGAACATTACCTCCTTGATCATCGATCAAAGGTGGCTCATACAAACGTAAGTTTTCAATAGAAATACATGCATACATGACTAAAGTTTGCATATGTACAAATGAATGTATGTCTTACTGGGTCAAGAAGTCAAACCACTTCTTACCAATGCACTTCCATGGTGATTTTTCTTGCTGAAAATATTCTTCTTGTGAAACATCTGTTCTCACATCAATGATGAAATCTTTGGTTCCATTTTCGCCAGTCCTTTTATGCTCTTGCTTCAAATGCTTGGGATGATTGGTTAGATGCAGTGTTCAACAATGAGCAATGAAATATCCCTTCTTCTGGAAATGTGTGCAAGTCTTTTGCATCTTCTGTGCAAGTTTCCTTCACTTCAAACGTTTCCTATATGCCTTCATTCTCTTCCATCATCTTGAAACTTCATGGTTACACAAACCACAATAGGAACAAAAACTCTTTCTTCCATTCATTCATGCAGAATTTTCATGCTTAACATAATCACAAACAACTTGGGTATGGTAAGAATTATACCCTAAATGTTGCTTTGCATGTCCATATTTTTTACCTTCTTGAGGAGATGAACTTGTAGAGGTTCCAACTCTCTTTTGAAGACCAACATTAGTGTTCATGTCTTGATAGATGTCAGAACACTCTTTCTCGCCATAAGCTACATGTCTACAAACATCTTGCTGCAACATGGGTTTCACACAATGAAAATTATCTTGAAAACAAACTTGACATGTTTGTGGGTTTGAACTAACAACAAAAGTTCTTTCTTTAGTTCTCTCAAATGCCTTCATGGCTGTAGATTTTTCTCCATACGATTGAACTTAGCCTGGACCAAACTTCTTAGGCCTTTCCTCAACCAAAATAGGATCAATCGTGCCTTGTGCATGTTTTCCTAATCCTTTTCCTTAATAACCCATTTTTAACATCAACTTTGACCCTATACCTCTAGTGTTCTTTTCAAATGAACCTACACATCTCTCTAAAGAGGAATTTGAAGACAAATTTGAGTGATTTACCTCTGCTTCAAGAATTTTTTTGGTTAAGGCCTCTTGGCCATGATGGAGCTGCATATCCATCTCATGCATTCTTTGAAGAAGTCCTTCTTTCTCTTTCTTCATAGAAACCAATTGCTCACGAAGTCTAGTGCTTTCCTTTCCATCTTCATATAGACTTTGCACCATATCCTTTAGGATGTAGAAGTCCTACTTCATCTGTTCATCAAAGAGTCTTGTAAAGGAGGAGGATTTAGAAATCGCAGTTGATGAAGTTGTAATCCTTATGTAAATGAATTAAATAAATTTAATAGTAATTCAGAAAGCTTAAAAAAAAAGAAAAATCTTATTAACAAATTGGTTGTATATTCAAGCTCTTCTCTGCAGCTTGTGTCTCTACTTCAAGCAGCCTCTTTTGCAAACAATCCCTCTTGTGCTTCAAGGGTTTTCTTGAGGTCCTTTGGGTAAGTAAGATGCTTTCAGCCTTCTTCCTTCTTGTCCTCTTCTAGACTTAGCTATCAGTAGCTCCCCTTCACCTCTAGCAAACTCAAACTTGTAAGAATTAGTTAATTTGAAAACAGTTAAATTATTTGCATTGTTAAACACCTTTCAAGTCAAACAAGCAAGCAAGCAACCTTCTTCTCTGTCAAGCAAGAAACTTTGTTCCCTTTCAAGAAAACAACATTGTGCTTCAGGAAAGAAACTGTGTGCTATGATACCAACCTGATATGAAATGGGTGGCTGAATTGTTATGCTATGCAAGCACATCCCACTGAGTTAAACAAATTAATATCTTTCTTATACTTGATAGTGCAGAATTGAATATTTGAAACAGGTGTATGTGTTTTAAACTATTTTAATGCTTCAAGTGTGGGGAATTAAAAAAATTTTTTTGCTGATATTAAGCAAGTACAACAACCATAAAGTGCAGGAAATAATCATCAACACATAAGAACAAGTTTAGTAAAGGATTTCACCTATATGTCGTGGGCTATGTCTCCTTGAGCCCTTGTCAATTGACTTGGCTCTTTGGGATTATGATGGATAAATTTACTTTACAAGTTTCTACTTAACTCCAATGGTTGTTCGAACTGTACCAATGGGTTTATAATACCATCATACCCCTGGAATGGTTGCTACCTCTCTGGAAATGGTTCTAGGCTTCCTTAGACTTGACCTCTTCTGTCGGTGCTTAAGCTTCCCTGAGCTTCTCTATGGAACAAAATCCCTTAGAATTAATTTTCTTTCCCTGAAACATTTTATAATATCTCCAAAATATATCATTCATCCAAAATATACTGTTCATTTTCTCCAAATGAGCTATGGCTTCCCAATCTAGGCCTCCAACCCCTGGTGGCCCTGGTGGCTCCCCAAAACTTCCCTATGGCGTCTTCAGCTCTAGAAGTATCCAAATGGATCTGAAAATCCCTTCAATGGATTCATAATGTCAAAAATATTCAAAATATACTATTCACTTTCTGAAATTGGCCTCTGCCTGCTCTGGTTATGCCCCTAACACCTGGTGGCACCTTGTGGCTCTAGACTCACTCAAAACTTCTGTGTAGCATCTCAGCCTTCAAAAGACTCCAAAAGCTTTTTAAAATCATTCAAATAGATTCATAAGGTTCAATATAGTCAATATAGTCTATTGTTTTTCTGATAATGCCCTCTTGTTGCCCTGGCTGGGCCTCATTGTCTTGCTAGCCCCTGGTGACCCTTGGAACTTATATGAAGCAAAATCACACTAAAAAGTTCTCTGATGGCTCTGAAAACCTCACCAATGGCTCCATAATTTCTGAAACATCCAAAAATTACTATTTGTCTCCTGAAAATGGCCTCTAGCTTCCCTGGCTAGGCCTCATTATGTTGCTGGCTCCTGGTGGCCCGATGGCCCCTGGAACATCTCTGAATACACTCAGAAGTTCTTTGATGGCCCTGAAAGCTTCACCAATGGTTCAAGAATGCTCCAATTAGCTATTAATGAATCTTAATTCACTTAGAATGTGCGAAAATTGAGTCTTCAACTCATTTTCCTAGTAACACCTAGCAAAGCTCCACTAAAAATGGAGCACTTCAGTTAACTAGAGTCAAATGGGAAATTACCACCACAAAAAGTTTGCCTCCAAACCTACCAATAGATTTAGCTATTTACATTAACTGTTATGGTTAGATTGGCCACATGCGCACCCCAACCCTGAACCTGACCGTAACGGTCGGCAGAACCCACGATTTGACTATGGTTGGATAAGGGTTGAACCCCGGTTGTGGAGGATGGTTAATGAAAACCTCGCGGAGAAACCATTATCATGACCGTTGCATGTGAACACACAATTTAACATTGATGGATTTGTATCGGAACCTGGTCCTGGGATAAGGCCATATGGGGAGGGGGCTGGCCCGTGGGGCTAGTCCCCTCCAACCCCCAAATAGGAATTCCATACACAATAAATATAAACTGTCAACTATAGTTGTTAAGTACTACGTATGTCTCAGGAGGTTAATACGGGTGCATGCTCTACCAGTGGTCTAGGGTTCAACTCCTGCAGCCCAACCAAAATTTTAATGCAAGGTTCAAGGGCCATGTAGTGACCTCAGGGCTAGCCACGTTGCACCTTCCAATTGGCCCCCAAAAACAATGTAGAACCAACTTTCGAATAAAGCGGTGCCACTTGTCATCCACTAACTAGCCTAGAAGGAATATTCTGGGGCAATATTCCTTTTTATTGACTGTACCTATGCCCAGTCAACCTTGCTCAAATGTCAAAAAGTTGCAGTTTACTCGAATTTTCAAATTGCGATAACTTCTTCATATGGTGTCGATTTTTCGAACCGTTCATGGTGCCAGAATCAGGAAGAAGAGATCTATCTGGTAGCTTAAGTTCGGCACAATTTCAAACACTTTTAAATTTTAGGTATCACTTAGATCCTTGATCCAATTAAAACATGTGATAAGGTTGGATGTTGTGGAGTCTTCAGACTGTTAAGTCGACGGTTGGTGCTTTGTTGTTACATTTTTTGTGGTAATGTGACCATATAACATCAACCATCAGTGGTCCCAACCCCCAAACACATTTGAATTAAAATTTAAATATAACCTTTGGCCCATACAGGTGAAGACTCGATGCACAGTGCAGGTGATGTAGCGGGTGGTTGCTCTACCATTAGTCCAAGGTTCAACTCCTGTGGCCCAGCCAAAATTTTAATGCATAGTTCAAGGGCCATGTGGCACCTTCCAATTGGTCCCCAATAAACAACATACAACCAACTATCGAATAAAATGGTGCCACTTGTCAACCACAGACTAGACCAGAAGGAATATTGTAGGGGAATATTCAAAGGAATATTCCAAGAATATTCCCTGGAATATTCCTTTTTTCTCTCTATACCTTTGCCCAGTCAACCTCGCTCAAATGTAAAAAAATTACAGTTTACTGGACTTTTGAAATTGTGATAAATTCTTCATACGGTGTAATTTTTTTGAACCATTCATGGTGCTAGAATCAGGAAGATGATATCTATTTGGCCACTTAGGTTCGACACACTTTCGAACACTTCAAAATTTGAGCTATCACTTAGGTACTTAATCCAAATCTAATCAATATAGATGATGTATTGTTTGAGACTTGGATATGTTACTGTTAGTATTGACCTATTGAGGTTATGATAGTATTGGATGAGATATGTGTTGTTTCTAGGGTGCCATTACTTGATTCATATTTTTGCTAGATCAGATTGGTATATGGAAGAGGGATTTTAGATAATTTAAGGGTGTGGCATTGCTGGAGTTTATTCTAGAAGCATTGTTTATGTTGAGTAGCACTAGTGTCCATGGTTGAGCTAGTATGATGGAGTTGGTATGTTGTTAGTATTTCAGGCATGAGACTTGTATATGCTATTGTTGCAAAGGATTAAAGGAATATTTTGTTTTATTATGTTGGCTTGGTTTACAAAGACATATATTTGTGACCAAAGAGTGTTGGATATGTGTGTAAGGCTTGTATTTCTATTATCTCCATGTATATATTGATGATGATTTTGGTGCACTACTAGGGTTTTTATAGAGAGTGAGTTTAAAATGTTGTTGGTATGAATATTTGATGTATGCATGTAAATGTTGTTGGTATGAATATTTTATGTATGCATGTATGTTGCTACTGGGGTTGAAACTGAGAGTATGTTGTTTTTAAGTCTTACTGTTGTCATTATTTGACAATGTTGATGCATTGGGCAGAGCTAAGGTTACACATAATTTTTAAACACTAAGTTCATAATAGAAACTAATATTAATTTATGATATTTTTCTTTATAACCTACTATACACTAAAATAGTACATAACACAATGATATATGTCTTTATCTAGAGATTTTATCCAACACATGGTGGTATAAGAGAGTGGTGCATATGTATATATGATATTTTTGCAACACACCGAACCCTATTTGTTATTATTTCATGTATTATTTCGTAGGTGCATGGCCAAAGATGATACCCATTTGTGAGAGTTTTCTTTATAACCTTTTATACACAGAAATACATAACACAATGGTATGTATTTATGTTTATGGACGGTATCCAAGAGTGGGTGGAACCGTGGCATAAGAGAATCATATGTATGCATATTGATATTGTTGCAACATACTGAACTCTATTTGTTATTATTTCATGTATAATTTGTTTAATTCATCTCTAACTAACTGAAATCAAAGCAGAGAGATAATAATTGTAAATGAATTCAAAATTTTAGTATGTTGAATACTTTGAAATTCCAAATCATTAAATACATGGATAAGGTAAAATTCAAGTGGAATAGTGAAATCGCGATGATAACATTGCAGTTGAAATCAAATGAAAGTATTTATATGCTTTATTGGACCATGGGTAGTTTTCATTCTAAATCAGAAAATATTCATGATCATAAATTTAAGTTCATATCCCATTAGCACACTATCACCTTCTATTATTTGTTGTATTTCCTCATATTATATAAATTTGTAAATTAAATAGCCCTTCATGCATTAACTTTATTGTTGGAAAATAAATCTCACCCACCGCGTTAAATGAACTGGCAGCAGCAATACCTTAGTAAATGTTTTGCAGATTGCGAATTGAGTTTGTAGGCAAGGACATGGGTTAAAAGAAGTTCTAAACAAGAGGAAAATTACCCATTCTATAACAAATTAAATAATCAAGGTCAAATGGAAATTTAATTCATGGTTGGTGAAATTCGTATGGGAAAACATTAACTCCGCAACACATAAAATCATTTGTGTATTAATTCACCCATGCGTTGTATTAATTTTTGAATTTTTCATGTCTTAATCTCTTAGATATATATGTTTTTAATTAACAAGCATGTATAAATTGAGTGTAATTGTGGTAGATGTAAGTTTGGAAATACAAGAGGGAGGAAATCATGGAGAAAATTTAGGTGTCCGCGTGAAAACATTTTTTACAGGTTTTATTTTGTGTTAATTCCGCAACCCCTCATGAATGTACATATCAATAAGAACTCTTGTTTTACTCATGAAGGAGTCCCGATCTCCATATGAATTACTTCTAGTATTTTTTAAATCATAATATAATGTTTGGTTAGCCAAGATATGGTTCTGGAAAATTTCACGTATTGTTTTTATTGCAATCATTTTGTTTACTCTGCTTCACCATGAGTAAATTTGTTTGAAATATTTCCTCCATTATATTTGCACAAGTCAACATGTTTTAATATTTGCCACTCTGTATTGCAAGGAAGACCCATATGATTTAGTTTCCGCAACTGTATTTTCTAGATTACCATATTTCCGCAAATCTGTGTTGAGGAAGCATCATTTGTGTGTTATTTTTTAATAATTCAACATGGTATCAGAGTAGGTTTAAAATTTTATTACTGTAACTGGAAGTTTTTTTTACTAAGTTAAAAGGTGTTCTAAAATTTCTTAGGAGCATATTCACCAGCAGTGATAAAGTTTTTTTTATACAGTGAAAATGGCAACAACAAGCACAAGCTTGACTAATCCAAAAATACCTCAGTTTAATGGCAAGAATTATGATTATTGGGCTAGTATAACAATGAAGGCTATGTTTTCCTCACAATAAATTTGGAAATTGGTGGAGAATGGTTTCCAAGAACTAATAGATACAGAAACATACAATGCTTTTATAGAAGCAGAAAAGGATTTGTTGAGGAACAACAGGAAGAAGGACTCAAAATCCCTCTTCTACATTTTTTAAGTAGTTCATGAAAGTATCTTCCCAAGGATTGCAGCAAAAAGAAAGTCCAAGAAAGCATGGGATCCCCTCCAAGAAACGTACCAAGTAATGAAAAAGGTGAAGATAACAAAACTACAAATGCTAAGAAGAGATTTTGAGACAATTTGTATGAAAGAGTTTTGGAATGTAAGTTATTTACACATGTAATTGGAATTTTTACCCAAATCATGTCTCATGGTGAAACAACTAAGAAAGGATAATAGTTGAGAAAATTTTGAGAATTCTACTAGTAAGATTTGATGCCATAGTTGTGGCTATAGAAGAGACAAAGGATCTCTCATAGTTTTCAGCTGATGAGCTTCATGGATCACTGCTTTCTCATGAGCATAGGTTGAACAAAGCAACAAAATACTCATTGGAGCATGATTTCATTTTAAAAAGTTTCATTTTGTCAAGGTAGAGGTTGAGGAAGGAAAAAATATAGTGGAAGAGGCAAAAACCCATACAGAGGTGGACCGAGAAGACCTTCAAGCTCAAATGGAAGGGGTTGTGATCAAATGCTCAATGTAAAGATAAAAAATGGAAGTTCTCGTAATCTATTGGAAACTGAACGATAGCGAAGAACTCATAGCCAGGGATTTGGCACAATTCGTTTCATCGAAAATCGACTCTGGATGAGGAATATAGAGCCCATTGTTCATTTTCCTAAATAGCTAAAACATTTGTAGAAATGACAGAATGCTGACATGACAGCCTAGTCAGAAAAAAAAAAATAGTATTCTAGGGAATAATATTTCATTTTTCCCAATCACACTGTGACAAGTGTCACTGCAAGATTCGTCGAAAGTTAGGAAGGTGAAATTTTATTATGTTATCTCTCCTAAGGTCGAAATCATTTTTGTATCTGGTGCAGTTTTTTAGTATAAGGTTCGGATAGTCCAACCAGAGGTGGACACGTATTTCAACTAGGGGCTGCCACGTGCCCCCTCTAGTGGACCAAGGTCAAGGGTGAATTTTTATTATTAAAGGTTGGATACATATGCATTATGGAGCAACAATCGAAAGTTCGAATTTTATGTTATATGGTTGAAATTTTGAAAGGTCGAGTTACATACATATATCAAAGGTTTTAACCAAATGTAATTTTGTGCAAAATATATGTTGGCGGAAGGGTGGAGGTCGGGGCTGGACCCCCAGACCTCCCCCACACTATGCTCTGATCTTACCACTAGACCACAACCTTAGAACTTAATAGTATATGCACGCAACTTATATTTCAATTGATGACCGTTGATCAGTGGGGGTAAGGAGGGGGCGAGTCATGTGGGATATCCCCCTCCCCATATAACCATATGATATAAACAAAGGTAGAGAACTATTGCTAAATGCACGAGGTTAATAGTAAGGCGCGTTTTATTACCCCCAATCAAGTGTTAAAGCACTAATCCTTATCCTAATTTGGGTTTATGTAAAACACGCTTAACATAGTTAACCCAATCTTATAACCTAATTAATCCTGATTAAGATGGCATCATGTTTGGTGGAGTCCACCAATTTTGGCGGATCCCCAAATTTAGCCGCCCTAACTGGATTTTCTCCAGTTTTAGTGGGGTTTCCTAGGCCAGAATTGGGGAGGCCATAAATTTTGCAAAATTCGACCAAATTGGGAGCAAGAAGAGTCTATTATGGATTATTTGGATATTCTAAACACATTGAATTAGACTTCAAGAGTAGTAGATGATTGTAAACAATGACTTTTTCACATTTGAGCTAACATGGAGGTCCAAGCCATGGAAGATGGACAAAGGAGATGTAGCCAAGGAGGGGTGAACTCCTTCATCAAAATATTGTGTTAATGGATCAATTGATGGTTCAATGTACATTTTATTTCTGATGTTTAGTATTATGTTTTTAAGTTAAAATTCTCATGAATTTAACATGAAACTTGATAAATTTACTTGTTCAACCCTCACAAACACCTCAAGGAACCTATGCACATGAAGCAAAAGATCAGAATTTTTTTTATAATTCTTAAGATGAAATTAACACAAAAAAACTAACATTCATATTCAGATCAAGGTGGTATCAGAGCGAAGGATGAAAGGTTATTTTCTTGATATTTTCTTGAGTTTTGTGCAAGTAGGGTTTTAATGGTTGCAAATTTCTAATGCTTACAAGATTGAAGCTGCAGAGAGGAGAAGGGAAATTTTTGGTTGCAAGTCCCAAGATTAGGACCAGAAGAAGGAGAGCCACAAGGGCACCATGTCCACCCAAAGTTTCACTCACAACTGCACTTGAATCACTTCAAGTTTTATCTCTTGCTGAGATTGAAGAGGTACAATTTGCACCAAAATCTAAGCTTGAATCCATAGCCATCATGTAAATTTTTGGAGAGACTAAAGGTCTTTCATAAGAGGAAGCATAGAAGAAGTCTTTCTATGAACTAGCTGAGAGGGTTAGGATCCTCATTGAAGAGAGGGACAAGAAGGATGAAGAGAGGGATTTAAGGGGAAATGGAAGAAAGGCTCCTCCATATCCACCATATTCATCATAATCCTCATCATCACCATCATCATCATCTTCTACTTCCACAACCAAAACTACCCATACTCATTCAAAAAATCCAAAAGGAAAAACTCCCTTACTCAAACTTGATGTCAAATTTGAGCTTCCAATGTATAATGGCGAGGTAAATGTAGAGGAATTGGAAAATTGGATTCATCAATTGGACTTGTTTTGCAGAATTTATAACCTTCAAGAAGATGACATAAAGATTCAATTGGCTTCCTTGAGGATGGAGGAATCAACACACGTATGGTGGGAAGCAAGGACCCAACAAGAGATTAAAAACCATGGTAATATCTCAATATCTTGGTCAATTTTTATCACTGCCATTAGAAGGAAATTTTATCCTCTAGCTTACATGCAAAAAACCATTATGGACTGGCATAGTTTTAGAAAATTGAAAGGGAAAAATGTGCAATGTTATACTCATGAATTTAGGAGAAGAGCCCTTATTTTGGGGATTAATTTTTATTCTCAAGAAAATTTGTTAAATTATTTTGGGGGTTTACACAATTACCTTAGGTCCACTATTCTCATGTTCAATCCCGCAAAATTATATGAGGTTTGCGTTCAAGCCACACATTTATAAGCAAGAGGGAAACATAATGTATATGAGAAAAGTGATAGTTTCCTTGAGTATAAGGGTAAAGGAAAGGGAAAGTTTAATGGAAGAGGAGAGAGAAATATATATATAAAAAAAGATAAAGAGAAACTCACATGTAAACATTTTTCAAAGAAAGGCCTTGATGAAGACCATTGTTGGCAACTTCATCCAGAGTTGAAGCCTAACAAACTGAAATCCAAAGGGGAAAAATGTTGCAATAATTGAACATGACTTAGGTTTAGATTCAAGAGATGAAACCAAGATTACAACCATGGGTTTCAAAGGTAAGTGCATAGCAAGCACTAGTTCTTCAAGTTCGTTCCAATGTAACTCAAGATGAAGATACAAGAATTGAACTTTTTCCTATTAGAGTCGTTTCTAAACATACCAAGATAGACGCACTTTCTGATAGAGGTTCTCAAGCTAATTTTATTTCTGAAGACTTAGTTAAGGAGCTAAAAATTGAAACTGATATACATTATAGACCCTATCCTATAGGTTGGATATGCAAGAATGCAAATTTGCAGGTGAAAAGGAAGTGCATACTAAGGATTTCCATCAATTCAAACTTTATTGATGAAGTTGAACTTGATGTAGTGCTGCTTGAGATTCTAGGTATTATTTTGGGAAGTCCTTATCCTTATGATATGAAAGTAGTATTTCATCGCCCTGAGAATAAGTATCACTTGATTAAATATGGAATTGATTACATAGTTAGAGCACATAATAAGAAGACAAGTTTGTCTCTTATACATGCATGAGAAATGAAGAGAATAGTGAATGCAAGTCAAAATTTGACTTTGTTAATGATCAAGCATAGAAATTTTGAATGAGGCCTTTGAAAAAGATGGATCGAATGAAAAAGTTGATTTGAGTAAAGTTTCTTATCTCGTAATGAGATGTTTCGGGACTCTAACAAGTTTCCTTTGAAAAGGAGGTGAACAAGATGTTAAATATTTGCGGCAGTCAACATCGGTGTGGAAGCGAGTGTTGGAAACAATATGTCGATGCGTGCAAGAGAGTGAAAGGTCAAAGAGAAATCAAAAACATAATTTGACAAGAAGGGAATAGGTTCCACAAGTACGTGTTTTGTTTCCAAAAGGTACATGGAAATGACAAAAATACCTAGTCAGAGTCGACGTAAGTAAGTAAATATCAGTTAAGAATCGCCATGATGAAAGTGTGCAAGGTGAGACAGTTTTTAAGTTTCCTTTGATTAATGAATAAGGTGGGAAAAAGTTTGTTTCTCCAAGAATAGCATGTTTCTCTACAAATTCAAGGAAATTTTAGCATGACGGTGTCTACAACAGTAAGAGAGGGTCTCAAGAGTCAAGGAAAAAACTTAATTTTTATGAAAAACTAAAGTTGATGAAAATGGGAAAATATCAGTGGATTGAGACTAGAAGAGTGAGGGAATTGTACCCTCATCCACATGTTTAGTAATTAGAGATATTGGGGTCCAAAGGGCTTCTAGTGGGGAGGTATGATAAGGTGCTTAGTGTAAAGCTCAAAAATGGAAGTGTTCATAATTGATTCAAAATTGAATGACAACGAAGAGCTCGTTTCCAAGAATCTGTTGCAATTCGTTTCATTGAAAACCAACTCCGAATGAGGAAGATAGAACCTATCGTTCGTTTTCCTAAATAGCTAAAAAATTTGCAGAAAGGATAGAATGTTGACATGGTAACCTAGTTAGCAAAAAAAAAATATTCTGGGGAATATTTTTCCAGTTTACCCAATCACACTATGACAAGTGTTACTGCAATATTCGCCAGAAAGTTAGGGAGGTGAAATTTTATTATGTTATCTCTCCTGAGGTCGAAATCAATTTTGTATGAGGTGCATTTTCTATATTATAAGGTTGGGATAGTCCAACTAGAGGTGGAAACATGGTGCAGCAGGGGGGCGCCACATGCCCCCTATGGTGGATCAAGGTCAAGGATGAATTTTAATTATTAAGTGTTGGATATATATACATTATGGAGCAACTATCCAAAGTCCAAATTTTATATTATATGGTCAAAATTTTCAAAGTTAAGGTTACATACTTATATCAAAGGTTTTAACCATATGTAATTTGGTGAAAAATATATGTTAGCAGAAGGGCAGAGTTTGAGGCTCGACCCGCCGACTTCCCCCACACTATGCTCCGAGCTTATCGTTAGACCACAACCTTAGAACTTAATAGTATATGCTCACGACTTATATTTCAATTGATGACCATTGATCGGCGTGGATAAGGAGGGAGGCAGACCCATGAGCCAACCCCCTTCCCATATAACCATATGATATAACCAAAGGTGGAGCGCTATTGCTAAATGCATGGGGTTAACAGTAATGTGGGTTTAATTACACCTAATCAAGATTTAAAGCACTACTCCTTATCCTAATTTGGGTTTATGTAAAACGCACTTAGTGCATTTAACCCAAGCTTATCAGCTAATTTATCCTTATTAATATGGCATCACGTTTGGTGGAGATTGCTATTTTTAGCAGATCCCCAAATTTAGTGGCCTTAACTAAAATTTCTCCAGTTTTAGTGGGGTTTCCTAGGCCAAAATTGGGGAGGCCATAACTTTTGCAAAATTCGACCAAATTGGGAGCAAGAAGAGTCTATTCTGGATGATTTCGACATTTTGAACACATTGAAGTAAGTTTCAGGAGAATTATATTATTGTAAATAACACTTTTTCACATTTTATATAATAATGAGGCCCAAGCCATGGAATATGGACCAAGGAGATGTAGCCCAGGAGGGGTGAAATCCTTCATCAAAATACTGTCTTATTGGATCAATTCATGTTTTGTTGCAAATTTTATATTTTTTGTTCAGTAATTTGTTTTTAAGTTAAAATTCTCAAGAATTTAACATGAAACTTGATACATTTATCTGTTTAATCCTCACAAACACCTCAAGAAACCTATGCACATGAAGCAAAAGATCAACAAATTTTTTATAATTTTGAAGATGAAATTAGCACAAAAAAAAATAACTTTCAGATTCAGATCATGAAACAATCAAAATTCAAGTCAAGATCCAAGCCAGAATCAAACACAATGTCAGAGTTATGATAGATCTCAAGTTAAATTTCATTATTGTAAGAAGTATGGTAATTATGAAAATGAATGTAGAAATAAGAAATATGGCATCAGTAACAAACCAAGTGAAAATTTCACAAAGAAAAATCAGAGCCATGATATCAAGTTTTTAGCTTGTAATGTAGCACAAGGAAAACAAGGAGATGTATGGTTTCTAGATTTAGGTAGCAACCATATGACTCGGAGCATAGAAATGTTTTCAAATATAGATGAAAGTGTAAAATTTGAAGTTACATTAGGGACTGATATCAAAGTCTCTTTCATGGGAAATGGAATAATAAACATTCTAACAAAGAATCAAAAGAAGAAGTGTATTTCAGATGTTTTTTTTGTCCCTAGTTTGAATCATAACTTCATAAACATTGGGAAACTCATGAAAAAGGGCTACAATGTCTTTTAAAAAATTGATGAGTACACAATTTTGGATAAGTCTCCAAGAAAACATTTGATTGTAAAAGTTCACATGACAAAAAATATAATTTTTCCTCCTGAGCTAAAATCAGATTTGAAGGAAGAAGGTTCACAGTCAGAATTATCAATGAATTCACAAGAGGATGAAAGAAAAATTGCAGTTGTCACATATTTAAACTTTTAAGTAGAGGTCAAAGATGAAAACTAGTTATGGCATTTGAGATTTGGCCTTCTCAATTTTGGAGGTATGAATTTGTTGCATAGGAAATGCATGGTGAAGGGATTACCACGCATAGAAAAAATAGACAACCTATGTGAAGGATGTATCTTGGGAAAAAAAAACATAGTGAATCCTTTCGAGTAGGAAAGTCAATAAGGGAAAAAGCACCTTTGGATATTGTCCATTCAGATTTATGTGGACCAATGCAAACACCATCAATTGGTGGCAGGCATTATATTTTGACCTTCATAGATGACGAAACAAGGAAGACATGGTTCTACTTCATAAAACAGAAAAGTGAACTAATTGAGCGCTTCTGTAAATACAAATCTCTTGTTGAGAAGAAAAGTGGACTCTACATCAATGTCTTTAGGACTGACAGAGGTGATAAATACATCTCAAGTTACTTCCTATGTTTTTACAGGGAGCATGGAATTCACAAGAAATTTAAAACAAGATATGCACCTCAAGAAAATGGTGTCGTGGAAAGGAAGAATAATACCATTATGGAAATGGAAAGAGTATGCTGAGGGAAAAGAACTTGGCTAATGACGATTGGGCTGAAGCTGTCACTTGTGCAACATATATCATTAATAGGTATCCAACCAAGGGTGTCAAGAACAAAGTTCGTGCGGAGGCATGGGGTGGAAGAAAGCATAATGTCACTCAAATGAGATTGTTTGGATGTGTGACATATAAAAATGTCTCAGATGCATTGAGGAAGAAGTTGGACAACAAGGGGGAAAAATGTATATTTTTTGTATACAGTGATGAATCCAAGGTATACAAGCTCGAAAATCCATCAACCAGGAAGGTAATAATAAGTAGATATCTTGAGTTCATAGAAGAGCAAGAATGGGATGGAATTTTAGAGAAGACAATCAATGTGAATACATGTATACCGCATGAAGACAAAGAGGAATTGACCACAACAAGTAATTCCTCAACAATGACTCCTCCTTCACCAGCACAAGCGCAAGAAAACTGTCAACATGTGACACTGAAAACACATAATAGGACATTGTTGTGCAGTCAAGAAAGTGCTTCTCCAAGAACACCACAAAGATCTACAAGTCCATCTACTTCAAGAGAAAAACCAAGTGACTTATCAAGTCCATCTTCCGCAAGCATAACAAGACCAAAATTCATAAATTTAAGTGAATTTTTTTATCAAAATGAAGTCGATAGTAGTGTTGGAATGAATTCCTTATTTGCATTATTTTGTAATGTAGATGACCCAATCCACTTTTGGGATGCATTCAAAGAAGAGAAATGGGTTGTGACTATGGATGAAGCAAGAGGAGCAATATAAAAGAATGACACATGGGAATTAGTGAACCTTCCACAAGGAAAAGAAGTCATCTGATTGAAGTGGGTCTATAAGACCAAGAGAAACATCGAAGGCAAGATTGAAAGGAATAAAACAAGGCTAGTTGTCAAAGGATACAAGTAGCAGCATGGAATAGTTTACGTGCGAAGACATTTGTGCCACTTGCAAGAATGGAGATAATGCATTTCAATGTTGTCAATTTCCATGCAACATAAATGGAAAGTGTATCAAATGGATGTAAAATCAGTGTTCTTGAATGGATTGCTGAAAGATGAGGTGTATGTTGCACAACCACCTGGTTATGAGGTAGAAGGCCAAAAATACAAGGTGTGTAGGTTGCGGAAATATCTTTATGGGTTGAAGCCAACATCGTGTGCATGGTAGAGTAGGATAGATGCTTACCTGATGGACAATGGATTTGAAAAATGTGATGGTGAACCTACTCTCTACATCAAAGAGAGTGATGGTAAGCTTATTATTGTTGTTTTGTCTGTAGACGATTTTACTTTTTTAGGGAATCATTATTTCCTCATCACTGATTTCAAAGAATTCATGAAAAGTTAGTTTGAAATGACTAAATTAGGGTTGTTAAGATATTTTTGGGGCATATAAGTGAAGAAAATAGAAAATGACATTTTTATCTCTAAAGGAAAGTATGTTATAGACATTTTAGAGAGGTTTAATATACAAAACAAAAAGATAGCACAAACTCCAACTGTCATGGGGTTGAAGTTAAGCAAAGAATATTGCAGAAACAAAGTCAATCCAACATTATACAAAATTATTGTGGGTAGCCTAATGTATTTGACCCCAATTAGGCTTGATATAATTTATGTAGTGAATTTGGTGTTGAGGTTCATGGAGACACCCATGGAGACACATTGGAAAGAAACCAAAAGGATTTTGAAGTATGTCAATGGGACAAAGGAGTATGCTGGTTTGTACACTACAACAGAAAATTTTAGGCTGGTTGGTTACATTGAAGTGAATGGGCAGGAAGTGTTGATGACAAAAAGAGCATTTCGGGATATGTTTTTCATTTGGGTTCGGGAGTCTTTTCATAGGCCTAAAATAAGAAAACGATAGTATCATTGTCAACAATATAAGGTGAATATGTCGCCACAACAACATGAGAAGAATGTTGAGGGATTAATTCCATGAACAAGATGGAACAACAACTATTTTCTGCGACAACAGGTCCGCAATTTCACTCTCAAAGAATTTTATTTTCACAAGAGGATAAAGCACATTGATGCTAAATATCATTTCATAAGAGAATTAGTTAACAATGGCAAGACTGTGTTGCAACACCGCAAGTTAGAAGAAAAACTTGCACACATCTTCATAAAGCCATTGGCATGTGGAATTTTTTTTTATCTCGGAGGTTGTTTGGGAATGGTAAATGACGGCAGTTGCAATTAAGGGGGAGTGTTGGAAAAGTAATCTCAACCACCGTGTTAAATTAACTAGAAGCAACGATACCTCAGTAAGTTTTTTGCAGTTTGCGGATTGAGTTTGCGGGAAAAGACACTAGTTAAATGAAGTTTTGAACATAAAGACAATTATGGAAATTTAATTCATGGTTGGTAAAAGAGTATGGGCAAACATTAACTCCACAATATTAATGTCTTAGATATATAATTTTTGAATTAACAAGCATGTATAAGTGGAATGTAATTGTGGTGGATATGCGCAAGAAAGCATGTTTTAATCTCTTCCATTGTGTATTACAAGGAAGACCCATATGATTTAGTTTCCGCAAAGGTATTGTCTAGATTACCATCTTTCAACAAATGTGTGTTTAGGAAGCATGCTCAAAGTCTTGTTTTTTAATAATTCAACACTTATAATGCTTCTATGCCATTCTTTTCCTTCTCAGCCTGCAATATGAAAATTAAATTGAAACAAAGGTCTTATATGCAAAATTTGGTTCCAAGGTATTCAATAGCGCAGGAAAGAAAACACTGCAAAGAAAGAATATAAAGTGAAATAAATATAAATCCATATACTTACATATTGCAAATAGTCTGAATAGTTTGTTATCAAGTGAGAAAATTGAGGGCCGCACAAAGTCTGAACTTCCAATATATTTTCGTTGAAAAAAACCTATTTATCATTATCAAATACCTAGAACCATTCACAAACGAAATATCTGGTAAGCACCTGTGTTCGAGTCATGTTTTCCAGATCGTTGATGCTCTTGCAGCACAAGCTCTCAGTGTTCAAAAAGAAGGTACAAGACTGTAAATAATTGTAACACGATTTGAAAATACTCGAAACTACTGTGCAATCATTTGAGGAAGAAGAAACATTATATGAAAATTCCACCCATATGCTCAAGAAAAATGTGCCAGTGGCAGCGACTGATACAATATTCTGAGACACCATACTTATGTACATTAAATGCTAAATTCAATTTTTTAAATACTCATTTTATGAAGACACTTCATACTAATTAGCCATATTATGTCTGTTTTGATTTCTCCTTAGAATTATATCAATTGCAAATTTGGGGGTCAAGGTTGCAGAGAATTGACTAACCCTATAGCATTTGATGAACTTTGAATCAAAAGTTGTAAACCTTTAAAGGCGTCTCTCAGCTTGACTTGCTGATAGATAAGCAACTGAGTTATTGTCTTTCAAAGACTATTATTGAATGCCTAAATTTTCAGGCTTAACACCCATTAATTCATGTTGCAGCAATAATTCACATGCTACAATTACCAATTTTAAAAACTCTGCTTCTCATCGATATCATATGGATTAGAAGAGAAAGATCTGGTTTTGAAGAAAATCATATGGTTTTGCTTTAATAAAAACATAGGGTTTAGCTTTAAGGAAAACTTAACTAGCTCAATACTTCTTCTCTTGAACATTCTTGAAGTTGAACCCCTGTTATTTCGTCGAGACAGATCGGTTGATTAGAGAAGATGAAATGAATGGGATAAACAAATATCTTAAGAGAAGGAGAAGAGAAAATTAGTTATATCCCTCTTTTTACTAAGAATCCTATCTTGATCCTGATAAATTGAAATATGACTACACTTGGAAATGTGTGAACATTGATTCAATGGTTTCATACAACCATTTGTTTTATGAATTCCAAAGATGGCATTACTAGGGCTTAGAAGATTAGAATGACTCTGGTTAAAGATATTAAGTCCTCGACAACCCCCCCAAATCTTGAAGAACGGGGGAGTTGGGACCCCTTCTCCTTCAGTGCGAAGATTTGTAATTGATTCACTTTGTGAAAATATTTCCTTAGATCTAAATGTGTTTGAGTTTGTTTACTGTAGGAGTTAACCCTAACCGATATAGATGAGTTCACGAGCAGGGTTGAATAAACCATAAACCATGGTTGGCTGAATTACATTGAACCGTATGGTTGAATATGAGTGTATACTCTAGGTCTATTTTTTTAAGTTTAAGTGTAGGTTTTATGGTAGTAGGTTTACAGGTTTATTACTTTAGTAAATACGTTTCGGTTTTATGGAATTAGGTTTATAAGTTTAAGTTTATGTTTATTATAATATTAGGTTTTATTACAGTATTTTAATAATAATGTTATGTTTTATTAAGTTTATAATAATATTAATATTATTATGTTAGATCTAAGACTTTTGTGATATATAATGTAGATAAAAATTTTTTGGATTAATCACATTATTAGAATTTGGTCATAAAAAGTGTATTAATTTTATCATAATACTAAGATTATTAAAAAAAAAATTAAATTTATAATAATATTATTGATAATATTATGGATAATAAGTTTATAATAATATTAATGATATTAATTTTATAATAATATTTTTTTTCTTATGTAAATTGATACTTTGTATCATTGAAAAAAATAGGATTATATAGTTGTGTAAAATTTCCCTCTCAAAATTTTAATATTTCTCAAACCACCTACCATGAATTAATAGAGGCCATCATTCTTCATATATTTATGCTTACAAAAATACACAAAAAAAAGTGTTATGCAAAATTTGACATATATAAAACTAAGACCTGACTAGGTTGCAAAATCATAAACCCTCTTCACTAGGATGAATAAAAAATGAGTAAACAAAATGTAAGAAAGCTAACATAAAATTCATTTTAATAATTTTCAGAGGAAGAAATCAACGAGGAAGCCATTGCGCTTGAACTTCGCACATATGACATATCCTCATTGACATATAATGTTCCCCTCAACATGAGCAAGATTGGCATCAATTCTCAACAAAAAGCATTTCTTTCTTAGCATTCTCTTGATATCTTCCAAGGTAGCGAAAACATTATACTGCTCCACCTACTTGTCCTTTAGGAAAAACCCCAACACAGTTTTCATTTGTTAATGCAAAACCAAAAACTTTAGATATTGCGTCTTCCTTCCCATGGTGTGCCAAGTGGGAATGTCTCTCCACCCCATCTTGAGTTTCAATTTTTCATATATATTTCCTTATTTACGATAGAAATACCTTATATTATGTCGCAAAAAAGTCATGAGAAAAAAGTATCGCTCCTCTCTGCCACTACAAACCACTTCCCCCTCCCCCATGCCTACGATGCATTCGATGCTTAAGAAGCATGTTTGAAACCGGGAGGACGCACTTGGAGAAGCTAATGTAAATACCTCTTCCCGTAAAAAAGAAATAAATGAAACCAAACATATAAAAAATAAAGATATAGCTCCAACCCACTAAATCATCCCTAAAACTCATGGTATAAACCTCATAACGGATGGAATCGACTGGGTGTTGTACAATAGTCATGGAACCGTCTAAAAATGATTACTTTCTAAGCACCATTAAAAATATCCCCAAACACAAACAATACACTTAACATAGGTCTCATAAAACTATTAGACACCCAAGAAGCCAAGACCAAAGGAGGCCTCAAACCTAAAATTTACAATTCATTAGATGACGATAACTAAAATTAACATGAAATTTAGCAACAAAGCCATACATTGCAAATGCAAGGAGACCCCCGAGAAAAACACATATACAGGCTACCAAGATTTCCCAATCCAAACAAATAGTTGACTCAAACCAAATTCCCTAGCATAAAAAAATTATACTTTCAACCTTGAACCCTACCCTAATAGTTAAGTAAATAAAAATTGTGAGACAATGGAAGGAATCGACCTGAACTCCATTACAGGCGATTGAAAGTGAAGCACACACCATCTACCATGCGGTCGGGCTCCAAGGTTCAAACCAAATGCCTCAACGCCAAATATGCACTACTCTTTCCACCAATACCCTCATGAGCTAGAGAGCCCTGTCATCACCATCAATATAGTAGACCCAAACCACAACATAAAGCACCATTCACAATGCACTGGAATAGAAATCAACCATAGGGAGGTCGGACCTAGTGTCACCTCCTTCTCTCAATCCACCACTAACTACTCAAGAAGGCATCGTTTGGATATGTTTATAATGAGTCGAGGCCATGTGGGGACTTGCATGTGAATGCATGCATGGGGTTGGTGGCACCCCCTCATAAATGTACATCATGTCCAATGGTGGTGGACACAACCCCGAAGCCCTCTCATTATATGAATTAACACCTCCTTCACGGAAATATTATAATAATATTAATATTAACACTTATATAACATTAATAATTATTATTATGACTTAATATTAATTATTAATAATAGTATCCTTAAACAAATATTGATAAATTTTAATATTAATATTATTGATTATATTAATAAGTTTAATATATTATAACACTAATATTAATTATGATTAATATTTTTACGCTTAGAGGAGAGATCACTAAAGTTACATTTAAAAATAGTAAAATAATAATTTAAATAAAAAATAGTAATAATAAAATAAATTGATTAGAACAAGATTGAGCTGAAATATGGCCATCACTAGGGTTTACATGTGCCTAGCCGCCGACCCCGATTCTGCTACAGCCTCAGCCTCATTCGACTTTGCTGCCGATTTTGCTACAGCCTCAGCCTCGTTCGACTCTACCGCCATCACCACGGCAGATCCAGGAGATACTGAGGCATCTACAGTCGTAGCTCACTGCGGCTTCTTACTCTCGAATCTTCGCTGGCTCTGGGCACCTCCCCTCCAAGAAGCCGTCGGCATTGCCCAGGACGAAGGTCTCGAGGATATTCCAGACTGCGCCTCTGGAGCTCTAGCAGCGACAGATACCGCACAAGCTGCTGCCTCCTTCTGCATCAAAGAAGGGACAAGAGATGCCATTTTAACACAAGTTAACAGCGTCCGCAAGACAGAGGAAGCATGCTGAGGAAAAATCCCAGCATCGACCACTGTCGCAACCCCGTAGATGCTCTGCCACATGGATTGGCAGGTTAGGTTTGAAGAGGTGCCGCAGTCAGCTGAAATTACCCAGATACAGGAGGGCTACACTCATCATCTAGTCTCAATAAAATCAAAAGGCCTTATGGATATGGGGATACAAGGATGATGCACAAATCAGACACAGATTCTAAGCAAAGAGCTGAGGATTTCAGATCATGCACCCACTGCCTATCAGATCCAGATCTCACTTCTCTCTGGTAGAATGATGATGCTCTGGGTGAGCACTACAGATCTGGTGTAGGACCTCCTGAGAGATCTTGAACTCATGTTGGGGATCCCCTCAGCTCTCTAGATACTGATTTATGAAGGTAAAAAACTCGAGGACCCTCTGCCCCTATCTTATTACAGTATTGAAATAAATTATTTAGTTGTACTCACCCTACGTCTAAGAGGAGGAGCATCTGGGCAAACCTCCTCAGCTCCTACTTTCTCCTATAAAGATGCGGTTAATGCACAACCTTCCAAGAAACCTACTCAACCAACTGAGGTTCCTAATGTTTTCTTGGTGGATAAAATGGAGGAAATTCCCTCCATTGAAATCACTCATCCATTGCTGGATGATCAATATCAGACATTTGTAGAAACAACCATCATTTTCAGATTTAATGGACTATGGCCTCAAACTGCAGATCTATACCAGTGGATCCATTCCAACTGGACCAGTAATAGCAAGGTATTCTTATGCTCGAAAGGCTTCTTCAGTGTGGCATTTTCTTTCAATGAAGACTACCAGAGAGCCTTAATAGGAGGCCCATGGTTCTGGGGATTGGCAGGGCTATTCCTCACCCCCTGGTTTACAGAATTCGACCCCTCTACAGCTATAATCACCAAGCTTCCCATTTGGGTCAAGCTTTTGAACCTCCCTGCACATTTGCAGCACTTCTCTATCTTCCAAGAGATTGGGGATACCTTATGCCATTTCCTAGCTATGGATACCTCAAGGGGGGAGAAAGGAATATACACCTTCGACAGAATATGCATGGAAATACACATTAGCAAATGGATGCCTGATCAGATCAACCTCAAAATTTTGGACTTCCATTAGACACAAAACTTGGACTATGAGAAAACTGCCTTCTGTTGTCACCATTTCCATCATACGCGGCATCTCTAGAACACATGTGCCATGTTCCTCGATGAAAATAAGAATATCAATCGGAAATCCAAATCGAGGAGCTCGAAACCATGTGTTCCACCCCCCATGGATGACATAGAGTCCTTCAGCTCAGATGAGGAGGAAATTGAAGCAAAAGGGGAGAATGTTGAGCACCCAAATTTCATGCCCTCAGCCAGCCCTGAGGATCCCTCTGCATCTATGATCTCTCAGAAACTCACTCATGATTCTTCTTCCTCCGATTTAGATAAGGAGACTCCTCCTTCAGCGCAGAATAGTCTACAATTGGTTCCTGCCCAACCAAGTCACAATGGCTAGGTCAAAGTCAGTAAGAAGAAAGGGAAAAAATGTCATTTCGAAGACTCTACTCATTCTGTGTAGATTCCTTTGTCTATCTCTGTAATCTCTATTATCCTTGTTATTTTTTGCTTATTCCATGGTTGCTATTTGGGACCGAGGTTGATAATCTATCATTTCCGGCTCCCCCGCTTTTTAGCTTCACTTGTTTGCAAACTCTGACTATACTATATGTTTTTTCTTAATATAATTAGTCTTATTTAGAAAAAAAAAATAACAAAAGAAATTAATGTAACTTTAGTATGAGGAAGAAATGCAGTTTCTTCACTACTTAATCTGAGATCTCAAGAAATAGTATTATTGATATTACATTATGTGTAATTCATTCTACATTTTAATTGTGATATTTAAAACAAAAATGTATCAATAACAAAATATATTTTATCTTAAACCAGTAAAATATTTTAATGTCCACATTAAATAACTTAATTTTATATCTACTTCATACGGTACAAAAATAAAGTAATTATAATTTTTATTTTTTTTCACTTTCCATAACTAGGGAGATGTGTAATTTTGTGTATTTATAATATGGAGCTATATATAAGATTTTAAAAATATCAATAGTAAGAAAATTTTAACATAGGTTATAAATAAAATATTTCAATAAGTAGGTTGAGTAAAATATTTTAACATGAAACATATATAGAGGAAAGATTGAGAGAATTCTACATATATATTATATGACCCTTGGTATCTACTAAGAGCTTAGAGGGATCCCTTTGGAGACATGGTACATGAGTAGTTAAGATGGATCTACGCTAGTCCTTAGACAAATACTTATAAGATTAATATTAATATTATTGATTATATTAATCAGATTGATATTAATAAAATAATTTCCTATTATTATTGAGTAAAGTTTATATTATAATATTAATAATAATAAGTTTATAATAATGTTAATATTAACATTTATACAACATTAATAATAATTATTATAACAATAATATTAATGATTAGTAATATTTTCCTTAAACAAATATTGATAAGGTTAATATTAATATTGATAATATTAGAAATAATTATAATATTGTTGCATTAATACTCTACTACATTGACAATATTGCATTAATTATAACATAAATATATTCTTAATGTAATAAAAATATTTTATGTAGCAATTCATTTTTATATAAATATTGATGCTATTAATAACATTATTATTAGCATTTAATATGTTGGGTTACTAGAAACATAATATAATATGTAATACAATATAATAGTGTGTTTGATATGTAATATAATTTAATATGTACTACGAAGGTTGATGATATTATAATAATGTGGTTGATATGTGAAAATGATGTAATATATTATATAATATATCAATCATGGTCAACCATGGTCAACATCAATCAACCATGGATAATCATATAGGTCAACCATCATCAAGCATGATCAACCATCATAAACCTATAGTGAATGGCTAGGGTTCACCATAGTTGAACCCTGATTAACCATCAAAAACCACCATTGCAATGCTAACTATAGTTAGATCATGGTGAACAATAGATAAACCATAGTCAAAATACCGTCAACCATAGTCGAATCATATTTAAACCATGGTCAAATGATGGTCAATAATAGTCAAACCCTGTTCAACCATAATCAATCATGATCAACTATATGAATTACTTCTAGTGTTTTTGAAATCATAATATAATGTTTGGTTAGTAGCGATATGGTTCTGGAAAATTCCACCTAATTTTTTTACCACAACCAAACTGTTTTACTCTGTTTCACCGTGAGTAAAGTTTTTTGAAATATTTTCTCCATTATTGTTACGCAAGTCAACATGTTTTAATCTTCGCCGCTCTATTACAAGGAAGACCCATATGATTTAATTTCAGCAACTGTATTTTCTAGATTACCATCATTCCGTAACTTTGTGTGTTGAGGAAGCATCCTCTTTGTGTTGTTTTTAATAATTCAACATGGTATCAGAGTGGGTTTAAAATTTAATACCGTAACTAGAAGTATTTTTTACTGGGTTAAAAGGTGTTCTAAAATTTTTTTAGGAGTGTATTCACCAGTAGTGAAAATGATTTTTTTACATAGTGAAAATGGAAGCAACAAGCACAAGCTTAACTAATCCACAAATACCTTAGTTTAATGGCAAGAATTACGATTATTGGGCTATAACAATTAAGGCTTTTTTTTCCTCATAAGACATTTGGGCATTGGTGGAGAATGGTTTCCAGGAACTAGCATATGCAGTAACATACAATTGTTTGACGCAAGCAGAAAAGGACTTGTTGAGGGAAATATGAAGAAGGACTCAAAAAACCTCTTCTACATTTTTCAAGTAGTTGATGAAAGTATCTTCGCAAGGATTGCAATAGCAACAAAGTCCAAGAAATCATGGGATGACCTCCATACAACCTACGAAGGCATGAAAAAGGTGAAGACAACAAAAATACAAATTCTCAGAAGAGATTTTGAGACAATTTGTATGAAAGTATGAGAATGTAGACTCATTATTTACACATGTAATTGGACTGGTTACCCAAATAGGTCTCATGGTTAGACACTTGAGGAAAGGAGAATAGTTGAGAAAGTTTTGAGAAGTTTATTAGAAATATTCGATGCCATAGTTTTGGCCATAGAAGATACAAAGGATCTCTCATTGTTTTTATTGGATGAGCTTCATGCATCATTGATTTATCATGAGAATAGTTTGAACAGATAAAAAACTCCTCATTGGAGCATGCTTTCAAGACACAAGTTTCATTTGGTCAAGGTAGAGGCCGAGGAAGAAAAAATTATAGAGGAAGAGGCATAATCCCACACAGACGTGGAAGAAGAAGCCCTTCAAGCTCAAATGGAAGGGGTAACAATCAAAATTCAAGTCAAGGTCCAATCCAGAATCAAGCACAAGGTCAGAGGTATGAAAAATATCAAGTTTAATGTCATTATTGTAAGAAGCATGGTCATTATTAAAATGAATGTAGAAATAAGAAATAAGAAATCAGAAACAAACCAAGTGAAAATTTCACAAAGGAAAATGAGAACCATGATATCATGTTTTTAGCTTGTAATATGGCACAATGAAAACATGGAGATGTATGGTTTTTAGATTAAGGGTGTAGGAACCATATGAATTGGAACATAAAAATGTTTTCAAATCTAGATGGAAGTGTAAAATCTAAAGTGACATTAGGGATTGATATCAAAGTCTCTGTCATGGGAAAAGGAAGAATAGAGATTCTAACAAATAAGGGTGAGAAGAAGTGTATTTCAAACGTTTATTTTGTCTCTGGTTTGAAGCATAACCTCATAAGCATTGGACATCTCATGCAAAAGGGCTACAATGTATTTTTCAAAAATGATGAGTGCACAATTTTGGATAAGTCTCTAAGCAGAAAATTGATTGCAAAAGTTCGCATGACAAACAATAGAATGTTTCCTCTCAAGATAAAATCAAATTTTAAGGAAGAAGGTGCAAAAGCACAAATTTCAATGAATTCACAATAGGATGAAAGAAAAATTGCAGCTATCACGCAAGTAAACTTTCAAGCATACGTCAAAGATGAAAAATGGTTATGACATTTGAGATTTGGCCATCTCAATTTTGGAGGTTGGATTTTTTGTATAGGAAATGCATGGTGAAGGGATTACCACTCATGGAAAAAACATAAATCCTATGTGAAGGATGTACCTTGGGCAAACAACATACAGAATCATTTCCAGCAGGAAAGTCAATAAGGGAAAAAGCACCTTCGGATATTGTCCATTTAGATTTGTGTGGACCAATGCAAACACCATAAATTGGTGGTTGAAATTATATTTTGACCTTTTTTTATGGATAAATGCCTCTTGTAGAAAAGAGCAATCTCCCTAGTATCCCAACAAATAAATAGAAACAAACAACCATGTGAATATCTCTTTCCCTAAATTATTAGCATTCACATTATCAAAACTTAGAAATGACAGTGTAATGATCTTTCCTTTCAACAAGATGATTGATGTAGACCTTTCCTTTTGTCCCAAAGAAGTCCTTTAATGTCGAGAAGAACCTGCAATCACAAATATGCAAAAAATCAAAAGCACCTGTAGTATATAATATTCCAAACACCAGTTTAACATAATAATCAAGGAGATTAAGAATTGTCATTTTTTAATGAATTTAAGAACAATAGAGTCAGAAAAATGTATTATCAAGAATATAAAGAGAAATATTACAACCAGAGTCTTGATGTCATATATATTTCTCCCGTATGCCTTCACAAATGTGCTCCTTGGTGTGACAAGCTTTCCTCTCTAGATTGACCAGCATAGGTTTATCTTCAATGAACTCTTATGTGAAAATATCTACAATATACCATCTACAATCTTCCCCTAACCTTGAAGTTTCAGCTCAATTTATAGGATAAATTGAGGATGTTTCAAATCCATCAATAGAGGGATGAGATCATCTAATGAAGGGATTAGGGTTTCTTCATCCAAGGGGATAATTTCCATGATTAGAGGGATATAGCTCGAACTAGTGTGACTCAAGAGGCTTTTAGTTGGAATAATATGCACCCAACTATTCCTCTATAAGTTACTTTTCACTTTTAATTTCTTTTAAATGGGGTGCGCAAGTTTTATGGGAAAACAAAGTGCATATGTCCGCAGATAAAGGTAGGAATATCAACACATGCCTAGGAAGTGACTGCAAAAAGCATGCAGGAAAGCTTTAAGAGTTTTTAAGAGCTTTTTCCAAGTTCCAAAGACTTGGTCAAGGAATATAAATATTTTTACTTCTAAGGAAGCATGTTTCTGGATGGTGATAGATCCATATTGAAAGTCAAATTTTATGGTGAAAAAATGACGTGTAACAGATTTCCCCCTAAAGTGAAAAGTATAAGAAAATATTTCAAGAGAGTGAAGCGATTTATCATCCCAAGGATTAGATCGGAGACATAGGTCAAAAACATGTAAGAAACATTCAATGCAAATATATAATCATCACTGAGGTAGGAATTACCACACTCAGAGAAAAGCTAACTATATGTCCTCACAAAAAAGTGACCTAAAATTACATCAATAATAGACACAATATGGACATAGCCATATGTTTTGAATTAGTCTACAGACACATGAATACATAAATCCTCTCAGCATGGATGGTTGAAACTATATCCAGGGTCTTGATTTTCGCTTCTCGAACTAGTACGAATCTATCCATGCGATTGATTGTTTCGAAGTCGAACATGGTAGAAACCACTTGATTATTGGTCAATGATGAAAATCGATAACAAATGAGAGAGAAACCACCAATAATGAAAATGGATCTCAAAATACCTCAGTAAAATCTATGAAATGTGAATGAATGATTTGTAGTTGAACACTCATAGAGTCATTCGATCGAAGGCCAATGATGAAAACCAGTCGTCGAAGATGATAAATCTGCCATTAAGGCATGTAGATATCAAGGTACGAATAATATTTCTACATGAAATTCCTAGATAATGAGTTGAAGTTGCTAGAAAGTGACTTGTTGTAGGAGGACCTGCGACATGAAACCATTATGTCAAGTTTTGAAGAAATATTTTGCAAATAATAAATCAGGGATGGTCAACGTGAATGGAGATAAATATATGCAATGAATAATGAATTGAAGTTGAATTTTCTCTTGAACACATAACGACATTGTAAATGACTTGGAAGCATTTGACTTAAAGATAATACCCAAAACCAACTGAAGAATTTCAATGAGGTTCGATTAACTCTAAGACAAAAGAATTACCCAACCCTGACATGAGTGCGATAAAGTGTCATGTTCAAGAGTGACATGCAGATTTTAAAACAAGTATAAAAGATGGATTATTTTTCTCAATTCCCCCCCACCCCCCCAACCATTACTGACAAGTGCCTCTTTATTATTTTTAAGCTTCAGGAGGATAAAATTTTCTTCTTGTGTAAGATCATCTTTCGGATGAGTCCATCTTAGTAATTTTAATGAACCCTAAGAAGGAGTGGTTCGGTCCCATTGTAATAGACGAGTCCTAGACTGTTTAATTTTAACGAATCCATCATACAATTAACTCGACGTTTTTTAGTTTTAGGGAGTGAGAATAAAAAATTAAGTAAACTCCATAGTGTTATTTTTCATAAGTTTAGTCTCTCGAATCTGACAACGGATAAAATTATGTAGGAGAGAACTCTATTGACCATGCTTAGTCAACGTATACCTTTCTCGTAATTAGTCTAGTTCATTCCGGAAAATGGATAAACTTATACTGAATAGACAACTATCCATTTATTTTAACGAGTTCGAATAGTCAAGTGCACGACAAAATTTTCATTTTTAGAGAGTCTAAAAATGGCTTAAAAGAGAATTCCATGGTTTTTCTTTTCTGTATTTTTGAGTGTCTGAAAAAGTGATAAAAGTTTACTCTATTGTCAAAATGATTCTTTTTTAAACACAACCTATTCTTTGCAAAAAAACTCAAAAAATATAAAAATATGTTCTTAATCATGGTAAAAATATTCAAAATTTAAACTTCAAAAGGTCAAAACAAATAAAATGATATTATTCTATTGATGAAAACCTATAAAAATTGAAAAGAACAAGTCATTTTTACCTTTTGATTTCCAGAGCAGTAAAAAGGAGTTTTTACCATAGACGTTCTTAAGTTGATATCAGGAGGAACGAAAAACCATCTCATGAACCACCAATTCCAGGCATTTAATTTCCTAATTATCTTGCATTCTATTTGTTTACTTTTTCATTTTAAGTATCGAGATTATTTTTTTTGAGAAAAATGTTTTTAGAATCCGCCCTTAGGGGTGTACAGGTTTTCCTGATAGAACCTACACACCTAGATGATTTTTAACACAAAAAATCACTATGCCACCATGTTTTTTATACATATATCGTGCAAAAAAAGGCACTATCTAAAAAATAAACCACGCAAGCACTGTGGGGTTTTCAAAAAATAGTTTTCTTTCCATAAAAAATTCTTTAAGTTCTCCCAAAAGTTTTCTAATGTTTTCAAATGATTTTTTTCAGGTCATTTGAAACAACCATGCTTGAGTGGAGAGATCGCGAGCATGAATCTCATGGTAATGAGGCCATTGATAGCCCAACAATGCCTCAGGTTTTAAATAATTGTGGTCGATACAAATTTTTGTTTACACATGGAATGAAGGCCCAAGTGGAGCTAATGACCTGGTTTGTTAATGCCTGGGATGCCCATGAATAATGTTTAATCATCAGGGGCCATGGGCTCATGATTGATATAGAGGATATTTATTTCATCATCAGTTTTCCCCGAAGGGAAGAGACATTTCCTTGTTTGGAACATGACTAGGAGGATTACCTACTCCTTCCTATATGGTGCAACATTACATGCAAGATTCGCAATTTAAGGATGGTTGAATTGATATAAAGGACATCAAATGACTTGACCTCAAAATTATTGCTTTCAGAGTCACTATATAATGTGGCGGTGCATCTCCTCATGTGGCTACCAAATCACAGATGCAAACTACTGTATAATGTTTCGAGGGAACAATATTCAACATGTGCGAAGGAGTACTAGTCAATATCAAAGGACAACTCACACGAGCAAAGAATGGTAAGTTGAAGAACTTTAGATACGGTGCCATTCGCATATCTTTTTCCTTGGTAATAATCCTACTCCTTGTACCGCATCAGCTATTAGTGGATCTAACAAGACTAAGGGATCCTCACATGATGTGATGGGTTTTGTTTATGGCTCGCCATCGCAGAGATGGCGGTCCTGTTGTCCAATATACACCTAAGTTTTTCATCTGGATGAGAAGCCAGATCTTCATGATTAAGGACTTCCCTGATGCGAGGGTTTATTTCAAGGGTGACCTCGACACAACTCTCCCACCAGAAGCACAGTGGGATGCATTAGGTAAAAATTTTGGTTTTTGAGTTTTTATGTTTTATAATTTTTATTTGATTTTTTATCATCCAATACTGATAATAAAAAAAATTAATGCAGATGTTGGTCCAGTGTGACCAACAATGCTTTTTCATTTTGATAGATGAGAATCACAACCTATGACAATAGCTCCAGCACATACTGATGCAGTAGAGACCCTCAGAGAGTTGGAATAAAACCTAGAGAGGTTAATCATTGATATCCGAGAGGCTGGGACAAATTATTTTCCTCTCACATACCAGAGGTCTGTGGCTGGGGTTCGTGGTCCATTGAGGCGATATGTGCGCTGAATGGTGTGAGCTATACTCTACTATCATGATCATCATCATGGATAGCTGATGGTAAATTTAAATGACATTTTTTTTTGTATCCGTACATTTAGATCGTAATGTGTTTGAGACCTATGATCATAGATGATGTATATTTTTTGACACTCTATGATGAACAACTATTTTGACCTAATGATGATTACTACTTTTGGTCTCTGAGTATCTTGTTAAATATGGATTGAATATTGTTTTTATTTACATTCAACTTTGCAAATGTCTATTTACAACTTGATTAGCCAATACATCAACTAACATGTTTAAATTTCTTGAAATTTGTTGATATTCAATGTAATAAAATTGTCTTTCCAAGAGACGGATGCTTAAAAACATTCTTAACAATAATGGATTTTTGATTACATAAACACCGTTCAAATTTAATACAATGATTTGTGAATCTAACCTAAAAATAAAATGTTGAATGCCAAATACAATGGCATCAAACAATAGCTCAATAACTGCACCATATTCTACGACATTGTTTGTTGTTTAACCGAGGAAAATCCCATGAATAGAAACTAACTCATCAGTGTGTGAATAGATAACACAAGCAGTAGAAGATAAGTTCTATGTACTATGACAGGCACCGTCAGGAAAGCCAATGTAAGTCTAAGAGAATGTTGACATTTGAAATATAGAGAATAATCAAGGTAAGTAGAAAAAGTAGTAAAAAATCACCAAGAAAAATAACTAATGTAAGGCACACTTTTCCTAAAACTGTAAATAATGTAAAATGAAGATCTTCACAAGATAAATCATTCATAATACCTCTTTAGATAAATACCATTTATGGGCTTATCTAAAGAGACACTATCATAATCAACTAATTCATAAGCCCCTTTTTCAACCACACACTTAATAATATAAGGGCCATGCCACATTGGTTCAAATTTACCATTGCCTAGTTTATCGTGAGCTTGATCGTATACTAAGACTAGGTCACCTTCTGAATAGATACAAGGGTTAACACTTTGATAATATTTTTCCTTAACACAATTTTTATGAGCTTCAACAACTAACGCAATGGTGCAATGAGTCTCATCTAACTATGCTAAGTATAAGAAGTGTTTTTCCTCTTCAAAGGTAGCCGGTAATAATGCAATGGCTAGTTTGAGCGACGAAATTTTACATTCAATGGGTAGAAAAAATTCTAAACCATAAATGATTTGAAAAGGAGGAAACCCTGTAGATGTTTTTGTGGAGGTACGGTATGCCTATAGTGTAGAAACAATCATGGTGTACCAATTCGATTTATGACTTCATATAATCTGTTTAATCATATTGGTTAAAACTTTGTTTACAACCTCAACTCACTACAAGGAAAAGACCCTCTAGTGGATATTTTTGAGGAACCCCTTATAAAAATACCCCAGACATCTCTTTCTAGTGGAGGTTCCTAGAGGAGGTTGGTGGGCGAAGGTTGTTGCGGATGTATTTCATCCAGTGCTCTTATCACCATAAAACGCATCAGTGCGTTCAAGATGAAAAAGCACCGGTGCAGTTAAAAAATTGGTACACTAGACACCCTACACTCCGTACACACCCACCCAGTGCATTGTATTTCTGTAGAGTACCGGTACTTTACATAACTTCTGCACCAACACCTCATAACAAATGAGCGAAAACTAACACCGCCTAGGTCGCCCTTAAATGCACCAGGTCACCAACACACCGAGCTGCCCTGAAATCCCTGCAAATTGGCACAGGGTTAAATAAATAAAAAATTAGTGCCAAAAAACCACACAAAACATAGGCACACCGGGAATTGTGCGCTCCTAACACCCTCGCCCGGTGTGTCATGTTCTTGTATAGCACCGGTTCCTTACATGTCTACTGCACCGGTGCTTCTGGAAACGTGCGCGAAAACAGATACTACCCGATGGGGAATAAATCAAACGCACTGGGGAACCCATAAAACATGCGCACCAGTAGATGGTTAAATAAAAAAAATTACGGAAAAAAAAAGCATAAAACATTGGCACACGGGAAACCGTGCGCTTCGTACACACTCACCCAATGCCTTTAATTAAGGAACAACACTAGTGCGTGTCAACTTGTCAGCACCAGTATCTCATAAAAATCATGTGTAATAGAAAACGCCTAGGGTGGAATGGCGAGAACCCACCGGGGCCCCATAAATGCTATGCACCGAAAAAGGGTTAAAAAAATAAAATTACGGCCAAAAAACTGCACAAATCATTGGTTCGCCGGACATCGTGCCCGGTGCGTCTTATTACAGTGGAGCACAGATGCATTACCAATATGCCACCCTGGTGCCTCCTAAAAGCGTGCAAAAACAGAAATTGTCCGAGGCGGCATAGTGCAAATGCACTGGTACGCTAATAAAAACCCCACGCACTGGAACAAGGTTAAATAAAAAAAAGGTTACGGCCAAAAAACCACATTTTTCACTTTTTTCAGTGCTCCAGAGCTCTCAATCACCTGTGCAAGTTATCCTTGTTTGAGCCGCATTGACCTCCATGCTCCCATTGCACTTATTGCATGCACTACTGTTGTGTATTGCCACTAATCTCTAGCTTGAATTTTATAAAACAATGGACAATTTTTCTTTTGCAAATTGTACAACCAATATGCCTCCTCGAAGGGTAAATGTACAGGTATTTTTCTTGTTTTTCTATAATTAAACATTTTAGCAGATTAGAATTTGAAAGAACCCTAAAATTAACCATTAAAAAAAATAAAAAAATTATCGCGCGGTGCGCTTGAGCTGTTCAGCTCACACTTGTTTGCGGTGTTGCCTGTAAATTTACAGGCCGCACTGCACCCGATGTTGATAGTATCCGCACCGGTTCCGGCCTATGTGGTGCACCGTGTTATTTTAAAAAAAATTAAAAAGTGTGGTGCGGTCAGTTACCAGGCAGCACCATTGACAATGGTGTATCATGGCAACTCGGTGCGTTGACAGAATTATCCACCCCCGCGCACATAAATTTTTCAGTGCATTGGAACCACAATTCGACATTTTCAACGGTTCGAGCTAGTAAACTGGTGCTAAGGGTATCCGCACCAATTCCATGAAGGATACCAAAGGCACACCCGGTTATTCAAATTTCTTTAAAAAGAGCAGTGCGGTCAGCTACCTGGCTGCACCGTTGACCTAGTTGAATAGTGGTGATGTGGTGTGTTGACTGAAATAATCGCCCAGGGACGACTATTTTTTCAGCGCACGACTTACCGTATTTGGTCAAGGTCAACGGTGCGGCCTCTTGAAATACCGAACCAACGACTATGTACGGTGGCAAGAGGGTGGTGTGCAGACTTAGCTATAAGCCCCAAGGCATATAGTGAATTTAGCGCACTAGCCTCCTGACACCACACATAGTGAATGGTGTGCTAAAAAAAATTTCTGGAGCACCGCTCCTAGTACGGTGGATATCATAAGGTGCACTGTATCCAGTGCGCTCTATGGAGAGATGCACCGGGACCAGTGCGTGACTGTGTTTTTGGTGCACTGACTCCTGTTTGATTTATTTTTCAAAAAATATTTATATACGTATATTTGTAAATACAGTTTTCATTTAATTAAAAAAATGTGTTTAATATTTCAATCATTGAGAGACGTGAAAGGAGAGAAGAGGGGCAACAACAACGACAACAGGCAGAACAGTATAACATGGTTCACCTGTGGGAGGAAAGAGAGAGGGAGAGAGATGCATACCCTTGCCCTATTACAGTAGCGACATAGGGGATCCTTAGGCAGGTAGGCCTCCTCAAGTTCTATGAGGAGGCTACTCCCCTAAAGTCCCATAGTTTGTTTTTGAGACATCTTATCCGAAGGTGGAATGCCTAGCAATAGGCTTTCCGGGTTGGTATCAACCAGTTGTACACACCCACTGAGGAGGATGTATATTTTATTACAGGGCTATCGAGGAGAGGGGTGAGTTTTCCCTCGTTCCCTGAAGTTCCAGCTGGCTGTGTGGTAGGGAGTCAGTTAGTTTACTCCGAAAGATACAATTGAGCAAATTTAGTATCTCCTACAGAGTTTCAGGTCGCTGGAGGGCAATTACGTATTGGTGCGTTTTGTTGTGAGGAGGTCTAGTGTCTCTCACTTATCATTTTGACCATTTCGCACAACACCAGTGACAGGCAATGCATTAGTTGCCAGCATTTATATTATTTTGATTATTTACTACAACAACCACGAATTGTCAGGTGGTCTGCCATTTTTTTGCGGCAGTTCTATACAACATTAGATAGATGTCGTGCTCATGCACAAGGGAGGGTTAACTTCCCTTTTTCTTCAAAGATTTTTTGTTTATTTTTTGAGAGGTCTCCAAAGACGAGGCCTTATTTTCTTCAGTAGCCTCGTAGGCTGATTACTAAGGCATGTATGCACATTTGGGGCTAGATGATTCCCAAGAAGGAGGAGACTCTTTTTCCACCGATGATATTAGATGTTGCACTGGAGTTGCTAGCCAGTGTTGATGAGCATCCCTTCATTATGGTCCCCTATCCTTATGTAGGGTTGGATTGGAGAGGGTGTGCCAACATCCTCTTCACAGCTGATGAGTTTCCAAATGATAGAGGTAATATTATTGTTTTATTTAAATTTATTATAACATGTTCTTTAACTTGTTTTTATTAAATTGTCTAAAGAAATTGTCTAATTATTGTTGTGTACTTGTATATATTTTGAAGACACTTTCTCTTTTAATCGCGAGGAGATGTCGCCACCACCACTTGATCTAGGTGTGGATCCTGATGAGGATGAGGGCGTGCCAGATATTTTTGAGGATCATCAGGAGACCGGTGCAGATCAGAAACCTACTCCTGCTAGTGCGCCGGTGCGTGGTCAACGTCTTAGTGATGCTAGATACAGGATGGAGTTGGGCGACCAACTCATTTCTTTGATTGTTGATGCAGGCATCACGCCCACTGATTTTAGAGACATAGAGGTCGATTATAGGCTATTACAATTGTGGAGAGGCATGCCACGTGACATGTACAGCTTGATGCGGCATGTCGTAGGAGTTACGACAGCTTTTACGCGACTGACGAGGACTGTTGCACGTTAAGATTGAGCTGCAACATGTGATGGATAGTCTGCGAGGCGTAGCGTACCATCATCTCATGATCATTCACAGGCTCATGCGCGTGCAAGATTTGCATGAGCCTCCACTAGCATCTACCAGCAGTCATCATGGAGATGAGGCTGGACCATCGGCCACTAGTACTGATATTGATGATGTACTACAACTAGCTGATCCATAACATTTATATTACAGTTGTATATTTTTAACATTATTCAGTTATATATATATATATATATATATATATGATATGGTCCATGTATTTTATGTTCATGTTGCAGTTGTACTTAATTTACATGTTGGTGATCATCATGATGTGTATGTGATAGCATGAGATGTATATTTGGCATGAGATGTATACTTGATGTTTTTGTTGTACTGATGATGTTAATATATAATTTTAATTGTGTTTTGTTAGATGATCATGATCACGATGATGCAGTTAGCGATTTTGAATGTGTTTTTTAGTCAAATATGATGTTTGTAAGATGCTTATTATGAACATGATGTTTATTAATTAATTTAATACCAAATTATCATGATATTGTAAATTTGTAATATTTTTATTTCTAATTGTATTTAAAATTCTAAAATTGTAATTGTAATGATATATATGTAAATTTCTAAAATTGTAATTGTAATTGTAATTTTTAAAATTGCAAAATTGTAATTGTAATTGTAATTTTTTAATTTGTAAAATTGTAATTGTATATATGTAAAATTCTAAAATTGTAATTGTAATTGTAATTGTATGTGAAATTGTAAAATTATAATTTTAATTGTGATTCTAATTCTAATTCTAATTATAATTGTAATTGTATGTAAAATATTTGTAAAATTTTAATTGTATTAATGTGAAATGAATTTATTAAAAATTTTAAATTTTTAAATTTGTAAATTTTAAATAATTGTAAAATAATAAATCTAGAATAATATGATTTATTGTAACATAATAAAGTTTAGAAAATAATGCAAATAAATTTCTGTACTTTAGAATTATCATTATTTTATTATGATCTTAGATACAAAAAAAGAATTAATTTATACACTACGCCATTATTTTCGATATCAACATAATACCAAATTATCAAGTGAATTATTGATTTTAACATTAACACAATTTAAATTACCAATTAATTAAAAATACATATTATATTAATATCTCGAAAAACCCATGTTAAAAAGTATAAACATTGATTAAATAAGACATGTACCATATCACTCTTGGTTCTCATGATCACCCTCATTATCTTCTAGCTCGCATGGCATGATAACACTATTATTCTCAAAAACATATTTTGATCTAGGGTCATGCGTCAATACGAACCACCAATCCCTATCCAACACATCTGGGTAAAAAAACACCTGGTTGCAGTGTTTAGGGAAAACATAGGGCTCCTTAGCTTCATCCCACATCTTTCTAGACTTGATACATATCAGCCTACTATCACGATCTTCCTTTAAATTATTCTGATCAAAGGTGTCCCACCACTTGCACCTAAAAATAACACATTGGAAAGAAGAAAATTCCACTTCAATGATCTCTTGTATCTTTCCGACGTAACCTAACGTCCCTCATACTAGTTGTTGATCACAGTGGCTAGATTGACTAGATTGATCAAACTCTACTTCCACTCCACAGTCTTGTGTGATGTTTCTAACATCGGCATTTTTTGTGCGAAATTGGTGTCCATATGCCCACATAGATGAGAAAAAATGCACCTATTATAAAAAAATTAAAAAAATCATAGTGCCATGTGTCTTATAAATAATAATCCAACAGTTAAAATATTAAATGTATATGTCTTAATATAAGTTTCAAATTTACATATAAATTAAAAATATTATTACCGAGTTGCTGCACCCAATCCCTACATTTAGTGCATCCTCTTCAGCACGCGGGTAATAACCGATAGCACCGTATTTCTCTCTAACTTGGTCAGCAACCCAACTATTGGGGCATATTTTTGGCATATTTTATTTTAAATGATTGGGATAAGGCACACTTCTACCATTTAACCATCTGAATCATTTCCTATCAGTATCCCATTTCATCTTGTTTTGTTCGTACAATGCGACGCACGGTTTTGTCACTTCAGAATTGTAAAGAATGAATTTATTGATTTCTTCAATTTCTGCATTCGCTGATGAAATCAAACCAACATTATATAGTACTTAGAGATCAAAATATACATTATATTGAAGTTCAACATGAATATTAACTACTTTTTGTAAATTTGAAAAATTATAAGTCGCTTACTCTTTATAAAGCACTTTTTTCCAGTCGTTTGGGGCAACTCTCCTTCTCTTTTGTCTTCATCCATTTCATCATCCCAAATCACCACACTTGGTTTGTTGTTGATTTTCTTGATGTACTCACCGGCATAGTAGAAAGACTCATACGATATGTACCCCTCTGCCAAAGACCCCTCGTGTTTTGCCCCTTGTAGAACAAAACCTTTCAATTTATTCATGTACCTCTCTAAGAAGAACATCCAATGACAGAAAAAACCCCAACTAATTCAACCTCATCTACCAGGTGGAGTAGAAGATGAACCTGGAAGTCCATGAAACTCATCGGCAGTTCCTTCTCAAACATACAAACAATCTCAACTATCTCTTGACACCACCGTGGAATTCTAGCTACATGAATCTCCTTTGACGTGATCCAACATACAAATGCAGATAATTTAGATATGGCATGTCCTAGGTCTTGAGGGAATTCATGTTTCACACACCCACACACAAAAAAAGGATAATGACACTACAAAGTTATAAACACGTGCAATAATATACAAAATTAGTTATGTTTTATGATCCCTGCATGGGATAAAATTTATTAATAGAAAAAATAATAAAATCATGCTTTTGACATTATACGTACTCTTAGAAGATTGAAATGGTCATGCGATTTCAACCTAGACAAATGGTCATCCACGGTGAAGCAATGTCGTAGTGAAGACCCGTATGAAGGTGGCACCCTCACATCCATTATAACTTCCTTTGCCAAATATATATCATCTTTTTTTTTAAATCCATGGGACATCACCTTCTTTGAAAAACCATGAATTAGAGGGACCAATGCCTGCCTCTAATCCCGTACTTTCTAATCGTCTTGGCCAATATTTATTTTTAGTTTTTGAAGTAATAAGATCTTTCCTAACAACCAATGTGTCACTTTGTTTCGATGATATGTGCATCCATAAAGAAGACGGGACATTTTTAAATATATGCATGGGATCTAATAAGTGGGAAATCTTAAGATGATCCTAATATGGGAGGTCATAAAAGATAGATTTCCTTTTCATCCCAATGGGAAATTTCTCAACATAGGTGTTGAAGAAATCTGGATCATCAAACTTAGGCTCCCCATTTGAATCGAACATTTCTATGAACTCCTTCTCCTTCTCTCTCTCATATGCTCTAAGAGATTCAGCTGGTTTCATTATTGGAGGCCTTTGGGTTCTCTCTCGTTTACAATTGAAAGTAGATGCTACTCTTCTGTAACGGTGTTGTTCTGGTAGGAATATCTTGGAGAAATCATACACTGGCTTTCATAGGTCCTTGGACCATCTAGCTTTCAGAGAAGGTCCACAACATTTACATCCAAAATACCCTTTTGTTACAAGACCTACGAGATTATATTTGTATACATTAATTAACATGCATGGCATGTTAAAGAATATCATGAAGATTAGAACAAATATTACAACGAATTAAATAACTAATATGTCAAAGAATATTGTTACATTATCTATAAAAAAAATCAATAAATTAAACATGTAATATACCAGAGAAAACTCCTAAGCACATATGCCATGTGTCATGTAATCACATATAAGAATATATGCCATACAACGTAAAACCCATAAGATAATCATGTGTCATGTAAGCACATATGCCATACAACGTAAAACTCCTCTCTGCTGCGATGGGTCTTGATACATCGTATACATTTACCCCATCCCATAATTACTTCAATTCATATACCAGTGGTTGTAAGTAGACATCCATATTCTTCACTTGTCTTCTACCAGGGACTATGAGAGCCAACATAAGATGTTCATTCTTCACGGACAACCATGGGGGGATATTGTTATTGATCACTACTACAAGACAAACATAATAGTTGGTGTTCTGGAGGGAATATGGGTTGACGCCATCCATGGCTATGCTGAGTCATAGACTTCGTACTTCATTCTTGAATTTTTTGGTCCATGTATCCTCTATATGCTTCATGGCTATTGAATCAATTCCAGGATTCACATAACTCCAAACTCACTTCTGTGTGAGGCATTCCATCCCTGCAACATAGCTAATTATTTGCAACGAAAGAGCCTTTGAATCCTTGAGATTATAGGCATGTCCCTCAATATCTTAAAAGGAGGACCAGTACGTGATTTACCCTTCTTTTTTGATTTATCATACCTGTCATGCCCACATTTCGGACACATCTCTTTGTCTTTATATTCTCCTCTATATAGAATAAAATCTTTTGGACATGCATGATATGATATGTACTCAACACCCAACATTTTCAACAATTTATTTGCCTCTTCGCAGCTATCGGGCAATAAATTATCACTCGGAAGAACATTATATTTGAATAACCTATAGCTAGTGATCATGGAAAAATATATTAATAAATTTACATTAATTTCGATATAATTATTAACGTTCATAAAATTTAACATTTGTAATGTTCATTGCAGTGTACTTATTATATTTCAAATTTATATAAGGGGAGTATGGTAACTTACCTCAAAAGTTCCGAGAAACATGCATTCGACAAGCCAAAATTTTCTTTCAAGTTATACAGTAACATTGTTGTCCTTAACTGGGTAGACTTTGACTGACCACCGGGTCCAAAGAGAGGGGTGGTGGAAGCAAATTTAAGGCTTTCGAAAAAGGTGTCAGCGATATGAGCATCATCCCCTAGTTGATCATAATTTTGGAATGCATATAATAACATTGTATCCATGGAAGTCGTATCCCTTACGTAATCATCCATACCAACCTCTATCTGATTGCCTCCATTTCCAGCTTGTGAAGAACTACTATTGTTGTATTCATTCCTAATTAGTGAATCTGGACATAGCGAGAATTGAATCGGTGGTTGATTCAACCATTCTTGGTATCATTCCTCTATGATTTTTTCTCTTAATTTAGTCTTCTCTCAATTTGACATTGTTGTGGGGTGCAACGGAAGATGGTAGGTAGGTCGTTCATCATCACTAGAATCCTAATAATTGGAAAAAAAAAAATTGAACATGATTAGTACAAAATATATGATATCCATTAGTAACCACGTTGACAATATTGCATGATTATAATTTGGTTTGACGTTGAAAAAATTACATATTAATCAATATATATACCAAAAAATTATAATTATAATTACCATCATTGTCGCAGGATTGTGGCTAGAATATGAAATATTGTTACAATTGGCAAGGTGAAGTGGTTGTCCATTTGCATCTACCAAATGCTTCTTGCGGTATGTAGCTCCTCATAAGAACCTTTGATGTTTTGGAGCAGTTTGAATATTTTGTGCATCTGAACTTGACGCTGAATCTGGATGAACCTGCAAATTTGTATACATTATAAATTTAATTAATTTGTGCATGATTGACTGCATGGATAAATAACATATATAAATTCAACTATATAGTGAAAAAATAAAACAAATCTGAAGTAAATATTACTTCTCCACATGCATAGGGAGAACTCTGTGATGGAATTTAGAAATATTATGGACCAAGTTGGATTTTGAAGAATTTTCCATTCCATATAATATATGATATTTTCTCCCTGCATTTGAGCAAAACAAAAATAAATTTTGGTGCACAAACCTAAATGTAATTCTGGTGCGTAATGTATAGATAACCGCACCAGTGAGTTTTTTATTTTGCGCACTGGTGCCGTTTTATAACACGATGCACCGGTGCGGTTAAATTAAAGGACGCACTGGTAAATGAATAACCGCAAATGAAAAAAGCGCAACCCTATTTTCTTGAAGTGAAAAAAATTGGTAAATTGAAAAACGGGCGAAAAAATATTTTTGAAAATCTAATTTCACAAAACATTTCTTTAAATACTAAACACTTTTCATTATTTCACTATTTTTGCAAAAAGTTTTAGCGAGAGATTTTCAGGATACATACCTGGATCAAAAAGAGCATGAGAGCATTGTGGAGCAGGGAAATATGTTAGAAAAAAGTATTTAGACAATCACAATTCCAAACCTCTGGTAATTCAAACCTTGTACCATAGAATTTCAAACGATGTGAGTAAAATTTATTGTTTTTTTGTACTTTTTTTTGTAGTTTTTTTTATGCGTAAAATAAGAAATCAAAGTCTATTATTTTTTTTTTACTTTTTCTGTAGTTTTTTTATCAATTAAAATAACAAAATCAAAGATTTTTTTTTTTTAACTTCATTTTTTCTACAGGTTTTTTAGAAACAAAACCGTAGATTCTTTTTGTTTCTTTCTTTCTTCTCCCTCTTTCTTTTCAATTTATATTTATAGGGTTTGTAGACATCCAACCCACGGCACGACTTGCATAGTCGGATCCCAATCCATGTTGGCCCTTACGTCAATCTTAAAAAAATACAGATTTTTTTTCGTCGATGTGCCCTGCGCACCATAGCTCACCGGTGCACTTGGTTATACCAACGCATCGCGAAAGTACTGTAATAAAAAATAAAAGACAAAATATGTTTTTATCAATGCACCATATGTAACATATGGCACCGGTGCACTATTGCATTATGGCGCACTGTAAATGTGCTGTTTTTCAAAAAAAACCATTTTAGAAACAAACCCTACATTGTTTTTGTTTCTTCCCTTTCTTCTCCCACTTTCTGTGATTTCAGAATTAGGGCTTTTCAATTTATATTTATAGGGTTTGTATTGCTAAATATAAGCCCAAGACATCCAACCAACGGGAGGACCTACATAGTCAGATCCCAATCCATGTTGGCCCTTACATCAATCTTAAGAAAATATAGACGTTTTTTTCATCGGTGTGCCCTGCGTAACATAGCGCACCGGTGCGCTCGGTTATACCAGTGCACCACAAAAGTAGAATGATAAAAAATAAAAAAATAAAATATTTTTTTATCAATGCGCCATATGTAACATATGGGACCGATGCACTATTGCATTATGGCGCACCGAAAACATGTTGTTTTGCAAAAAAACCATTTTAGAAACAAACCCTACATTCTTTTTCTTTCTGCCCTTTCTTCTCCCAATTTCTGTGATTTCAGAATTAGGCCTTTTTAATTTATATTTATAGGGTTTGTATTAATAAATATAAGCCTAATAAATCCAACCAATGGGAGGACCTGCATAGTAAAATCCCAAACCATGTCGGCCCTTGCGTAAACTAAAAAAAAAAGAAAAAAAAATTATCGGTACGCCTTGTGTGGCATAGAGCACCGGTGCGCTCAGTTATGCCAGCTCACTGCGCAAGTACTGTGATAAAAAATTTGAAACAAAAATATTTTTTCTCAGTGTGCCATTTGTAAAATATGCAGTTGGTGCACTATTTCATTATGGCGCACCGCGAACTTTTTGTTTCAAAAAAAAAAAAAAAACTTTCAAAAAATACAAACCTTAAATTCTTTTTGTTTCTCCCCTTTCTTCTTCCTCTTTTAGTGATATCAGAATTAGAGCTTTTCAATTTAGATTTATAGGGTTTGTATTTCTAAATATATACCTAAGACATCCAACCGACGGGACGATTAGCATAGTCAGATCCCAATCCATGTGGGCCCTGGCATGAATTTAAAAAAAAACAGATTATTTTTTATTGGTGCACCTGGTATAACTTAGCGCATCAGTAATATTTATTTTACAAGCGCACCGCATTAGTAATGTGATAAAAAATTAATATTTTTTTTATCGGTGCACCATATGTAAAATATGGCACCGATTTATGCTAAAAAACTAACACTAGACGATTTTTATTATTTTATGACGGTTAACCAGTGCGGTCATTGAAATGTAACACATCAGTGCTCCTTGATGACATAGAGCACCATACGGTCTATTATACTATTTTGGTGGTGCATTTGGAAGACAACCACGCACCGGCGTCGGTGCGTACACCATGAATGGCGCACCGATTTCTTCAGATTTTTTTTTACTTGAAAATTTGATAATTTATTTATAAATATATTACTGAATTATATGGTACAGGTTTGATTGATAAAGAAATTACTGGCAAAAGATCAAGTAACAAAAATACTGATAACACATCAAGAAAAGAAAAAAAGGCAAGTTCTTTGTAATTTTTTTACAAAAAAAATATTTTTGAACTATATGTAACTTTAGCTAATATGTGTTGTTTATAACGTATCATGCAGAGCCAGAAAATGGTGAAGCTCGATAAGATTACTTCTGATCTAGGACCAGAAGAGTGTAAAAGCTTGATGAAAAAATTGCAAAAGGATGAATTAGGTGAACTAAAAAATACTATCGATCCAATATGAGTTTATTTTTTTAGTTTTCATTAATAATATAGTTAAAATTATTAGATAACATGTGTGAAAAAATATATTAACTCGCATTTGTTTAATATTCTACAGGGACCAACAACTTAGAAAATGAATGTTGTTCTAAGAAAAGAAAAAAAATAGAACATGGAAATGAAAATGAATTGCTCCTTAGCTCATATGGAGTGGTGTTGGAGGTTAACAAAAGGGGGAAATTTTTTTACAAAAGTTAGAGGGATCTAGTGGAATGAATGCATAGACGTTCTTTCCACTTACGATACAAAAACAAATCCAATGATTCCAAGAACCAAATTTTATGTAAATTACAGGAAGAGTTTCCAGATAATTTGTCAATGAGACATGTCAGATTTTTAATAGCAAAAATGTAGAACAACAAAAAAGAAGGAATCAAAAAGTAATATTCCTTTATATTCTTGTCTAAAATTATTTATAAATATCACTTTTGTTATACTTACTTTTCATATATCAATATAAAAATTAAATAGTATATTGTCACGTTACATTTTCAAGAAGATTATGAAAATCTCAAAAGATGAATGAGATGATATCAGAAATATGCCAATAGAAATGTCCAAAAAGGTGTATAAGGAGATGGTCAAAGAAATGGACAAAATTGCATCGCGGGAGGAGCCATCTCAACAACAACATGCTTCAAATGTAATATGTAATCATTGAATTTTTTGATCATTAGGTAAAATAAATAAACAATTTAGCATTAAATATTGATTTTCAAATATTTTCTTGTAGAAAAGAAAAGAAAATGGAACCCACTCAGCACATAAAATAGGACGACAAGGAAGAAAATGATTGATATTTAAGTTTGTGAGTAATTGTTACTTCCTTATAACAACTTAACTAGATTTCATTTTTGTATTTTTTAAGTTCTTTTACAAAAATCATCATCGAATGTCTCCAAACAGGTGCTAACATACAAAGAAGAACCATAAGAGGAATTGATTTAAATTGGGTTAAATATGCGTTGTGTGTATATGTTGTCATATCAGAACTTAATTGTGGAATTTGTAAGCATCTATCGATATTTTTTTACTTATCTTCGTCTATAACTAATAGAAAAAATAAATCTTTTATATTAAATATATGATTTGCTATGGGGTATAAAACTTGCAGGAAACAAAGTATGGCACTGCGCCAACATATAAAATCTTGAAATATGGCATGTTACATGGTTTTGAAATAATGTGTATAGTTTACGAATCAGTTGTTGTATTGGTATGTCATTTCTTTTCGATTTACAATGATGTATATTATTTAATATTGCAATTTTCATTATTCTCACCAATCTATATACACTCATTACAGTTTATTTTTATGTTTGTAGATGGAAGGTGAAGAAGAAGAAAACAATCAACACCATGAACAAAACATTTCTGAAAATAACCCAAGTCATGGAAGTAGCTCTAGTAGTGACAACAGTTCAAGCGAAGAATGATGATCACTATGTTTGGATATAAAAGCAAGGCATTGTATTTTTGAAAAATGTCTGTGAAATCAGACATTTTCTTTATTGTAATGGACATAGTGTCCCAATTGAAAGATAGAGGGATACCAATAACTGTCCCATTTGTATGAAAAAGAATGTCTTATATATATATATATATATAGAAAATAAAAAATGTTTTAATTTATTTTATTTCATTCTCTATTATCACTATAGCGTTCTCCATTGTCGTTCAAAAATGCACTAATAAAATTTAATTCATATGAATATTGTTATAAGATATATATGGGTCGACTTTTGATGAATAATGAATTTTAAAAAACCACAATAATTATGATATGATATAAAAAATTAATCCAAACATCACATTCAAATCCATTAATAAAATTTTAATTAATATGAATATTGTTATAAGATATGTCAATTTTTTATGAAAAATGAATTTAAAACAATCACAGTAATTGCACTGTCACTGGTCAATGTTTCTAAAAAATAAAAAATGAACACTGGTGTGTCTATTCTTATACTAGTGCGCTTGTATGCTTAAGCACACCGGTGTGTTTTTACGACCTATGGGCACCGCACAAATACCAAAACCAGTTAAAAATATCGAGGCATTTGTGTGGTACGGTGCTCCTGTGCGTTTATGTCTATATACGCACCGGTGCCATTTTGCGACCTATGAGCACCACATGAATACCGATACCAATTATAAATCTCAATGAATCTGTGTGATACTATGTACTAGGGCATTTTTGTGTCTATATGCACCGGTGCTTTTGGATGACCCATAAGCACTGCATGAATACCGATACCAATTATAAATCTCGGTTCATTTGTGTGATACTGCGCACTGGGGCGTTTATGTGTCGATACGCAGAGGTGCTTTTGTATGACATATTTGCAATGCACGAATACCAATACCAATTATAAATCTCAGTGCATTTGTGTGATACGGTACACTGTGCAATTTCTATAAGTATACACACCAGCGTGTTGATATGACCTATGGGCACCGCTCAAATCCCAAGACCAATTAGAACGACCTCGTGCATTGTATCAGCAACAATACGCTCGGTGTTGTTTTGTACCTTAATGACCCAATGCATTCTCCTTCGACTGCCTCGGTGCTCTGGCTATAGGTACGCAATGGTATGTTAAATCATGATTAGCGCACCGATGAAAAAAACATCAGTAACAACCTCTAGCCACCCATTTGTTTTTAGATGTGTTGAATTTTCGTTAAAAGCTCTGCCAAAACCTCCGTATCCAGAAACAAATGTGGTATCATATGATTTTCTGACAATTTTGGCCAATTTAATAACACTAAAAACCTCCTTTATAACCTCCACTATAGGGTATTTTCCTTATAGTGACTTGGCCATTGGCATGTGGGTAATACGATGTGGAATTATCATGGTGTAGGGAAATATGAGCATAAAGTTCAGTCATCATAATGATTCGAAAGTGGCTACCATGGTACATGATGATATCTTGAGGGATACTGAACCTAGCAATCACATGATTGAATATGAAAATAATTTTAGTTTTTCCATCACCCTGAAACGTAGGCATCACGTCGGCCCATTTGATAAATTAATCTATAACGAGATTAATATACCCATGCCCCACAGCCGAGTGAGGGTTACATGTAACAAAATCAATGCCCCATTTTTCAAATGGACCAAAAAAATATGATTGTGTGAAGAGGTGCGGGAGGTGCACTCATATTTCGATAAAAATTATGACAAGTGTGACATTTTATAACCGCAAGGATACAATCTTTGAAAAGTGATGACCATAAATAGCCAACGTGCAATATATTTTGGGTTGTGGCAAAACTAGACATATGACCACTACATGCTCCAGAATGGTAGTCATTTAAAACTCTTTCGGCTTCTTCATGAGTTAAACAACGTCAAAAAATAGAATTGACACCATGATGGTAAAGAGTGTCACCAACAATATCATATTGTTGAGACTAGTATCGAATCCTATGTCGATCAGAGTGCAAAATTTCAGGCCAAAAGGTTGGGGTTTGAAGATATATAATGGTATCTCCATACCAAGTATCCAATGTGCTAAATATAAACAAAGATTCATCGAGAAGATGGTCTTCTTCCACAGTTTTTGATTCAATGTAGGGAAAGTCACACATAATTTCAACAAAGACTAGTGATTTCTTGGATTTGGATTTTTCAAATTCCAATCCAAACTCTTGTAGGATAACTATCCGCTTAGATTATTTTCCCTCAAGCAATTGTTTCGTCAAAATATAAATCATAGGGTTGTAGTCATATACCACGGTTGTTTTGCATAACAATATGTAGTGATAGAATATTTGGGCAGCTTGAACAACTGCCAAGGCCAATTTCTCCACATGCAAATACTTGATCTCTATCGGTGTAAGGTTCCAACTTAAGTAATAAATCACATGTTCATTGTTGGAGTCATCCTCTTGTACTAGAACCATTCCAATGATGGAATCAAACACAACTAAATACAAAAAGTAATCTTGGTGATAATTAGGTGGATGAAACAATGGTGCATGCGTCAATGCGTGTTTAAGTGAATCGAAAGCTTTATCAGCAAGCTCGTCCCAAATAAAAGAAACATCATGTTTTAATAACCAAGTGAAACCTTTATTTAACTCCACATATTTAGGGATAAAACGACGTAGAAAGTTTTCTTTCCCTTACAAAATCTAGAGTTGGCGAAAAGAAGGAGGAGGTAAATTAACAATGGCATCAACCTTCAAAGGGTCGACACGAATGCCCTATTTAGAAAAAATGAAACCAAGAAATCGTCCTTATTGTACAAAAAATTCAAATTTGTGTGGATTGAAACGAATATTGTAATTCATACATTGCATAAAAATGGCACGTAAATGTGTAGGATGATTTTGTCTACATAAATAATGAGAAGGTAAGTCATCCAAGTAGGATTGCAAAATGTGTTTTATGTCGTGAAATGTGTAAGACATAGCTCGTTGAAAATTTGCGCCAACTTTTTTTAGGCCAAAACATAATTTACAATATGCAACTGTGCCCCATGGACATATAAATGCGATTTTGGGCTGATTGAAAAGGAGTATGTTTATTTGATCGTAACCAGAAAATCCATCCATAAATGAAAATATTTCGTTTTTGGCACAATCATTAATATTTTGGTCAATGTAAGGGGTGGGATATTCGTCTTTGGGATGAGCCTATTTATATCGCTATAATCAACACATACTCTGACATTTCCTTGTTTTTTGGTTACTAGAATTATGTTAGATACCCAATCCATCAATGGAATAGGATAAAATAATCCTGCACGAAGTAGTTTTTCAACTTCAACTTTAATGGCAGCAACTTTTTTCAGATTTATTGGACGTAATCTTTGTCTAATAGGTTTAGCATCTGGGTATGTCTTAATTTCATGAATCACAATATTAGGATCAATTCCTGGCATTTATTCATAATACCAAGCAAAAATGTCTCAGAATTCCTAGAATAGGGCTTTGTGCATGTTAATTTTGTCAATTGAGCATGAAGCACCTATGTCAATGTTTTAAGTTATTCCTGGTTTGACTGATATGTCAATTGGAATTGTTGTGGAATATTTCCTAAATTCGTCTCATAATCTGAATGAAGGATTGACATAAGATTTTCAGGTTCCTTAACATAGACAACCAGAAAGATTGTTGAAAATTCATTTTCAACTCTATTAAGGTCTCGTAGAAAAGAGGATCGATGATGAAGATAGTCCCAAGGAAATTCATCCAATGACAAAATTTCCTAAATAATTTCATCACTCAAAAATATGTGTTGACAAGGATCAAAAAAAGATGTCCTGGTTGAACTTGGTAGAGAAGAAGACTCATCACTAACCACATTCAACCCATCAGTATCGATTGATGAAATGTCAGAAAGTGATTGCATCTCTACGTATGCCAATTCATATTCACTCAAAGGAAATTAATTTCCATAGTAGTCTAATTCAGATACTAAAGGCACAATCCATGGGTCATCAAATGGCATTGTGCTTTATGTAATCATGTTGATACTGGAAATAGTTTGAGGCATGTTAGGAGGAGGTATAGTGAAAGTTACCATAAGAGAGGAATACTTATCTAGTCCTACCCCAACATCTTCATAAGGGATAACCATCTTTCCAACATGTTGGATATTATCCATAGAGGTAGGATCGAAAGTATAGTAATACAACTAATCAATTTTAACAATATTTCCTTTATGAGGAAACATGATTAATAGAAAGACTGACGAAACGATAATGGTCATAGCATAAGACCAACTTCGACCTAACAGAAGGTTGTAATCAAGAGGGGAATCAATGACTTCCACCTCAAGTGTAATGGTTTTTCCTTCTACCTCTATGGGTAAATCATGGAGTATTCCAAATGGATGAAAACCTCTTCCATTAAAGGATTTTAGAATCATGGGTGACTGATTGATTGGTGGAGAACCAAGATTTTTCCAATAGGATAAGGACATAATGCACGTATATGCTCCCCCATTAATCACCGTGGGAAAAACTTGCCTAGATTTGACTAAAACAAGTATTTGAAAAGCCATTTGGTGCGGGAGTCTAGGTACACATTTCTCGAGATTAAATACGATAATATTAAAATCTTGAGGGTAAATCAATCCAATAGTTCATAATAGTAACTTCCTCTGAGCTAGAAAATACTGCAGCACTTCCAGGGATGACATTGTTGAAGGTAACATGGCCAGATCTTCAACAATATTGTAGTTCTGAGTGGCTTTCGCATGTGGATTGAAAGCCAATTTTTGAAGTACACCTTTGGTAGGCGGTTTAATTACTAAATTAGTAATAGGTTTCTCAATGTGTAATGGTTCGCAAATAGGAGGAGTTGATACCCGAGTTTGACTAGATGATTCAGTTTCATTTCTAGTTACAGGACTCTTAGATCCATAAACTTAAGATTGTGTTGCAATCATGACTCGAGACATCACCAGGATATATTTTGATGAATTCGAAGAAGATCTGATCATTTTATTGTCTTGTGAAGGGAAAGGATCTATAAGAAAAATGGGTGTGGGTGAAAATTTGACAAATTTAAATACCTCGACCCGATATAGGAACTCTTTTGTGTAGTGATCCTCTCCATAGATAAGATAGGGATAACGACATTTCCTTTTTTCATTATATGGTTCGGTTTTTTCTGTTTTCTCTTTTGGAGAATTGTTTTATTTATTTTTACCCTTCCCTTTCTTATTATTTCTAGATGATTTGGTTTTGGAAATAGATGAGTCTACGACATGGATTTTGATAGAAGTTTCTAGAGAAGAGTCTCCTTTGGATGAATCAGGTAATGTTATGATTAGTAGATTTTGATTTTTTATTTTTACTCTTTGACATAATAACTATACTGATAACACCGTCTGTGGCATGAGAACCATAAGGAGTTGTAGTAAGTTGACCTGGATGAGGTAAATGAAGAATTGTTTCATACAAAGTACCTAACTATGTGTAAAAAATTTCTAGATACCGGGCTTGAGCGATAACCTATTCTTTGTTACATTGACTCCTTTAGCTACATATTCAGTAATCTTAGGGAGTAATGATTTGATAAACCATTCAACCATAATTTGATCTGGGATGGAAACTTTGACTGAATGGAGTCTATGTCGCCATTCGTGGATGTGATCTAAACTGTGGTAGATGTACTTTGTTTAAGTGAAGTCAAAAATTTTGTACCATTATCATAATGGACTAGTAACTAAAAACGAGTAAGAAAAGCAGTTTCTAAGGCATTGAAATTGTTGAATAAGCCTTGTGGTAACTCAATGTCCCACTTTGCAGCTAAGCCTATCAAATTTATTTGAAAATTTCTTAAACAGATTGAATCATCGATAAAAGAGTTGGATGCACACCACAAATGATAAGTCATAACATTATTCAAGGGGTTCTCTCTTGGTTTTCCTTCAAACTTCAGAATGTCACTAGGAAACTTAGTAGGTATGGCCGGCCAGAACGGAAGATAGTAAATCAGGCCATTCGTTAGCTAAGAAAATTCTAGAAAATATAAATTTTATATGAAAGGTAACCATCTGTTAGGGTCGAGTTGAAGGGAGAGAAATGATGGCGAGCACAACTGTTAGGGTTTATTTCTATGAGTCCCTCTGTGGCGCTGGGTCAACCGCTCTCACGCGATTTGAATACTGCAGGCTTCTTTCCGGCCTGAAGGTTCTTAGCCCCAACTACAGGCTACCCGCAATCAACAAACCTCCACGCGCTTGCAGAGGTAGATGTCACGTGCTTCTAGTATATCCATGCCCATCTCGAGCCTGCTCCCACCTGGGGTTTGGACTAGCCTCTCCAACCCATGACAGATGCACGACCTTCTGCAATAAATAGGTTAGCACCTTTTCAAATATGCTATCGGTTCTCCGCGTGGTCAAGCTTTTTGTTGCATACCCAACTCTGAAGGGCTGCAGATTCCTGCTTTGGCTTCTCATCGGCACAGAGGCAGATGTTGTTGGAGCAGTTCCATATATTGTAATCGCTTATGGCAGCTCTGCAACAGCTGCCCTCACAGTAAGGCGAAGGATTTCAGATGTAGCCTAGTATTGGGGTTTTTTTCCACCTCTCTGGGCTACCGCCTACCTTGTTGAAAGTAAGGAATCTGAGGCTTTCATTAATAACTCAGCCACATTAGAGAGTGCCCGAGCTAATACATATCTCCACAGAAAAATAGTGGCTAGTTTCTGGACAGAGGATTCTTCAGAACATGCAATCTACACAGGTGAGTCATTAGACTCTACCTCCTCAGCTTTCCAGAAGCAGATTTGTTTCTCGGACCAGCCAGATCTGCCAAAAGAAGCTCCTGCATTTTAGATCCAAATAACACTCCTCTCTGGCAATAGAATGATGCATTGGGTGCGTCCAATAGATCTTATGTAGGATCTTTTTCTAAAACTAAAACTCCAACTGGGGATCCCCTCCTCTTACCAGATATTGCTATAAAAAGGTAAATAGCTAAAGGAACCCCTTCCCCTCTCCTTTTATGGTATTCAAAGGGATGATTCTATTGTGGTTACTTCTCGTCTAAGAGGAGGGTCCTTTGGGCAGACCTCCTTTGCTCCTCCATTCTCTTATAAAGATGGATTCCATAAAGATGATGTCCATCCTAAGTCTTCCTCGAAAGAAACTCAACCAACTATGGCTCCCAAGCCATTTTTGGTGGATAAATCAGAGGAAATTTCATCTATAGAATTCTCTCATCCTGCAATTGACGATCACTACCACTAATTTGCAGAATCCGCAATCATATGCGGATTTAATGGTCTATGGCCTCACACTGTAGATTTATACCAATGGATCCATTCCAACTGGACCAAAAAAAGCAAGATCTACTTATGTTCGAAAGGCTTCTTCATTGTGGCTTTTGACTTAAATGAAGATTACCAGAAAGCCTTAACGAGAGGCCCTTGGTTCTGGGGCACGGCTGGACTTTTCCTCACCGCATGGTTTCCAAACTTCGACCCTTCTACATTTTTCATCACCAAACTTCCCATTGGGTCAGGCTACTGAAGCTTCCGGCGCATCTATGGCATATCTCTGTTTTCTTAGCCATTGGAGACACCTTAGGATGCTATCTCACTATAGATTCCTCAAGGAAGGAGAAAGGACTCTACACCTACGACAGATTATGTGCGGAAATAGATATTAACAAAGGATTTTCGGATCAGATCAACCTCAAGATTGGGGATTTCCTTTGGAAAAAAACCTTGGATTACGAAAATACAGCCTTCCGTTGCCGCCATTGTCATCAAACGGGGCACCTCCAAAATGCATGTACCTAGTTCCTTGAAAAAAATAAGAAACTGAATCGAAAACTCAAATCCAAGAGCTGGAATTCCTGTGTTCCTCCCCCCCCCCATGGATTATACAGACTCCTCAAGCTCGGATGAGGAGGAAACTGAACTAGATGGGCATAATAATGGGACTCTGTTGAACGCTCCCTCAGCTAGTCCTGCGGACCCCCCTGCCCCACCGATCTCTCAGAAACGCTCTCACGTGTCTTCTTCCTCTGACTATGATAAGGATATTCCACCCCCTGGGCAGAATAGTCTACAACTAGTCATGGCTCAGCCAAATTCCACTAGTTGGGTCAATGTAAGCAAGAAAAAAGGGAAAAATTATCGTTTGGCAGTATCCACCCACTCTGGGTAGATACCTCTGTTCAGATCTAGCATCTCTGCATTTCCGTCTAATATTTTTTCTCATTCCTTGATTGTCATCCAGGAGCAAGGTTGATAGCCTATCACCTACGACTCCCATGCTTTTCAGCTTCGCTTGCATGCAAGCTTGATTGTACTATATGTTTCTACTCTTAATGGAATTAGTCTTATTCAGATAAAAAATAAAAAATAAAAACCATCTGTTAGGGTCTTTCTGAGTGAATTTAAAACCCTCAGGGATGAGACGAGTACCTGGCAGAGGGTATCCAAGAAAACCTGGGACAGCTTGAGCAGTTGGAATTGGCACACCTCCAAGGTATCTAGGGGTATCCATACAGAGTTGAAGTCGATTTGGTATCTGAAATGTATAACCAGGGTATGGTTAGATCTGGAAAGATGGATTTTGTACCAATTTTTCATATTGTAATTGGCCTTCAACGAATTGAACTTGAAGAGGTTAACCTACCAAGGCTTGTCCCTGAAGAGTTTGACCTAAAAAGGTTGCCCGTGAATAGGTTGACCTACAAAGGGTTGTCCTTGAATAGATTGACCTACAAAAGGTTGAATTGTTTGTATATTTTTTGTATTATGTTTTCCAACAGATTCTTGAGGAATTGACTGGACTGTAAGTCCAATTTGATGGGTAGTAGTATGAGGGATAGCCTATGTAACGGCTGGCGTTGAAATTTGAGGGGTTGTAGAAATAGACACTTGGGGAACTCCTTGGATAGGTGTACTTGGATTTTGAATAGATGTTTGTGCAACATATTGGATAGGAGTACTAGGAGTACTCGAACCAACTTGATGAATACTTGGAACAATTTCTCTTGTGGTAATTTGAAGTGCACCTTGAATAGGTTGTTGGACTTGGGTCTAACCAAATTGTCCGAGTAGTTGAGCAGGTTAATTATAAGGCGTTTGCAGGGTAAGTTGCAAATACTATTGTGTAAACAAGGGGTTCCACATAATGTTTATCCCTAGATAAGTAATTCCCATTGAGGGTTGTGACACATAGGGTTAACCATAAATATTTTGAGGCATTGGACCACAAGGTTAATAATTATTAGGAAATATGTTGTGTTACAACCATTAGATAGGTTCCAGTAAAAGGTTTTCCTCCCTAAAAAGGCTGCTTCCATTGAAGAGGCTGCGCTTGAAAAGGTTTTTTTTCCCTTGAAGAGATTGTTGCCCTTGAAGAGGCTGCTGCCCTTCAAGAGGCTATTTCCGATGAAGAGCTTGCTTCCCCATAAACGTTATATAGCCACATTATGAGCAAGCTTGATGGGTATTCTTGGAAAACATATATATATATATATATATATATATATATATATATATATATATATATATATATATATATATATATATATATATATATATATATATTTAGTAAAAGTTGAAGCATGACTCAAAGAATAACACCACATAGTAGAAGTTTCAGAGAAAGAAGATGCTCCTGAAAAAGTCCCAGAAAGTGACTAGTACCTAGCAGGAACAAAAGGACCACCATAAAAAAAAAAAATATTCTCGTAAAGAAGAAAACATGGATGAATCAGTAGACATGCTCTCAAAATCCATGTTACTATAACTGGGTAAAGAGTAGAATGGGATTTGGTGCCGTGGATGTCCGTAACCAGAATTTTGACAAGATCAGTGAATTAGAGATACCAAGGATCCGGTTGAAAGGGACTAAAAGGTAAATCGAAATCGTATAACGGTTCACTATACCTTAAATCTAAAGTTTCTTGATGGGAGGTAGTTTCATTTTCTTCTTCTTCATCAGATATTTCTTCAATGCTAATAAGGCCAAGAGGAATATCCTCAGTGATGAGAAGCTTTACTCAAGGTGAATGGGGACGACTAGGAGTCAGGGCTATAACATTCAAAGGTGACTTAGATGAAATGAAATCAGACTCAAGTTTAGATATTTGCAGTTTCAATGAGCTATGCATTTGAAAACTCGCCAGTGACCAATTCGACCGTAATTACTTCCATATTTCTGGTTAATATTGTTATGTTTTAGTTATATGAGGTTGATTAACTTCAAAATCAGGATGTATTATGGTAGATGACTATCCTTGTTCAGAAGACTCGGTTCCTAATGATTGAACCCTTTCAGTTTTGATTTTTTCCAATTGACTAGGTGTATATTTAGGGGATTTTCCCTACATTCTACGTGAATGTCTTGGTAATTCAACCACGGTTAATTTCTTTAACACGTGAAATCAAAAAATTTCAAAATAATCGCACCTAAGGCCTCTAAAAGTAATCAAACAAATGAACACGCGCTAAAAAATCTAAGAAGAAATCCACACACAAACAATATGTTTCCACAAAAAAATTACTAGTTGGTGATGAAATCCAACCTCATAGAGATTAATGTGGAAAACAAGCGGTTGGAAGAGTTACCCTCACAACCTGCTTAATGAAACAGTCCAGTGCAAGTAACTTCACTATTTAATCTCAAAGTGAAGGGTACCCTCCAGAATGTCCAAGTGAATCTAGTCATCGTCTGCTCCAGGTATAATGGGACCTTCCCTCCACCATCACCTTGGGAAAAATCCTAAATATTATAGCCACTAAGGTTACCAACTAAGAGAATTGAACCTGGGGGAACAGTCTATGGCCCGATATACACACAAGGGTAGAGTATAAAAGCTCAATCCCCTTGAAATATCCTCAACATGGTAAATACAATGTTTACTAACAAGTAATCCCAAGCTCCTCGACAATGGTTCATCCAAGGTTTACCATTTGTAATACGTGCACATATTCTATCTTTACCAATGATGTAGGTACTATTACTCTATTAGGTCCGAGATGACCTCGTGATTGACTCTTTTAAGAAGAGATTCTGAGAGAAAATGTGGAACAATTAGGTTTTTCCCTACAGCAAGATGCTACTTGTTTGTTTTATCTGCTTTGGAAAGTTAATTACTCCCTATTCCAAAGCACTAGTCCTTAGCTAGGTTGGTGGAATGATCCTTAGAATATGTAAAAATATCTAGATCGATTTTATTAAGCTTTGTATTAATTTGGATGGTGTTTATGCATAGGGGTATGGAAATGAAAATTAATGATGTTGTGACCCCCTCTAAATGCAACAACAATGAATATGCAATTCTTTGTTTCGGTGAATCCCTATTTAAGAGAAAGTAGAAGGATTTTTGGAACTCAAAGAAGTACAAATTTCCTAAAACATCCCATAACAATTTTTTTCATGAAGAAATCAATTTCATTTTGAAGAATAACCACTATCACTTTGCAATGAAAATATTCATTGATTCAAAGCCAAAATATACAATTTTATGAGCAAACAATCTTCAATTCTTCAAAATAAAAAATAAAAAACTAGAAAAACCCTAAAAAATGTAAAAAAAATTCAAAAAATGAAAGCTCTTTAACTAATAATCTAACTTATGATACCTATAAGTGTACTTTCATGATTTGTTTCAGCTGAAAGAAAAACAAATAATTTTTCACTTTAACAAGTAGAAACAATTTCATAAAAGACTACTTTTGAGACAAATCACACTTCACTTATCTAGAAGTTTTCCTTTTGCAAATGAGAAAAAATTAATCACTCAAACAAGCAGGACTAACAAAACACCTGGTAGCTCTAAAGGGAAATGACAAAAAAATAGTTATCTAAGCAGTGAATCTATTTTCCCAAATAGAGAAATTCATCCAACCAGGGCAAACCATACCTGAAATCGCAAAAAGGATGATCTATCAAAAATACTTTAAGGTAATTACGAAGAGTTCACAAAAAAATTCCGAGAGTTGGTATAAGTCAAGTTGAGCCTTTCGAAATTTTTTATTAGACTCTGAGAGAGAAAATATTTCTTTTTCAAAAATTATTAGGGGGTGCGCAGGTTATCAGAGAAAACCAATGCGCATGCGCACTGCATTAAACTAAAAACTTTCTTAGGTTTGCACTCTATTTATAAAAAAAAAAAAAACAAAGGGTGGAGAAGCTTTTAAAGAAATAAACACAAGGCATTCAGATTCATAGGATATAAATATTCATAAACTGAAAAACACTCATACATAGTCAAACTAGGAAAATGGAGAGATAAACCAAAATAACCAAGAGAAAACTAAGCTTGTTCCCTAGTAGAGTTGCCAATTTATTTTCTAGATAAATCCCTCTTATGTACAAGAGTGATCTACTAGTATCCTAAGAGATAACTAGAAACAAATAAAAATGTGAATATCTCGATCCCTAAACTATTAACATTCAGATTATGAAAACTTAGAAACGAGAGGGTAATGATCCTACCTTTCAACGAGATGTTTAATATATACCTTGACTTTTGTCCCAAAGAATTCCTTCGATGGTGAGAACCTGCAATCAAAAACATGCAAAGAAGCAAAAGAACTTACAGTATATAATAATACAAACACTAGTTTAACCTAATGATCAAGGAGATTAAGAATTATCATTCTTTTAATGAATCTAAAAAAAACAAAATGAAAAAAAGGTATCTATATGTATTATCAATAATATAAAGACCAATCTTACAACCTGAGCCTTGATGTCATACATATTTCTCCCATATGCCTTCACAATTGTACTCCTTGGTTTGACAAGCTTTCCTCTCTAGAATGACCAACATAGGTTTATCTTTAGTGAACTCTTATGTGAAGATATGCACAATATACCATCTACAATCTACCCCTAACCCTGAAGTTTCAGCTCAATTTATAGGAGGAATTGAAAAGGTTTCAGATCCATCAATAGAGGGATGAGATCATCTAATGAAGGGATTAGGGTTCCCTCATCCAAGGGAATAATTTCCATGATTGGAGGGATATAGCTCAAACTGGTGCAACTCGAGAGGCTTTGAGTTGGAATAATATGCACCCAACTATGCTCCTATATGTTACTTTTCACTTTTACTTTATTTTAAATGGGGTGCGTCAGTTTTATGGGAAAACATAACGTAGATTTCCACAGATAAAGGTAGGAATATCAGCGAATGCATTGGAAGTGACCACAAAAAGCACACAGGCAACCTTTAGGAGTTTTTAAGAGCTTTTATCCAGTTCCCAAGACTTGGTTAAGGAATATATTTTTTTTTACTTCTTAGTAAGAATGAGTATGGATGGTGATAGATCCATATTGATAGTACAATGTCATGGTGAAAAAATGACGTGTAACACCTGCATAGATGACTACACAAGGAATACATCGGTATACTAGTTCATAAAACAGAAAAGTGAAGTGTTTGAGCGCTTCTGTCAATACAAAGCTCTTTTTGAGAGGCAAAGTGGACACTACATCAAAGTCTTGAGGGTTGACAAAGGTGGTGAATACATCTCAAGTTACATCCTATGTTTTTGGAGGGAGCATGGAATTCACAAAAAAATTACAAAAAGTTATACACCTCAACAAAATGGTGTCATGGAAAGGAAGAATAGGACCATTATGGAAATGGAAATTAGTACGTTGAAGGCAAAGAATTTGGCTAACGATTATTGGGCTGAAGATCTCTCTTGTGTAGCATATATCATTAACAGGTGTCCAACCAAGAGCATCAAGAACATAGTTCGTGAAGAGTCATGGAGTGGAAGAAAGCATAATTTCACTCACATGAGAGTGTTTGGATGTGTGGCATATGCACATGTCTCAGATGAGTTGAGTAAGAAGTTGGACAACAACGGGGAGAAATGTATATTTCTTGGATAGAGTGATGAATCCAAGGCATACAAGCTCTACAATCTGTCAACCAAGAAGTTATTAATCAGCAGATATTTTCAGTTCATAGAAGAGGAAGCATGGGATGGAACTTTAGAGAAGATAATCAATGTGAATACATGTATACCACATGAAGGGAAAGAGGAACTGACAACAACAATTAATTCCTCAATGGTGACTCCTCCTTCACGAACACAAGCTCAACAAAGTAGTCAACATATGACACTGCAAAAAAATAATAGGACAACATCACGGAGTCAAGCAAGTGCTTCTCCAAGAACACCACAAAGATCCACAACTCCATATACTTCAAGCACAACACCAAGTCACATATCAAGCCCATCTTCCGCAAGCATAAGAAGACCAAAATTCAGAAAATTAAGTGAAATTTATGATCAAAATGAAGTTGATAGTAGCGTTGGTCTAAATTCCTTATTTGCATTATTTTGTAATATAGATGACCCAATCCACTTTGAGGAAGTAGTAAAAGAAGAGAAATGGGTTGTGGCAATGGATGAAGAAGTAGGAGCAAAATAAAATAATGACACATGGGAGTTAGTGAACCTTCCGCAAGGAAAATAAGTCATTGGAGTGAAGTGAGTCTATAAGACCAAGAGCAACATCGAATGAAATATTGAAAGGCATAAAGCAAGGCTATTTGTGAAAGGACACAAGTAGTAGCATTGAAGAGATTACGTGGAGACATTTGTGCTAGTCTCGAGGATGGAGATAATGCATACAGTGTTTTCGATTGCCACACAACATAAATGGAAATTGTATCAAATGGATGTAAAATCGACGTTCTTGAAGGGAGTGCCGAAAGAGGAGGTGTACGTTGTGGAGCCACTTGGTTATGAGGTAGAAGGAAAAGAAGAAAAGGTGTGTACGTTTCAGAAATCTCTCTATGGGATGCAGCAATAATCGTGTGCATGATATAGTAGGATAGATGCTTACTTGATGGACAGTGGGTTCGAAAAATGCGACGATGAACCTACTCTCTGTATCAAAGAGAGTGATGGTAAGCTTCTTATGTTTGTTTTTTCTGTATACGATTTTATTTTTACAGAGAGACATGATTTCCTTGTCATTGATTTCAAATAAGTCATGAAAAGTGAGTTTGAAATGACCGACTTGGGGTTGTTAATATATTTTTTGGGCAAAGAAGTGAAACAAAAAAAAAATGAGATTTTTATCTCTCAAGCGAAGTATGGTGTGAACATTTTAGAGAGATTTAATATGCAGAACAACAAGCTAGCACCAACTCCAATTGTCATGGGGTTGAAGTTCAGCAAAGAATATTGTAGCAACAATGTCAATCCAACATTATACAAAAGTATGGTGGGAAGCCTAATGTATTTGATCGCAACTAGGCTTGATATAATGTATGCAATGAGTTTGGTGTCGAGGTTTATGGAGACACATTGGCAAGCAACCAAAATGATTTTAAATTATGTCAATGGGACAAAGGAGAATAGCATTTTGTACACCACAACAGACAATTTTAGGCTAGTTGGTTATAGTAACAGTGACTGAGCAGAAAGTGTTGATGATAGAAAGAGCACGTCAAGATATGTTTTTAATTTTGGTTCAGGAGTCATTTCATCGGCCTCCAATAAAGCAACCAATAGTATCATTGTCGACAACAAAAGCTAAATATGTCACCACAAGAGAAACAATGTGTTAAGCAGTTTGGATGATAAGAATGCTGAAGGATTTATGCCATGAACAAGATGAAACAACAACTATTTTGTGTGACAACAATTCCAAAATTTCACTATCAAAAACTTATTTTTTTCACAAGAGGACAAAGCATATTGATGCTAAATATCATTTGATAAGATAATTAGTTAAAAATGGGGAGATTGTGTTGTAGCACTGCAGGTCAGAAAAACAATTTGCAGAGAACTTCACAAAGCCATTGGCACATGGAATTTTTTTTATCTCAGAGATTATTTGGGAATGGTCAATGGAGGCAGTTGTGATTGAGGGGCAGTGTTGGAAAATTAATCTCAACCACCGCGTTAAATGAACTGGTAGGAACCATACTTCAGTAAATTTTTCGTAGGTTGCGGATTGATTTTGCGGGCAAGGACATGGGTTAAATGAAGTTTTTAATAGGAGTACAATTACCTATTCCGCAATAGACTAAATAATCAAACTCAAATGGAAATTTAATTCATGGTTGGTAAAAACGTATGGGAAAACATTAAATCCACAACAAAAAAATTTATTTTTGTATTAATTCACCCATGTGTTGTATTAATTTCTGAATATATCATGTATTAATGTCTTAAATATATATGTTTTGCATTAACAAGAATAGAGAAGTTGAATGTAAATGTGGCGGACGTAAGTCTGGAAAGACAGGAGGAGAAAATCGTGGAGAAAATTTTGGTGGGGGCATCAAAATAGTTTGTTATAGATTTTACTGTTTTAATTCTGCGACCCCTGGTGAATGTAAATATTAGTAAGACCTCTTGTTTTACTGGCGAAGGATTCACAACCTCCATATGAATTAATTATAGTGTTTTTTAAATCATAATATAATGTTTGGTTAGTCATGATATAGCTACGTATTGTTTTTACGACAACCACTCTGTTTTACTATGTCACCGTGAGTAAATTTGTTTGAAATATTTCCTCCATTATAGTTGTGTAAGTCAACATGTTTTAATATTCGTCACTCTGTATTACAAGGAAGGCCCATATGACCTAGTTTCCACAACTTTATTGTCTTGATTACCATCTTTCTGCAACTTTGTGTGTTGAGGAAGCATCTTCAACGTGTTTTTTTTAATAATTCAACACTTATAATTATTCTATGCCATTATTTTCCCTCGTAGCCTGCAATATGCAAATGAAATTGTAACAAACAATATTATATGCAAAATTTGGTTCTAAGGTATTGAGTCCCACAGGAAACAAAACAATGAATATAAATAATAAAAAGTGCAATAAATATAAATCCATATACTTACATATTGTAAACAATCTGAATAGTTAATTATGAGTTGGGAAACTTGAGGGCTACACAAAGTCTGAACTTATAGTATATTTTTCGTTGAAAAAACATTTTTATCATTATCAGATACTTTGAAGCATTCCCAAACGAAATATCTGGAAAGCACCTGTGATCAAGTCTTGTTTTCCAGAATGTCGATGCTCTTGCAGCATAAGCTCTCAGTGTTAAAAAAGAGGTTCACTACAAGGAAAATACCCTCTAAAAGAGGTTATAAAGGAGCTTTTTAGTGTTATAAAATTGGCCAAAATTTTCAAAAAAACATTTGCTACAACATCCATTTTCGGTAACGGAGGTTTTGGCAAAGCTTCTAACGAAATTTCAACACAAATTTTAAAAAAATAGATGGCTAGAGGTTGTTACAAAATATTTTCTTATTGGTGCGTGCATCAAGTGTGAACGCACCGGTTCGTTTTACCATATACGTACTAGTACTCTAAACATACCAAGCACCGTGATGGAAAACAAATTTCGGACACCCTAGGTCATTGAGCAATGCCATGGTGCATGTCACCCAGCAAGACTCACGGAGTCGATGGAAGGTGCATGCACCTAACCGTTAAGGTGTAAAACCGCACCATGCCATCTAGGTATTAAAACACACTAGGCCATTAATTATAAAAATACACTAGTGCGTTAAAGGAAAATTGCAGCGGTGCATGCAATGGCTATCAGATTTCCCGGGTGATAGTCATCGATAAAATGCACAGGGCATTCTAATTAGTATTGGTATTTTTGTGGTGCCCATAGGTCGTAAAAATGCATCGGTGCACAATATCATACAAACGCACCGATGCGTAATAACTAACACGAAGCAGTGTTCATTTTGTATTTTTTAGAAACATCAACCTGTGACAGTGCAATTATTGTGATTTTTTTATATTCATTATTCATCAAAATTCAATACATATCTTAAAATAGTATTCATATCAATTAAATTTTTATTAGGGCATTTGAATGTGATGTTTAGATTAATTTGTTATATCATATCATCAAATTTCACATCTCTTCATTATAATATTTAATTATCCATATATTTAATCAGTGGAGTAACATTTCACAATGACAATGGAGAACTCAATAAAATAAATTAAAACATATTTTATTATATATATGAATAACACACTCTGTGTCATACAAAATGGGACAGTTATTGGTATTCGTTTGTCTTTCAATTGGGACACTATGTCCATTACATTAAACAAAATGTCTAATTTCACAAACAAATATTTCAAAAATTACAATGCATTGATTTTATATCCAAGTATATTGATCATTATTCTTCACTGGAATTACTGTCACTGCTCAAGCTACTTCCACTTAGGCTATTTGGAAGAATGTTTTGTTCATTGTGTTGATTTTTTTCTTCTTCTTCACATTCCATCTACAAAGGTAAAAATAAAGTGCAATCAGTGTATATACATTGGTGAGAATAATGAAAATTACAATATTAAATAATATAAATCAATGTAAATCGAAAGAAATGTACCATAGCAAGAACTGACTCATGAACTATACACATTCTTTCAAAACCAATTTTCATGCCATATTTCAACAATTCGTTTGTTGGTGCAATTACATAATTTGTTTCTTGGAAATTTTATACCCCATAACAAATCATAGGTTTAATATAAAATATCTTTTTGTTATATTAATTATAGATGGGTCTAAGTAAAGCAATATAGATTCTTACAAATTCCACAATTAATTTATGATATGCCAACATATATTGACAACCCATATTTAACCCAATGTCAATCAATTCTTCTAATGGTGCTTCTTTTCATGTTAGCACTTGTTTGAATACATTCAATGACGATTTTTATAAAAGAACTTAAAATATACATAAAGAAATTTAGTTAAGATGCTATAAGTAACAATTACTGACAAACATAGATATCAACCCTTTTCTTCCTTCTCATCGTGTTTTATGTGTTGAATGGGTTCCATTTTCTTTTCTTTTATTCAAGAAAATAATTGAAAATTAATATTTAATGCGAAGTTTTTTATTTATTGTATCTAATCGAAAAATTCAATGGTTACATATTACATTTGAAGCATGTTGTTGTTTAGATGGCTCCTCGTGCAATGAAATTATGTCCACTTCTTTGACCATCTCATTGTACACCTTTTTGGACATTCCTACTGGCATATTTCTGATATCAACCCGTTCATCCTTTGACATTTTCATAACATTCCTGAAAATGTAACACGAAAATAAACTATTTAATTTTTATATTGCTATATGAAAATTAAATATAGTAAAAGTGATATTTATAAATGATTTCTTTCCAGTAATATATACATATAATTCTAGAATTTTTTTTAAAGGAAAATTACTTTTTCATTCCTCCTTCTTTTTTTTTGTACGTTTTTGCTATCGAAAGTCTGACATGTCTGATTGGCCAATTCTCTGGAAACTAATCCTGTAATTTAAATAAAATTGGTTCTTGGAAACATTAGATTGATTTTTGTATTGTAAGTGGAAAGAAAATGTATACATTAATTCCACTAGATCCCTAAAAGTTTTGTAAAAGTTTTTCCCCCTTTCGCTAACATCCAACACCACTTCAGATGAGCTAAGGAGCAATTCATTTTCATTTTCATGTTCTATTTATTTTCTTTTCTTAGAACAACATTCCTTTTCTTCACTATTGGTCCCTATAGAAAATTAAACATATGTAAGTTAATATATTGTTTTAAACATGTCATGTAATATTCTTACGTATATTATTAATGAAAATTCAAAAAAGTAACTCATATTGGATCGATAGTATTTTTTCATTCACATGATTCATCCTTCTGCAAATTTTCCATCAAGGTTTTACGCTCTTCTGGTCTTAGATCAGAAATAATCTTATCAAGCTCCTTCATTTTGTGGCTCTGCATGATACACATTAAACAATAAATATTAGTTAAACTTACATAAAGTTAAAAAAAAAAAAAAAAAATTGTAAAGAATATACAAATAACTTGTCTTTTTTTCTTTTATCGATGTTCTATAAGTATTTTTGTTACTTGAACTTTTGTCAGCTATTTCCTTATCAATATGAAACCTGTACCATACCATTCATTAATATATTTTATAAATAAATGACATACTTTTCAAGTAAAATAAATAAATAAAAAATCAGGAAAACGGTGTGCCTTTAAAAAAGTACACACAAAAGGCAGTGTTGTAGGTTCTTATAAACACACCACCAATACAATATAAACACCGTACAGTACTCTTAGTCAACAAGGAGACCCGGTGCATTATATGTTAACTGGTGCACCGATTAACACAAACATATATTAATAAAAAACGATTTTTATCAAACAATTATTTCTTGTCAATATGTGCCTGATGCGCTATTTTAAACAAGGTGCGCCGATTAAAAAAAATATGTTTTAAAAAAATCGTGCAATGGCTGACATGGATTGCAATCCGAATCTGTAACTGGTCCTGTGGGTTATATATATATATATATATATATATATATATATATATATATATATATATATATATATATATATATATAGATATATCGCAATACAAACCCTATAAATCCAAAATGAAAAGCCCTAATTGTGAAGTCATAGAAGCAAGAAGAAGCAAGTGTTTAACGTAAGAATGGTTTTTTTTTTTTTGAAAATTCACTGTAAAACTTAAAATTTTTAATATGCATGTATTAAACCCAACAGGAACTGTAAAAAAAACAATTATTACAATAAAATTCAACAATTTTACTATACTACAGGGTTTTTGTGTGAATCACCAAATGCTTCAAATTTTGATTCTCTGAATAGTGCTATTGTTCAAAAATATTTTGCGGCTCCATAGTGATCTCCTTCTCTCTTGCTCCAGGCATGTCTCTGATGAAAATATATCCCTGAATTTTTTTGCAAAAATAATGAAAAAATGAATAGATTTTATTATTGAAAGAAATTTTTTATGAAATTAGATTTCTGAAAATAATTTTCCGCCCAGTTTTCTATTTACCGCTTTTTTCACTTTAAAAAAATAAAGGTGTGTTCTTTTTATTTCCAGATATTCGTTGCATTTGTTAACTAACCACACCGGTGTGTCAAGTAATAAAACTGCACAGGTGCACAGTAACTAAAAAGCACTGGTGCGGTTAACTGTATATTAGCACCGATAACAATAAGTCCATTTCTAAAGCACCAAAATTAAATTTAGGTATGTACACCAAACTTTATTGTTTTTTTTTTCTCAAATGCAGGGAGAAAACATCATAATTATATCAAATGGATAATTCTTCAAAATCCAACTTGTTACATAATATTTCTCAAATTCCATTACAGAGCTCTCCCTATCCATCTCCAGACCCAGTTACTTCAGATTTTATTTATATTTTCATTATCTAATTGAATTTATATATTTTATCCATGTCAATAAACTGAATAAAATTAACGTATACAAATTTGTAGGTTGATGCAGATTCATAATCAAGCTCAAATGCACAAAATATTCAAACATCTCCAAAACGTCAGAAACTATTATCAGGAGCAGCATACCGGAAGACACATTTGGTAGATGAAAATGGACAACCTCTTCACTGTGCCAATTCTAACATTTCATATTCTAGCCACAATCCTATGATAATGATGGTAACAATATTTTTTTGGTATATTAATGTAAATATTATTTTAACGTCAAACCAATTAATCATGCATTGTCGATGTGATTACTAATTGATATCATTGATTTTGTACTAATCATGCTCAAATTTATTCTTTGAAATTATTAGGATTCTAGTGATGATGAGCGACCTACCTACCATCTTCCATTTCACCCCATGATAATTTCAAATCAAGAGAAGGCTGAATTAAGAGAAAAACTCGGAGAGGAACAATACCAAAAATGGTTGAATTAACCATCTAATCAATTCTCCCTATGTTCAAATTCGCCAATTAGGAATGAATATAGTAATAGTAGTTACTCACAAGCTGGAAATGGAGGAAATCAGATAGAGGTTGGTATGAATGATTAATTAAGGGGTACGACTGCCATGGAGACAATGTTGCTAGATGCATTGCAGAATGATGATCAACTAGGGGATGATCCTCATATCACCAATACCTTTCTCGAAAGCCTTAAAATTGCTTCCACCACCCCTCTCTTTGGACTCAACAGTCAGTTAAATTTTGCTTAGTTGGGGACAACGATGTTACTATACAACTTGAAAGCAAAGTTTAGCTTACATCAAATGCATGTTTCTCGGAAATTTTGAGGTAATTGACCATCAAGTCCTCCCTTATATTTTGAGAAATACAATCACACAATGAACATTATAAATGGTCAATTTTATGAAATTTAATAATTATATCGTAATTAATGTACATTTAATATTGTCCATAACCAACTACAGGTTATTCAAAGTTAAGGTTCTTCTGAGTGATAATGTCTTGTCCAGTAGCTACGAAGAGGCAAAGAAATTGTTGAAAATGTTGGGTGTTGAGTACATATCATATTATGCATGTCCAAATTATTGTATTATATATAGAGGATAATATGCAAAAAAGGAGATATATCCAAAATGTGCACATGACAGGTATGATAAATAAGGGTAAATCACGTGATCCTCATTTTAAGATATTGAGGCACGTGCCTATAATCCCAATGATTCAAAGGATCTTTCGTTGCAAATAATTATCTATGTTGCCAGGATGGAATTCCTCACACAGAATTGAGTTAGGAGTTATGTGAATCCCAACAGATTCAATAGCCATGAAGCATATAGAGGATACATGGCCCGAAGGATTCATGGATTAAGTACGAAGTCTACGAATCAGCATAGCCATAGATGACGTCAACCCATATCTTCCACTAACATGAAGAAGAATTAGGTCGTAGGCACTAATGACAACCCAAACCCCCCCCCCATGGTTGTCCATGAAGAATTAACATCTTATGTTGGCTCTTGTAGTCCCTGGCACAAGACAAGTGAAGAATATGGATGTCTAGTTATAACCACTGGTAGATGAGTTGAAGGAATTATGGGATGGGATAAATGTATACGATGTATCAAGACCCATCGTAGCAGAGATTATTTTTACATTGTATGGCATATATGCTTACACGACACATGATTATCTAGGCTTAGGATTTTTCTCTGGTAAATTACATGTTTATTGATTTGGATATATATGTAACAATATTCTTTCACATATTCGTTATTTAATCCTTTGTAATTTTTATGATGTTCATGATATTCTTTAACGTGTGATGCATATTGTATACAATAATTTTGCAGGTCTTGTAACAAAACGGTATTATGGATGTAAATGTTGTGGACATTCTATGAAAGCTATATGGTCCAATGACTTACGAAAGCCAATGTATGACTATTCCACGTTATTCCTCCCAGAAGAACTCCCTTATGGAATAGCAACATCCACTTTCAATGGTAAATGAGAGAAAACCCAAAGAACTCCAATAACAACACTAGTTGAATGGCTTAGAGAATATGAGAGAGAGAAGGAGAAGGAGTTCATATAAATATTCAATGCAAATGTGGAGCCTATGTTCAATGATCCAAAATTATTTGACGCCTATGTTGAGAAATTTTGCATTGGAATGAAAATAAAATCTCTCTTTTACAACCTCCCATATTGGGAGCATCTTAAGATTACCCACTTATTAGATCCCATGCATATATTTAAAAAAAAATCATCTTCTTTATGGAGGCACATATCATCAAAACAAAGTGACACATTGGTTGTTAGGAAATTTATTATTACTTCAAGAAATAAAAATAAACATTGTCCAAGACAATTAGAAAGTACATGATCGGAGGCAGCTCGTCCCTCTAATTGGTATTTCAAATAAGGTGGTGTTGGCATGGATTTAAAAAAATATGATCTTTCTTTGGCAAGTGAAGTTATAATGGGTGTGAGGGTGCCATCTTGATATGGGTCTTCAATACGACACTACTTCACCATGGATAACCATTTGTTGGGGTTGAAATTGCAAGACCTTTTTAATCTTCTAAGAGTACGTATAATGTAAAAATCATGATTTTATTATTTTTTATATTAATAAATTTTATCCCATGCAGGGATCATAAAACATTACCAATTTTGTATATTATTTCATGTGTTTATAACTTTGCAGTGTCTTTATCCTTTGTTCATGCGTGGGGGTGTGAAACATGACTTCCCCCAAGACCTAGCATGTGCCATATCTAAATTATTTGCATTTGTACATTGGATCACGTCAAAGGATATTCATGTGGCTAGCATTCCACGGTGGCGTCAAGAGATAGTTAAGATTTTTTATATGTTTGGGAAGGAATTTTCAACAAGTTTCATGGACTTGCAAGTTCATCTTCTAATCAACCTAGTAGATGAGGTTGAATTAGCTAGGGTGGTTTCTTGGCATTGGATGTTCTTCTTAGAGAGGTACATAAAGAAATTAAAAGGTTTTGTTCGACAAAGGGAAAAACCTGAGGGGTGTATGGCAGAGGGGTACATATCATATGAATCTTTCTATTATTCCAGTGAATACATCAAGAAGATCGATAATAGGCCAAGTGTAGTTATTTAGGACGATGAAATGGATGAAGAAAAAAGAGAAGGGGAGCTTCTTCAAGAGAATGGAAAAAGGCACTTGAAAAAAAGTAAGAAACTTATAATTTTTCGAATTTACACAAAGTAAATATTCATGTTGAACTTCGATATAATGTATATTTTGATATCATATGTCAGTTTGATTTCATCACTGAATGTAGAAATTGAAGCAATCGATAAATTCGTTTTTTACAATTCTGAAGTGACACAACCATGGGTCGCATTGTACGAATAAAAGATGATGAAATGGGATAGTGACAGGAAAGAATTCAGACGGTTGAATGGTAGAACTGTGCCTTATCCCGATCATTTAAAAGAAAGTATGCCAATTATATGCCCCAATAGTTGGGCTGTTGACCAAGTCAAAGAGAAATACAATGCAACCAGTCGTTACCCATGTGCTAAAGAGGATGCTCTTAATGTAGGGATTGGGTGCACCAACTCGATAATAATCTGTTTATGTACAATTTAAACTTAATAATGCACCTTTGAAATGTAACATCTATATTTTATATTTTAACAGTTGGGTTATTATGAGACACATGAGACTATGATTTTTTAAATTTTTTATAGGTGAATTTGTTCCCATCTATGTGGGCATATGGACACCATTTTCACATAGAAAATGACAATGATGGACACATGACACAAGACTTTGGAGTGGAAGTTGAGTTTGATCAATCTAGTTGAGCTAGCCACTGTGATCAAAACCTAGTACGAGGGATGTTAGGTTACGTCGGAAAGATACAAGAGACCATTGAAGTGGATTTTTCTTCTTTCCAATGTGTTATTTTTACGTGCAAGTGGTGGGACACATTTTATCGGAATAATGTAAAGGAATATCGTGATAGTAGGCTGATATGTATCAAATCCAGAAAGATGTGGGATGAAGCTAAGGAGCCCTATGTTTTTCCCAAACATTGCAACAAGGTTTTTTTTTTACCCAGATGTGTTGGATAGGGATTGGTGGTTTGTATTGAGACATGACACTAGATCAAAAAATATTTTTGAGAACAATAGTGTTATCATGCCAAGCGAGCTAGAAGATAATGAGGTTGATCATGAGAACCAAGAGTGATATGGTACATGTGTTATTTCATCATTTATACATTTTAAGATGGGTTTCTATAAAGAAGAGGAATTAACCTTATAACTAAGACTCTTTTTTTCGAAACATTATAATATGAATTTTGAATTAATTCACTTGCATTTTGTTAATGTTAAAATCATTTCATTTGATAATTTTCAATTATGTTGATCTCGGAAATAATGGCGCATTGTATCAAGTTATTTTTTATGTCAATTCCTAAAATAATACAACTACTCGATTGCTTTAAATGTGTGTGAATGATATCTTCAAAATGTATACTGTTAATTTTGGTATGTAAGATCATACTAAAATAATGATAATTCTTAACATGAATTTATTTGAATTTCTTTCTAAACTTTATTATGTTACAAAAATTCATATTATTCTAGATTTATTATTTTACAATTATTTATATTCATACAAATTTACAAACTTACAATTTTACAATTATGGTAATTTAAAAATATTTACGGTATAAATTTTGCTTATGGTATTTATGGTTCAAAATTGACAATTAATTTACAATTTTACAATACAATTACAATTACAATTACAATTTTACAAATATTTTACATACAATTACAATTACAATCATTTCACAATACAATTACAATTTTACAAATATTTTACATACAATTATAATTAAAATTACAATTACAATTACAATTTTACATACAATTACAATTAAAATTACAGTTACAATCACGATGTATACAATTACAATTACAAATTTACAAATTTACAAATTTTACAATTTCACAATACAATTACGTACAATTACAATTACAATTTTACAAATATTTTACATACAATTACAATTAAAATTACAATTGCAATTATAACTATAGTTTTACGTACAATTAAAATTAAAATTTCAATTACAATCACGACATAATATTTAATAAATATCATGATTTAATATTAAAAATAAACATCACAATCATGATAACCATCGTACAAACATCATATTCTAAAATATACATTCAAATTCGCTAACATCATCTAATCATCATGATCATGATCATCTAACAAAACACAAGCATTGTATAACATCAACACAACAAAAACATGAAATATACATCTCATGTCAAATAACTTCTATCACATACACATCTATCTGCAAGCACATTAAATGAACATATCTAACATGACCTAACAATATACACATCATGTTGAACACCAATATGTAAATTAAGTACATCAAAATGAACATAAAATACATGGACCATATATATATATATATATATATATATATATATATATATATATAATGTAAAAAATATACAATTGTAATATAACTACATATAAATGTCAAATATCTGGTGGTACTACACCAATACTAGTACTAGTGGAGACATTCTCAGTCGATAGTGTTGCCTCATGCTTAGATAGATGACGTGCCTACTCTGGAGGTGCCTGGTGATCATTCGATGGTGCAATATACTCAGGCACTACCTGCCGATGACTCGACGATGGTGCATCCTACTCAGTAGATGGTGCATCCTACTCAGATGGACCTTCCTCCTCAGATGGACATGATTTCTCAGGATCATTTCCCTGCTCAGGACTAGGTGTTTACTGAGATGGTGCAGGCTGCTCAGAAGATGCCTACTCATAAGGAATCGATGTTGGCTACTCATAATTTCTAGCACGAGGTGAAGGAGGAGGAGGTGGAGTACTAGAATTATAATCATTCCCCTCATTATCTTGATCATTATTTGATTTTCTATGTCATGCATCTCAACAAATTCTACCCCTCCTAACCCGCACCAGTGCTCTAGAAGCTCCAGTAATATGGCACATGAGGGTCATCATATTGCAAGGCATGCCTCTCCAGAGCTGTGTGAGCCTACAATCAGCCTTGATCTCTCTGATTGTAGCTAGGTGGACTCCCTCATCAATTAGGATTCGACCTAGTTGGTCACCTAATTCCATCCTAAATCGGGTGTCCAACCTACGTCGCACCTCCGCTAGTAACTTCACCCAATCTAGATCAGTTTGTCACCCTGATCCTCCGCCTTTGTCATCTCCTTGTCAACATCTACACCTGGATCATTCGGTGGGTGTGGAATCATGTCCCCAACGAATGTGCCAATATCTACAAAATATATAATACACAATAATAATTATACAATTTCATTAAAAAATTTAATAAAACAAGTTAAAGAACATGTTAGAATAAATTTGATAATTATAATCAATTAATTAAGACAATAAAATGAAACTATATTAATTTAAAGAAAACACTAATATTACCTCTCGCATCCGGTGGCTCATCTTATGTGAAGAGGATGTTGTTACACCCTCGCCAATCCAAACCAGCGTATGTACATGGCACCAGAATGAATGAGTGATGATCATCACGGTCTAGCAACTCCAGTGCATTAGGAGATATCCTGGTGGGAAATTCAGACTGACTACCGAATAAAATTAGGCCTCGTCTCTGGAAACCTCTCAAAAAATAAACAAAATAACTCTGAAGCAAAAGGGAAGGACAACTTCCCACATGCCTGAGAACAACATCTATATAATGGTGTACAAAATTGCCGCAAAAAAATCGCAGACCATCTCACAAGTCATGGTGCATGAAATAAAGAATCAACATAAAATAAAAGTGAGAAACTAATGTGTTTCCTGTCACTAGTATAGTGTGCAATGCTCGTAAGCAGTAGTGATAGGGACCTCACCTCCTCTACACCAAATGAAACAATACGTGACCGATCATCAGACACTTGAAAATCTGCAAAGGAAACTATATCATCCCTAATGTATCTCTGGGAGTATGCCAACTGATTCCGTGTTGCATAGCCAACGACGATATATAGGAACTGGGGCAAATCCTACCCTCCTAGATAGCCTAGTGATAAAATATATGTCCTCCTCAGTGAGCGCTAACCACTGGCTAGGAACCACTCAGAAACCCTGTCGATGGGAATCCCACTTGAAGATTAGTTATCCCAATAACCCACTATGGCCCTTCAAGGATGTAGCCTGCTTGTAGAACTTGAGGGGGCCTACCTCCCTTAGGAGAAATTGGGTAGATGTCGTAATAGGGAAAGGGTACAAATGTCTCTCCCTCTCTCGTGCCTCCCACAGCTGAATCATGTTACACCAGTCCTCCATATGTTCTTGTTTTTCCCTTTGTTCTCTCCATTGACCTCACTGAATGATTCACATATTAAATACATTTTTTTTATTAAATGAGAAATGTATATATATATATATATTTTTCTTGAAAAAAAAAATAGTTGGTGTGCCCCAAAAAACAGTCACACACCGATACTAGTGTGTGTGTTTTTATCATGCTCGGTGTGCATGGAAAATGTTCGTGCACCGCCAAATAAGAGAATATTTTTCTGTGGTGCATTGACGAAACTATCTTCCCCGTGGCGGATAGTATGGTAAACACACCGCCCAACAATAGTACATGGTCAATGGTGCAGTCATTTTAAACGATCACACCATTTACCATGTACTACTCTTGGGCAGGTGGTATCCTAACCTAACTATCCGCCTGGAGGCGAATAGCTTGGTCAACGCACCACCCATATATATTACATTGTCAACGGTGTGGTCTTGTAAATGACCACACAATTGAATATGTAATGTTGTCATGTGGGAGGTGTGCTAACCTAACTATCTACCCCAGGGAGGTTAGTTTGGTGAACACACTACCCTCTTAACACTATTACATAGACAACGGTGCGGTTGTTTAAAGGAACACACTGCCTTATTATTTTTTAAATAAGTTATGGTGCGAATTTTTTCGGTACCGCACCGAAACCCAGTGAAATTTCCGATAAAATTTTTCACAGCATGACCTATAAATTTAAAGGTAGCACCACCAAAAGGTGTGAGCCAAACGGCTCGAACACACCGCACAATTTTTTTTTTTAACAGTAAATTTTAAGTTATTTTCAAAATTTAATCTGCTAAAAGGTTTAATTTATTGAGAAAAAAGTATATCACATATACATTTTCATGTCGAGGAGCCATATTTCCTGAGGAATTGCAGAAACCCAATTTTCCCATTTTTTTCAAAAATTTGAACTCCACACACTGGACAATGCATGACAGTAATGCGTGAAATGGGAGCACCAGTGGAAGGGCGCCTCACACAAGACAAACTCACACTAGTGCTTGAGAGGTTTGGAGCATTGAAGAAGTAAAAACGACATTTTTATGGCCAATAATTTTTTTTATTTAACCTTGTTTCGGTCTGCACCGGGCGGTATTATCAATGGTGCACTACATGTGATTACGGTGCACTGGATTACGGAGACGCATCAGGCCTGAATTATAGGTAGAACACTGATGCGCTAGAGTACTTAGATGCACCGGGCGGATTTGTATGGACAGCACGGTGTCTCGATGTGGCAATTTTTAGTACGCACTGGTGCATTTTGCATAACATGCACCAGTGTCGTTTATGATGAGAAATGCACCGCAAAAAAAACATCCGCAAAAATCTCCACCCACCAACCTCCTCTAGAGACCTCTGCTATAATTAGATATCCGACCTATTTTTATAAGGGGTTCCTCAAAAACATCCGCTAGAGGGTTTTTCCTTATGGTGGTTCCAGACTGTAAAGAAATGTAACACGATTTGAAAATACTTGAAACCGTTATACAATCATTTGAGGAAGAATAAACATTATATAAAAATTGCGCCCATATTCTCAAGAAAACCGCGAAAATGGCATTGACTGATACAGTCTTCTGAGACACCATACTTATGTACATTAACTACTAAATTCAATTTTCGTAATACTCATTTCTCGAAGAAACTTAATATCATTTAGCCATATTTTGCTTGGTTCGATTTCTCCTTAGAAGTATATCAATTGAAAAATTGGGGGTCAATTTTGTGGAGATTGGGAAATTGGGTATATACATTTATATAAATAAGCATCATTAGTAGATTGAATCTCAGAAAAATACTAAATATGGGGAAAAGGATCCACATTATAAATTCATAGAAAGTAAAAAATAAATAAATAGAGAGTTGACTAACCCTGTAGCATTTGATGAACTCTGAACCAGAAGTCGTAAACCTTTAAAGGTGTATCTCAGCCTAACTTGCTAACAGAGCAGCAACTAAATTATTGGCTTTCAAAGACTATTATTTAAAGCCTACGTTTTAAGGCTTAACATCCATTAATTCCTATTGCAACAATAATTCACACGCTACAATTACCAACTTAAAAAATTCTACTTCTCATCGAGTTCATATGGCTTACAAGAGAAATATTTGGTTTTGAACAAAATCATATGGTTTAGCTTTAAGAAAAACATATGGTTTAGCTTTAAGGAAAACCAAACTAGCGCAATACTTCTTATGCATGCCCATTATTGAAGTTGAACCCCTATTATTTCATTGAATCAGATCGCTTGATTAGGGAATTTGAAACGAATGGGATAAACTAATATCTTAAGAGCGAGAGAAGAAGAAATTAGTTATATCCCTCTTTTTACTAAGAATCCCATCGCTCTGAATCTCATAGCTCTTCATCCTGTTTTTGGAATAGCTAAATCAAACTCTTAATTTTTTATGTGAATGTCACTTGTGGCATGGAAGTGTATTTTATTGTATCATGATCCTAATAAATTGAAATATGGCTGCACCTAGAAATGTGTGGACATTGTTTCAATGATTGCATACAACTAGTTATTTTATGAATTCCAAAGATGGCATTGCTACGGCCTAGAATCTTACAAAATCCTTGGTTAAAGATCTTGAGTCCTCGACAATCCCCCCAAGTCTTGAAGAAATGGAGAGTTGGGACCCCTGCTCCTTCACTGTGAAGCTTTGTAATCGATTATCTTTGTTAAAATATTCCTTTAGAGCTAAATGTCTTTATTTTGGTTGGTGTAAGGGTTACCCCCACTCGATATGGATGATTTCACAAGAAGATTTGTTGAATTAGGTTGAATCATCAAATACATTATCATTGAATATGAGTATATACTTTAGGTTTTAGGTTGATTACTTTAAGTTTAGGTTTTATGGTAGTAGGTTTATAGGTTTCTTTAGTAATTGGATTTTGGTTTTACGGCAGTAGGTTTATAATTATAGCTTTTTATTTATTATAATACTTTATTTTAGTAAATTTATAATATTATTATTTTCCTTTGTAAAATGATATTTTATATTTAAAAAAAAAAACCAGGATTATAAAGTTATTCAAACCACCTAAAATGAAATAAATAGACTGTCATTTCTCCATATATTTATGGTTACAAAAACCTAAAAGCATCGTAAAATATCTGTTGAATAGGTTGAATAAAAAATGAGTAGAAAAAGAGAAAGAAATATAACAGATAATACATGTTAATTATTTTTAGAGGAAGAAATCAATGTGGGAGCCATTCAACTTGAACCTAGGAATTCTAGTGGATCCTAGTTATCAAATTTGCATAGAATATGCCCCTCAACGTGAGAAAGAAGAGCATCAACTTTTTCCAAGAAAAATCATTTATTTTTTAGAATTCTCTTGATATCTTCTAGGGTGGCATACAAATTATACCACTCCACCTTCTTTTCATTCAGTAAAAGGCCCAACACTGTTTTCATTTGCTAATGAAAGGCCACAAAGTTTAAATATTTCTTCTTCCTTCCCTTCGTGTGCCCAAGGTCAGGAACCCAAGTAGACATTTCCTCCAAGATTTCTAAATCAAAGTAGGAATGTCTCTCCACTCTAGCTTAAGTTTCCAATTTAAATATCTATTTCCTTGCTTCTGTAAGAACTACATTAAATTATGTAGCAACTGAGTCATGAGCGAAAAGTCTCACTCCTCTATACCCCTAAAAACTAGTGCCCCCTCCCTCATGCCTACATCACTTTTTCTACATAGGTGGCATGTCTTAAACCAGGATGACACACTTGGAGAAATTACTATAAATACCTCTGCCTGCCAAAAAACAAGAAATGAAACCAAAGACATCCATGAAAAATATAAAACTCCAACCTACTAAATCAACCCAAAAACTCATGAAACATACCTTGGGCCAGAGGTAATCACATAGGTGTTGTAAAATGGTCATGAAATCCTATGAAAAGGATCCCTTTGGAAACACCATTAAACATATGCTCAAACATACACAATACATTGAACTAAGGTCACAAAAAAACTCTTACACAACGAGGAAGCAAGACAAAACAACCCTCCTACCTAAAATTTACAATTTAATAGATTAAGCTCACTAAAATTAACATGAAATTTAGCAGAAGACCCATACATTACAAATGCAAGGAGACCCTTGAGCAAAAAATGCAGACAAACTGTCAAACCATCCCAAGCGAGGCAAATAGAATGAAACAAAACACCCCAACACAAAAATCATATTTACAACCTCAGAGCCTACAATAATACTTAAGTAAAAAAAAATTCTAGAAAATGGAAGGAATCAATATGAATTCCATGCATGTGGTTGAAAGTGAAGCTCGCACCATCCCACCATGCACCAGGGTTCCAAGATGCAAACCGGAGACCTAAACACCAAAGAGACTCCACTCCTACCACCAATACCCTCATGAATTGGAGAGCCCTATCATCACCATCACTACAACAAACTCAAACCATAACACAAATCACCATTCACTACCGACTGGAATATAAATCATCCACTGAGAGGTCGAGGACCTAACCTCACCTCCTACTCTCAATCCACCATTAACTACTCTGTAAGGTACTGGTCGGAAATTTTTATAATGAGGTGAGGCCATTTTGGGTTTTTCATGTGAATACATGCAGGGTAGTAGTTCTACCCCGTCCTCATAAGTGTACCTCACGACCGAAGGTGGTGAGCACATCCCTAAAAGCCCCCTCATTACTCGCATTAACACTCTGTCGAGGAAATTTTATAATAATTTTAATATTAACACTTATATAAAATTAATAATAATTATTATAACACTAATATTAAGTATTAATAATATTTTCCTTAGACAAATATTGATAAAGGTTAATATTATTTATTATATTAATGAGATTGTGCTAATTTTTGGCAACTAGGTCCAAACTCCATGTTACATTTCTCATATGATGGAGATGATAATTTTGTTGGATTCCTCTTTAGAAGAGGTGCAATATTGTTCTAAAGATCATCTTGTTTGGGTGAGCGGAACTTATATTTTGAATTTATTTTCCACACATGTGCAAATTTTCAAGGTCATCCATAAGTGTAACGTAGGCTCACAAGCCCAAACAGATGTGTCACACGCGCTCAGTCATGGATATAAATTCAAGAGACATGGTTTTCATTTTCATCAACTCATTTCACACATTCTCCCTCATCTGATTGGTTTGTACAACCTTCAAGGGGCTTCTCTCTCTCTCCCACATGTGAATCCGATGCTGCAATTTTCAGACTGTTTTTAGGGCCATTTCTAGAGCATTGACCAATGTTGACGATGGGTTAACCCTTGAATTTTTACTGTGTTTTATACCCATAAATTTTAATTTTTGGAGGTCGTATTTAAGGGAAAAAAAATTGAGGAAAATCATTGACCTTGACTGGAGCCCTTGACTAGAGTTGGCTGCAACATTAACTGTCTTTGACAACAAGGATTCTGACTTGTGCTGAATTTTTTGGAAGGTGATTTGTGGGATGAATCTGACAGTGAAGAAAGTTTGATCTTTGAATGAGTTTGACTAAACCTATTTCTAGGTTGGAGGGATGGTTTGATGAGAAAATTATTTGCTAGCTAGGGCATCATGTTGACTATTGTAACAAAAAATTTTCTCTATCTTTGCTAAATAATAAGATTTACAAATTCTTGTATATTGTATTGGCTTGTCTTCTGTTGATCTATTTTATGTTATATCAACATTTAATTTCAACGATTATGTGATTTCTAATATGAAATTGAATCGGGCTAATAAGAATAAAGATTGAAGTAAATTTCATTAAGCATAGAACATACCATGTTATCTAAAATTAACATGGTATGAGAGTTGAGGTGAAGACAAAGCTCAAGCAAGTGTGAAAATAAATCACCAAAGAAGTTGAATAATCAAAGACCGAGATCAATGGCCTTCTCATAATACAAGGGTTTCAAGAATCATGATAAGCTCATTGATAAGTGTGATTATTATGCTTGGAAAATGTCTTTGGATTTTATAATGGAATACCAAGATGTTATGGATTATGTGTACGAAGATCAATGAGCCTCCATCAAATGCACTGGCTGCCACTAAGACAAACTACAAGAAAGGCTAAGTCAAGGTGAAGAATATCATCAAGCATTGTATTCATAAGCACTTGGTTTCTTTATATCTCTGAGCTAGGCACATCTAAAGAGACGTATGATAATTTGGTTAGCATGTTCAAGGCTAGAAATGCTAATCAAATCCTATTTTTGAAGATAAATTTGAAGGAGATCAAGAAAAGAAAAGGCGAATCCATCCAATCATATTTAATGAGTTTCACCAAAATCAATAATGACCCCTTACCTATTGGAGGAGTCGTGGCTTACTGAGATCTCATTCTCATTGCTTTTGGAGGACTCCCCCAAGATTGGTATGTATTCAATACTACAGTTCTTAATAATAATGTGAATCCTTATTTTGATGAATTTTTGATGAGATGCACTCAAGAGGAGATAAGAATGAAGGAGAGAGACAAACCCTTAAATGGGAATGGAAGTGACCCCACTACCTTCTCTGCTCATGCAAAGAAGAGGAACAATGTCGGTCCAAATAAAAATCATGGAAGAGAGGGTCCTGAAGGAGGAAGAAGAGGAAGATGTTACACTTGTAACAACTTCGGTCACTATTCAAGAGATCTATTTCATAATATAATGGAATATTCCAGAGATGATGACTACAACAAAAAACACTTTAGGGGGAACGGAAATCAAAGGAACAACATGTTCAAAGGAAAGAGGAAGGCTCCCTGTGATTGAAGTGAAATTGGGGAACCTTTCAAGAGGTCAAGGAATTCCATGTATGATGAATCTAATATTGTTGATAGGTAAAATGAATATATTCTTATACCTTACCTCTCTGCTACATTTCCTTCTGATACACTATAAAATTGGTTGATTGATAGTGGTGCCTCAAGGCACTTCACTGGATATAACGAAGTCCTCTCTGATTTGATTGAAAAGGATACTAATTTGGAAATTATCCTTGGAGAAAATGCAACCTATCCCATGAAAGGGATAGGGACAGTAACCCTTCATTTGAATCAAGCTCAAGTCCTCCACTTGCAAAATGTGTTGTACGTACCTGACTTGAAGAATAATATAGTGTCTATCTCAGCAATGGAATACAAAGGATTCAAGGTGGAATTCATCGATGGAAAGGTACACATTTGGAAGAGGAAATTCAAAGAAGCGTTCACTCTCAGTTTTAGAGTTGATACACTCTATCAAGTTGGAGGAAGTCCGTTGGTGGCCATGAAATGTAACACAACCCTTCAATCCGATCTATGGAAATGGAGGTTTGCACACCTTCATTTCAAAGCCCTTCCCGAAGCAAGGAAGGTGGTGACAGGGATGCCTAATTTCAAACATGATCATGAGGGTGTATGTCAGGGTTGTGCTGAAGGAAAGCATACAAGGTGACCATTCCGCTCAAGTGTGATGAAGGCATTGATATTTTGCGATTAATATATTCAATGACTATTCCAGGGAATATGGAATTAAGAGGGAGACCACAACTATGTATACTCCTGAACAAAATGGTGTTGTTGAAAGAAAGAATATAACCATTTTGGAAGTTTCCCATGCCATGCTTTATGATCAAGGTCTTCCGAAGTTTCTATGGGGATAAGATCCAAACACCGTTGTGTATGTTAAAAATAGATGCTCACATTATACATTGGACTGCAAAAATCCTGAAGAAATATTGTTTGGTAAGAAGCCCGATGTCTCTCATTTCATATTTTTTGGAAGTCCCATTTATTTTCATGTGCCAAAAGGAAAGAGGAGCAAGCTTGATGCTTTTTGGAAGAAGGGAATGTTTGTCGTCTATAGTGAAACCTTGAAGGAATTAGAATCTATGTGTCTGGTCAAAGAGAAGTGGATATATGCCATGATTCAACCTTCAATGAAGATGCTACCCTCAGGAAGGTTAGAAATATTCCTATATCAAAGGAAGACAACGAAGAAGAAGAAGAAGCTAGAAGGGAGGAAGAGCCAAAGCTTGAATGGATGCCCGATGTTGAAGGGACGATGGATATTACAAATCCACCCTATTTAAATATAAGAATAAATTGATTTCTAAGAGACACTCTCGAAGATTTAGAGAGACATATTTATCCCAAGGGAACATATCGAGAATGTAAGAAGTCGAATGGGTACCAAGGGTACCTAGCAGCCATGAGGATTATTGCACAATCTGGGCTTGGAGCCTTTGAAGAAGTCATAAAGAATTAAGTTTGGAAGGATTCTATGCAGGAGGGATATGAATCAATCATGAAGAATGATGTTTGGGATTTGCTCCCTAGACCGAAGGACAAATCTGTTGTCACCTCGAAATGGCTCTACAAGATCAAGCATGGAGCCTATGGAAGTGCTGAAAAGTACAAGGCCAGATTTGTTTCCCAAGGCTTCTCTCAAAATAAAGTCATAGATTATGATGATATATTTTCACCTATTTCTCATTATACCACCATCTAATGGATCATTTCCCTTGCTGCAATGCAAGCATGGATTCTCCATTACACTGATGTGAAGACTTCCTTCTTACATGGTTCAATCAAGGAAGAGTTCTATGTGGAACAACATCTGAGGTTTGAAGTCTCAGATAGAGAGAGACATATGTATGAGAGTTGAATAAATCCCTCTATGGGTTGAAGAAATCCCCTAGGGCTTGGTTTTAGAGGATCTATAGCTACTTGATGGAGTTGGGCTTCACTCGAAGTGATGTTGATCTAAACCTTTATTTTAAGTTTGATAATGATAAGCCTCTCATTCTGGTTCTCTATGTGGATGATCTCTTCCTGACAGGTGATGACCCTCTCATTCATCAATGTAAGAGGTATCTAGCTTCCGAGTTCAAGAAGAAGGACCTAGGGCTGATGCACTATTTCCTAGGCTTGGAGGTCTGGGAAAATCCAAGTGAGAATTTCCTTTCTCAAGGAAAATGTGTCGTGAATCTTCTAGAGATATTTATGATGGTAGACTGCAAGTCCGTGACTACTCTGATGGAACTCAACTTTAAGAAGTTGCGTGAAAGTGTTGTTGGGCCCGATTTGGGAAATCCCATTGAGTATCGTCAACTCGTGGGTGCCTTGATGTTCTTAGTGAACTCAAGTCCGTACATATGTTTTGCAGTGAACATGTTGAGTCAATACATGGTTGAGCCTCATCACATTCACTGGATAGGTGCCAACAATATCTTGAGATATCTTCGAGGCACAATCAACAATGGGTTGAGATACACTGCCGGGAGTATGAGGCTCCATGGATATATTGATGTCGATTGGGCACGGAGTGTGGGGGACTGTAAGAGCACATCTAGATGTTACTTCACTTCAGGTTCTACTTCTATATCTTGGATAATCTGGAATAAAAAATTGATTTCTTTGAGCACCGCTGAGGCCGAATAAATTGCAATGAGTATGGCCTATTATGAAACTCTTTGGTTGAGAAAGCTCTTCAGTGAGTTGTTTAGACATGTGTTGGATACCACCATTATACGTTATGATAACCAAAGTGGTATTTTTCTTTATGAGAATCCTTTGTTCCATGACCAATCCAAGGATATTGATATTAGCTACCACTTTTTCTGGGACATGGTATAGCAACGTGTCGTAAGGCTCCATCACACTGTGATTGATGAGCACGTCGTAGATATTATCACAAAGCCCTAAGGGAAGGTCAAATTCATAACCTTCCATGAGAAGATTGGTATTGTGGACATACCCTATCCTAAGAGTCTCGCCTGAATTGGACTATGAGCTCTAGGAGCTCTAGGGGCCTTGGGGATAGCTTCTTGGATCTATAAGTAACAACAGGGCGAGGTTTTCCTTTTCTTGTTAGTGCACTTCTTCTCCACCGTTATGATAATGATTTGGTTCACCCTCTCTTTGATTTATGCCCCACATGCATCCTACCCATGGAGTGTGGGACTCATGGGAAGTGCATGTCACTTGGACAATGAGATGGGAAATGATGATAGAGACCAATAGCATGACCAATGGACACATCAAGGATTGAGGTACTCTCTATGTCTAGGATGGGATGTGTCCAACACCTTGATCTGGTATAAATTTTGGATGAGGTTCTTACCTCTAAATTGACTCCGGGTTAGTATATGACCCATTCTTGAGTCTGGTTGAGGCTTTCACCTCTAGACTAACTTCGGGGTCAGTGGAGATTGATGTATTTGTGACTCACTCTTGTTCGTTTACAAAGAAGAGCCAAAAAATCAGTTACAGTAGGAAGGCACAGGATTGCATGATGATGATGATAATAGTACCGAATGGTATTAGATGATAGGATTACACAGATTGATAGATGGAGTTATCCCTAGTTGAGAGGGAGTATTAATTTTGGGAAAATAGGTCCAAAATCCATGTTAAATTACTCATATGAAGGAGATGGTATTTTTGTTGAATTCCTCTTTTGGAGAGGTGCAAGATTAATCTAAACATAATCGTGTTTTGATGAGAAGAACTTATATTTTAAATTTATTTTTGACACATGTGCAAATTGTAAAGGATGACCATAAGTGTAATGTAGGCTCACAAGGCCCAACAAATGTGTCACACACCTTCATTCATGGATATAAATTGGAGAGACATGATGGTAATTTTCATCAACCCATCTCAAACATTCTCCCTCATCTGATTGGTTTGTACAACCTTCAAGAGCCTTCTATCTCTCTCCCACGTGTCAATGTGAAGGTGCAATTTTCAGACTACTTTTAGGGCCTTTTTGGGAGTGTTGACTAGCATTGACCATGAGTCAACCCTTGAAGTTTGACTGCATTTTCTGCCCATAATTTTTTATTTTTGAAGGCCACATTGGAGGGTACAAAAATCAAGGCAAATTTTTGACCTTGACTACAACCCTTGACCGTAGTGTTGACTGCAATTGACCGCAGCATTGACTATCTTTGACCATAGATATTTTTACTTGCGTTGACTATTTTGGAAGTTGATTTGTGGGGTGAATGTGACACTGAAGAAAGATTGATCTTTGACCGAGTTTGAATGCACCTATTTGGAGGTTGAAGGGTTGGTTTGACCAACAAGTTGTTTGCTGGTTAGGGCATCATGTTGACTATTGTAACAAAAAAAATTCTCTATCTTTGTTGGATAAGAACAACTACAAATTCTTGTATCTTGTATTGGCTTGTCTTCTATTGATCTATTTTATGTTGTATCAACATTTACTTTCAATGATTATGTGATTTCTAATTTGAAATTGAATCAGGTTGATAAGAATAAAGATTGAAGTAAACCACATTAAGCATAGAACATACCATGATTATCTAAAATTAATAGATTCAGAATAATATAATCTAACACTAATATTAATTATGAGTAATATTTTCCTTATACAAATACTAATAAGATTAATATTAGTATTATTGATTATATTAATAACATTAATATTAACAACATAATTTCCTGTTATTATTATTGTTATTAATATTATTATTATTGAATAAATATTAAAAAATGATATTAATAATAATAAGTGCATGATAATATTAATATTTTTAAGTTTAAAATGATGTTAATAAATAACACTCATATAATATTGTTGGACATTGGGATCAACGCTCCCCGTGTGTTTCGTGACATGGACTAACCGCTTCTCGTGGATCCTAACTCTGGCGATTTTAGCAGAGACGAAAGCCTACAGGTTTTGGTCTAATGACAATCATGATTCCAAAAGTGGTATCAGAGCAACAGGTCTCGAGTTTGAAACTCACTCGGCTTGCGTTGGGGTGGATATTATTGGACATTGGGTTCAACACTCCCCGTGTGTTTCGCAACATGGACTAACCACCTCTCATGGATCCTAACTCTGGCGATTGTAACAAATACTAAAGCGTGAAGGTTTTGGTCTAACGACAATCGTGATTCCAACAAATATTAATAACAATAATATTAATTATTAGTAATATTTTCCTTAAACAGATATTGATAATATTAAATATTAATAATATTAGTAATAATTATAGTAATGTTGCATTAATATTCTATTATATTCACAATATTACATTAATTATTACATAAATATATTATTAACGTAATACTAATATTTTATGTGGCACTTCAATTTTATTGTGATATTGATGCGAATAATAACATTATTGGTAACATTTAATATATTGTGTTATTAAAAACATAGTAAAATATAATTGTATGGTTTATATATAATATAATGTAATATGTTATAGGAGCGTTGATGATAGTGTAATAATGTGGTTGTTGAGGAGGTAAATCCCCTCTGCGGACAGAGACGATCCCTACTAGCCCAGCAGGGGTCTAGCAACAATCATCAAATGTTACAGCGCAAGTTCCTAGTTACGAATAAAAGACCAAAGATGGAGGCCTACCTGGAATCCAATGCTATGATCCGTAGAAGAGAGTGTTCCCGTTCCTCAGCGTCGGCAGATCACGATCCCCCACGATCTTCACGGATGGTCACCTACACATGCAAGAAACAACACAAATACAAGCATAAAATCCAGAATACGCAACTATATATCAGTCAGAAAGGATATAGCTCATATTAACATAAGTGAAAACAAAGTGGAACCATAACCGTAATCATTCATTAAATAACAATCGAAAGAGAGTACAACCAATGTTCTGATGTCGCGGTCTCCTTCGGATGGGTCTCCAGTCGTTCACGTCTCACAAAGCTCGCCGAGGAAAGGGAAAACCTCTCTAGAGTCTCTTGATGATAGTCTCCTTACTTGAGTCAGCCTTAAGGGAAGAAAGAGGGCTCTTACAGCACAAAGGCTCTTGGGAATTTGGAGATTCAAAGCTTAGGCACTTCAAGACTAGCTTGCAATGGAATTGAGCAAGATTTTATAGATGGGGAAGGAGGGAGTTGGTATCCCTATTATTGTGGGATTGGCCCTATCAACAAGGAAGGTTCCATGGGAGATGGCAAACCACTTCCCTTCCATGGAAATCCCACAGCCAAACCTCCCAACCTAAGATAGGCAATGGTTTCTGAGTTGGTTGAAACACAACTTCTGCCATCTTTATTTAAAAAACACTCCTTAAATTGGCTGGCATGACTGCTGCTTTGGGACAGAGCGCCAGTTGGCGTGGCCTCTTTGTAGGATTTTCCCCATTGGCGCGAGTGATGAACTGCCTTCCTGCGCCAATGCAAAAGGAGATTTTTTCATGAATTTTTGCAAGGAGATGTCTTTAGGGCAATTGAAGCTCATGCTTAGAGGAATGCATTGATGATTATTTCAAGGCATGACAATGTTCACAGGTCACAAATGGGTCCTCCATTGTCCGGGATGGGGAATGGTAGGGACAATGACAAATTACTGTGTAACAGATGCCCCCTAAAGTATGAGGCCCGAGAGAGAGAGGGGTGAAATGCTTTATGAGAACATGTTCAACTGAAGCCCCGCCGTCGGAAAACCTGTGCAGAAAAACACAACTGATATCTCAAGTACATGATGTATATGTGGTATGGGCGTAGCCATCCGAAACAGAGTACACTATAATCCAGATCCAGGGTATGGGCGCAGCCATCCAGCGAGGATCAAATAAATAGACTCAGGTATGGTCGCAGCCATCCAATCAATGAGTCATATACATAATGATAATAATCCACAATCGCAGCTTGGATTACAACAGACACAATCCAGGGTCTTGCGCTCCATCTCGACCCAAACAAAGTACAAGTTCAAGCATGCGAATATGTGAGCTGAAGTCGAACATGCAAGAACATCGTCTGATTACCAGCCAATGATGAGAGTTGTTAACAGACGCGAGAGGAACCACCAATAATGACAATGGCCCTCAAGGTACTACAGGTACAATCTACGGCGTGTGAATCAATGAGTTGGTGTCGAACACCCGCAGAATCACTCGATCGGAGGCCAATGATGAAAACCTCACGTCGAATGCGACAAACCTGCCATTGAGGCATGCAGGCTCCAAGGTACCATAAAGGAGTCTCTAGATCAACTTCCTGGATAATGAGCTGAAGTTGACAGGAAGTGACCTTGATTGAAGGTGGGCCATAATGTTTCCCACATCATCGACACGAGACAGAGGAACATGATGTTTTGTTGTGAATCAAGATCGTATGAGAATCAGAGGAAGGTTGATATTCGCAGAGGCCAACTTCTCTTGAACATATAAACGGCACGACAGTGGACTTGGCATTATTTGACATCAACGGATCAGAGGTCATGGTGATGAGGAAATGAGCAGATGAGAGGTCAAAAGGGATCATCCAAACCCACGGAGGCAAAGTGAAGAAACGAGATGAGATGTCCCCAACCCGACACGAATGCAGACAAGTGCCATGTTTAAGAGCGACATACTGCCGACGACAACGATGATGGTTCCATTTTTCCCCCACCATTTCTGGCGAGTACCCCAATTATTTTTTGATAACAAGCTTGAAGGGGATAGCATATGCTTGTAATATAAGTCTGCTCTTCGGGCGAATCCATCCTAGTGCATTTAACGAGTCCTAGGAAGGAGGAACTCAGAGATTGTCATTTCGACTGGATCCGATGTCGTCAGGGTTTAACGAGTCTGACAAAGGAAGAACTCGGTGTCTTTTCATGTTTAGAGAGTTTTAAAAGACAACAGAAAAGAAATATCCATAGGTCCCTTTTCGTAAATAGTTCCTCAGATCCGAAAAGGTAGAAAACAATATCCGAGAAAACCTCCTAGTCACGATAGGCTAGGGTATTCCTTTTTCGTAATCAATCTATCCCAGCCCGAAAAAGGGGTAAACATATACTGGGTAGATGTCGATTCCTGTCCATTTTAACGAGATCGAAATGACAAGGGCCTAGACAATCTTTTCATGTTTAGAGAGTCAGAAAAGAGCTGAAATATGACTCCGAAGTGACTTTTTCGTGTATTTACCGAGTCCGAAAAAGTATAAAATACAACTCGTTTCCATCGTTAAAGTCGCAAAAACCTACCACTACACATGCCAAGCAAGCGTAAAACCCATTTTCGACCTAACATATTAAAATATTCGATAAAAATAAATTTTAAAACTCATCCTATGTCGAAAAAGTTATAAATATGCCAAAATGGTAAAAATAAAATTACATTTACTATTTACCTTGGTAAAAAGCAGCAGTGGTCCATTTGGAGTGCAAACTTCTGACGGCGATTGTGACAGATCTGGTTGACCATTCAGATTCTCGTCTGCTACAGGTAAGAGGCGCTTCCCTTCTCTTCATTTCAATCCATTTTTTAATAGTTTTCCCTTATGTATCAGCCCTCTGTGGCCACTCTTTGAAATTTTAGGGCTGCGCTCATTGGCGTGGGTATCGGGCACGGACCCGCGCCAATGGGCTCTTCTATGCAAAGGGCTCACGCCACGTGGCGCGACTGTTCAAATTCGAGATTTTAACCAAATTAAATGAAATTTGAAGCCTACCAGAGATCTAACTAAGGGTTTATGACCATGTGGATGCAGGAAATCAAGAAAAATGGTGATTGAATGGAAAGAACGAGAGCATGGAGAAGAGGAATAACAGGCCATAGAAAGTGAGGCTTGCATGAATGCCCTCAGAAACTGTGGGCTAAAGAAGTTCTTCCTTACACCCTGTCTACGAGCTCAGCCTGAGCTCCTCCAGTATTTGATCAGTATTTGGGACGAACATGAACAAGTGTTCAAGTTGCGAGATCAGGTATTGGAGCTGGCGGTTTCTGATGTGTATTTCATCACCGGATTGTCCCACAGAGGTCCGATCGCCATCTTGACTAGGAGTAGACCATCTGGCGAGAAGATGGAAGAAGTGATGGCACGAGTGTGCCAAGGAGCACAAATGGGATCAGGGAACAAAAAGGTGGATATCCACACTATCCCCGATCTGGCATTGAGATTTGTCCTACATACCATCACGCGGGCTGCAGGGTCACAAGCACCACACGAGGCCACAAAGGCCCAACTCATGCTAGCCTCAGAATGCATGAGTCCCTTACTGTTTGACTGGGCAACAGCAGTAACAATAAACATGAAAAGACAGCTCACAAAATGCAAACAAGATAAACTGAAACAGTTTGGCTATGGTTCCATCCTGGTATCGTTCATTCTGGAACGTTTACCAATATTCTAGGGCCAAGGGGCCATAGTAGCAGATCCGATACCACGAGAGCCAAGAATGGCTCGCTGGGCAGCACTAATGCCCAGAGCTGGAGGCGGCCAACAGATTTCCTGGAGGCCAGAGTTCTTTAGGTGGTTACGGTGCCAGTTGATTGTTGTGGAGGACTGGCCATATGCAGGAACTGACTTCACCGGAGACCCAGATCTCCCACTGCCAGAAGGAGATGACTGGGATGAGGAGTTGGGTAAGACCTCATGTTTTTTATTTTATGTTTTATGTTTTTTTTTGTTAATACACATTCGTCCTAACACATTTTATATATGTATGCAGATGTGGGACCTGAGAGACCAGCAGGGATGTCTCCAATCTCACGGCGGACTCCTCTCGCCCCTAATCCTCAGGGAGAGGGCACAGGAGGAGAGGAGTTGATCCAGAATCTCGAGGGCATTGCCCGAGGGATCCCGAACTATGCTCGGCTGGCAGATGTACCGATGGCTTACCAACGTCATACGGTGGGAGTTCCAAGTCGGATCCACCGAATCCTGAGACGCTTAGTGTGTGCAGTTACATGCTATCATGAGCACCATGCGGAATAGCTCTTAGGGATTATACCACACTTACTTTTTGAGAGACGTATCGTCTCTGTGTGTACTTAAGACGATTATGTATATTTTGACTTTATGTGACACACTCTATGTAAACATTTCGATATCTATATATATATGCATATCTATTTCTGGATGGATCTTTCTTTACATGTGATGATGATTTACAAATTGCGCAAATGTCTGTCTAATACCAAATTTTCTACTACATCTGTTAATGTATTCAAATGCCTGGGTATATGATGATATGTAACGTAGTCAAAATTCCTTTCCAGTAATCAAATATGCAGATACAGACGTAAAATGGATGGGTTTCTTACCGAATAGTGTCCGTTCAGTTGTAACACTACAATTTGCGAATCTAGATATACGAGCAATTCACGGATACCAAGGTTTACTGCCTCGGTTAATAATTCTAACATAGCACTATATTCCGCGATGTTGTTCGTAGTACGTCCTAGACACACTCCTTGCAGGTTGATCAACTCACCAGCAGGATCATAGATTACCCAGGCTGTTGAAGACAGATTCCTGGTACTGTGGGAGGCACCATTCGTGAAACCAACAAATGGATGAATATACATCTGCACAACCAGGAAGACCCGATCAGCAGAAAGATGTTTACAAGGCACACCACACCATACATGCACACAAATGAAAAACACACACCTATGTACACACAACAAACCAAGAAATCACTTCAGGCATAGTACTTTTTGAGGTACAGCCCATTTCTGGGCTGCGCCAGTGGAACTCCTTCATAATATATAAGCTCGTAGGCCCCTTTTTTCAAAACGCGTTTTACTATAGGGCCCATGCCACATAGGCTAGAACTTACCGGCTCCAAGCTTGTCATGTGCTTGATCGTACAGGAGGATGAGGTCTCCTTCGATAAAGGAACGAGGAGAAACAGATTGATCAAAATGAGTTTTGACCCTCTTCTTTTGTGCTTCGATAACCAAAGCAGCCAGACGACGGGTTTCATCTAACCGTTCCAGATACAGAAGACGTTCTTCCTCAACAGAAGTATTAGGTAGAAGTTCCACAGCTAATTTCAACGAAGGAATCTCGCATTCAACCAGAAGAGTTGCTTCCAGACCGTACACCAGTTGAAATGGTGTGAACCCGGTTGCACTCTTTGCAAATTTTCGGTATGCCTAGAGAGCTGAGAACAGTGGGAGATGCCAATTGGATTTGTGAATACCAATTGTTCGCTGAAGCATAGTGACCAAAACCTTGTTCACTGCTTCAACCTGACCATTCACCTGAGGGTAATATGGTGTTGAGCTGTCGTGACACAAGCCCAAATTTGAAGTCAGCTCCGCCATCATATAATCTTGGAAATGAGTACCGTGATCAGTGACGATGGCTTGAGGAACCCCGAACCATGCAATAACGTGGTTGAATATAAATTGAGCAGCCGTTTTACCGTCAGTAGCTAGTGTAAGCATCGCCTCGGCCCACTTGGTGAAGTAGTCGATGGCGACAATGATGTACGCATGCCCCCCGACCGAGTGAGGGTTACACGTCATAAAATCCATGCCCCATTTCACAAAAGGGCCGACGGTAATAATGGGATGTAAGGATAAAGGCAGTGCGCGCATCTTTCGCTGAAATATCTGGCACGCATGACATTTACGGACGGCAGTGATACATTCTTTGAATATGGAAGGCCAGAAATAACCTGCTCGCAGAATCTTCTGGGCAGTAGCATACCCGGACATATGTCCACCACAGGCGCCACTGTGGCAGTCATTTAGGACCTCTTCAGCCTCTTCCAAGGTTAGGCATCACCGGAGCACCGAATCTACTCCAATGAGGTATAAGGTATCTCCTACTATACGGTAGGGTTGGGACTAGTGCCGAATCCGACGGCGGTCAGCTTTATCCAACTCAGACCGAAATGTCGAGGTCTGAAGATACACTATTATGTCACCATACCAGGGGTCACGAGTACTGATGAGGAAAACTGTTTTGTCGAGTATATGGTCTTCAGAGTGTGAGGGAGCAGAGTCTGTAGGGAGAGAGCATATCAGATCCGCGAAGACCAGTGATTTAGTTGACTTAGCGGTAGTGAACTCTAATTCAAACTCCTGCAGGATCACAATCAATTTGGAGTACTTTCCCCCCAGTAATTGTCTAGAAATAATATACGTCATAGGGTTGCAGTCTGAAACCACTGTTATCGTACGCAAAAGGATGTAATGGCGAAAGCACTGTACAACGTGTACTGCTGCTAATGCCAACTTCTCGACATGAGCATAACGCGTTTCTGGATCGAGAAGGTTCCGTGACAGTTAATAAACAACATGTTCATCACCGTCATCATCATCCTGCACCAAGACCATGGCTATGGTGCTAAATGCGGCGGTGAGATATAAAGTAAAGTCGCGGTGGTAGTCCGGAGGAAAAAGCAACAGAGCATTGACAAGCAACGTCTTCAGCTTCTTAAAGGATTGATGAGCGATTTTGTCCCAATGGAAGGGAACGTTCTGCTTTAATAAATGACTGAATCCTTTGGCCACCTCGACATAATTCGGGATAAAGCGCCGAAGAAAATTCGCTTTCCCTTGCAGATTCTGTAAATGATATAGGGAGGAGGGTGATGGGAGATTTACGATGGCCTTGACCTTTAAAGGGTCAAGGAAAATTTCGTCTTTCGAGACTATGAATCCTAAAAGACGGCCAGAATCAATGCAGAAGACACATTTATGAGGATTGAGCCTGATATTGTAGCGCCTGCAACGAAGAAAGATCTGGTGGAGATGCTCAGGATGGTCCTCTCGCTTACCCGAATGGGCTGGCAAGTTGTCCAGATAAGGCTAAACGATATGGTGAATGTCATGAAAAGCGTAGGACATCGCTCACTGAAAAGCGACTCCAACGTTCTTCAAGCCGAATGGGAGCTTTTTATACGCAAAAGTACCCCACGAACAGATGAATGTGGTCTTATGTTGATCCTCAGGTGCAATATTGATCTGATTATATCCTGAGAAACCATCCATTAAGGAATAGATCTCACTTCCGGCACATTCGTCGATGATCTGGTCTATGAACGGAGTGGGATAATTATCCTTTGGACAGGCGCGATTGATGTCACGATAATCAACATAGACTCTAATCGTACCCTGCTTTTTATCAACAGGGACAATGTTAGACACCCATTCTGTGAGGGGGATGGGATAAATAAAGTCAGCGTTCAGAAGTTTTTCAACTTCCGCCTTGATGGCGGTGGCTTTCCGAGGATGCATGGGGCGTAAGTGTTGGTGCACGAGTTTCGCACCTGGATAGGTTGGAATCTCATGCACTACGATACTGGGATCAATCCCCGACATTTCCTCGTAGGACCACGTGAAAACATCTCTGAATTATTTAAAAAGCTCAGTATAGACTTGAATCTCATCGGGAGAACAAGTCACACCCACATGAATATTCTCAAAAATCCCCGGTTTAACGGAGATGTTGATCGGGATGATTTGAGTAATGTTACTCAGGTTACCCTCTGAAAAAACCTCGTGCGTCAAGATGGGCATTTGAAGAGGAGGGGTAGGGACCTGAGTAGCATAACGCTCCAGACAGTCAGTCATTTCCCCCAAGCTAGCATACAAGAGGAGCGATGATGTCCATCACCCCAAGGCAGCTCCTCAAGAGACATAGTTTCAATGATAGCCTCATCAGAAGGAAAAGTCTCTTTGAGAGGATCAGGTGAATCAGCCTGACCAAGCCAGGGGGATTGAGAGTACACGTCGAGAGCCATGCTCAAAGGAGCATGCTGAGGAGGTGGAGGATCAGATGCGGCAACAATTTCACAGTAGCTGATCTCTACTGGTGTCAAGGGCATTGATTCTCCAAACTCAAACACCTGCTCAGGCGTAGGAATAAGCCAGGGGTCATCAGACCTGGACATCATGTTGACTTGAGCGGTGTGCGGTGGTGGTGTGGGGAAAATACCCATGAGGACTGGGTCTTTAAAGAGACCAGGTCCTACACTGTCTGGGGGATTTGGAATCTGATCCACGTATGGCACATTGTTCTCAGAGGTAGAGGTGAAAAATGACAACTGATCCACCGTGACAATTTTTCCCTCGTGAGGGAACTTAAGGAATCAAAAAACGGTGGATGGCACGCAGAGCATGGCATGGGTCCAGCTACGGCCAAGAAGTATATTGTAGTTGAGTTTAGCGTCAACCACTTCCACTTCCACGTTGACAGTTTTCCCCTGTAATGTGATCGCTAGACTCTCGAGAACACCCAGGGGTTTAGATTCCCGACCATCAAATGCCTCAAGGGCATTGGGGGATGAAGACAGGGCTGGAGAGCCGATGGCCTTCCAGCAAGTGGAGGAAATAACGTAGGTAGATGCACCTTCATCCACGACGGCCCTATGAATGTTCAGACCGTTAATCCCGACTTGAATAATAAGAGCGATTTGATGTGGAAGCCGGGGAGTGAAATTCTCTAAATCGAAGGTGATAAGACTTGAGTCGGCAGGATCCATGCCCCCGATCGCAGACAGTAAATCCTTCCATTGTGAAGGACAACCTTGAAGAACTTCTAACGCAGACATAGCAGACAGCGCCTATGCCAAATCCTCAACAATGCTGTAATTTTGAGCAGCACGAGCATTCGAATTATAAGAAGATCTTCGTAAGACACCTTTGGAAGGTGGCTTCACAACGGGTTCAGGAGTAGGCTTCTCGATTTCCAACGAACCGGAGGCAGGTAGGGGAGGCGGTCCATCCGCAACTGCCTTCCCAGGTGCCTGCCGCGATTCATTGTAATCCTTCGACCGCGTAGCGACAGAGATAGGTGCAACACTCTTCATCATGAAAACCTGAGACCCAAACGGTGCAGATGGTGACGGCTATTTGACCATCTGGGTCTGTTGAGATGGAAATGGCTCTTTTAGAACAGTCAGAGTCCCTTTAGGGCCTTTAAGAAGTTGACTAACCTCGGATCGTCGAGGACAACCCTTAGTATAATGGTCCCCTTCACAAATGAGGCAAGGGTACTTCAGTTTACGCTGAGAGCCATCCTCAGTACGAGATTTAGATTCTGGCTTCAGGGCATCAGATTTAGATTTTCCTTTTCCCTTCTTTTTCCCCTTGGAAGTTTTGTCCGTAGGATTGGCCTGAACGGAATTCTCTTCCGTGGTTTTACCAGAATCAGAGGGGGTGGGATTAGCAGGATCATTGTTGGAAGAATTAGACTTATGCTTCCCATTCGAAGATTTCTTCGAATTCCGAGAGACAGAACCAATGACACCATCCACTGCGGGGGTAGGCGGAGCCTTAGAGGTTCCGAACCGTGGGGCATCAGGCAATATATCATAAAGCGTGCCGGACTGAGAATATACAAGGTCCATATATTGGGCACGCGCAATGGCTTGTTCCTCCGTCACACACGCTCCCATCGCATCAGGTATGTGAAACTTGATCAGTCTACGACGGCGCTGCCACTCATGAATGTGATCAGAGATGTGAGTGGCTTTGTCCTGCTTCAGAGAAGTCAGGAGGTGTGTCTCGGCTTCGTAACGAACCAGTAACTGAAAGTGCGTGAGGAAAGCCATGGCTAAAGAATTTAAATCTTGGAAAATGTCGCGAGATAATTCTATGTAACACTTAGCAGCAGCTCTAGTTAAAGTATGCTGGAAGAGGTGTAGGCGAATCGAATGGTCGACCCAAGAGTTAGATGAACTCCAAAGATGATACGTCATCACATGCGCCTGGGGGTCCTCTCTAGCTTTTCCCTCAAATTTGGGGCAATCACCTGGTATCTTGGTGGGAACCAGAGGCCAATATGGATTATGTAAAATTGGATCATTGGTCAACTTTGAAACATCTGGCAACTCCAAGGTGGCCAGGAACGGCAATGCGGATTGACCGGCATGCCAGACCCAGGATGAGGACCGTTACATGTACTCCACAATGGTTGTGAATATCCTTGCCCCCATGGGTGTTGTCCCATAGGATTCTGACCGTAGGGGGTGTAGGTCATATAACCATACTGATTTGGATGCTGGTAACCAGAGTGTGGGGCTTGATAACCAGGGTAGGGACCCTGATTATATGTCGGCCTGGTGTAAGCAACGTTTGGATTTGGCTGGTGAGTATAGGTAAAACCGGGTGGAGGAGGATAATACTGCGAGCCTCTGGGGTGGTTATAATTCGGTTGAGATTGACCATGTGGATAATAACCACCCTGAGGATGAGTAGGCTGCTGAAAAGTGGAACCCTGCGGAGCCTGATAAGTAGGGCGCAGCTGTTGATTTGGCTGCGGCATTGAATGTATCAGCTGCTGAGAAGGGTTAATAGAATGAGCGGGTTGCCCTGAGTGAACAGGTTGACCCGACTGAGAGGGAAGCCCTGAATGAATAGGTTGACCCGGAGAAGCAGGTGGCGCCGGTTGAGCAGGTTGGCCTGGTTGTGAATGAGTCCCAGGTTGTACCGGATGGGCTGGTTGGCCTGGAGGCGGAACACCAGGTTGTACCGGATGGGCCGGTTGGCCTGGTGGAGGAACAGGACTAGGTGGTTGCTAGAAACCGGTTTGACCTAAAGCGGAACCATAGGATGGTCCCTGCGGATATGCAACGTTAGAGACAACAGGATACTGTGGTTGCATCGGTAAAGAAGGTTGGATTTGCCCCCCAGGACCATAGACCAGTCCCGGTTGATACCCCGGATGAGGCTGAACAGGTTGACCGGAAGGGCTATAATACTGTCCTTGCGGACCGTACGATGGCCCTTGTTGGCCGACAGGATAGCCTTGCATGGGCTGCCCCTGTGGATCATAAAGATAGCCAGGTTGGCCCGCAGGTTGGCCTTGGAAAGGCTGTCCTTGCAAGTTATAAGCCTGGTTATAAGGTAAACCTTGAGCATAGAGGTAAGCCTCAGGAGCGAGTAGACGCAAAATCTCCCCGTGCTCATCATACTGACCTGGGAAAGCATACACGGGAGTACCATCCTGTGCATAGTGCGAAAAGTAAGAGTGGTTAGGATCTTGGGAGGATGGTCCAACCTCGGCGTTCGGCTGTAGTAAAGACAACCGATACTCCTCTGGAGAGATGTTCTCCGGTATAGCAGTCGCTAGATAAACATCTTCAGGAGTTGGCACATCCCTTGCAGCGGATGCTGTGACAACAGGAGAAGAGGTGGCCACACAGATAGTGGGCCGGATGGGAACAGAAGTAACGGGCATCTGAGGAGACACCCCGGGTGTAGTAGCAGCTGGCCTCGAAGCAGGAGATGACACTCCCATAGAGGCTGCGGTGGAAATGATCTGACCCAAAGATCTATATCCCTGTGGTAAAGAGGGACTGGCTTTTGACATGTCAGCTAGCTCAGAGTTGTCTCCCTGAAACAATCTTCGTGGGAAGAGCTGATAGTCTTCACCAGACGTTGGGATTTCCTCACCAGAATCACTCATGGTTGATCCTGCCGTTAAATCTCGCAAGAAACGGCGAGGACTAGGAGGAAATACAGCAGCAACAAAAGGCGAACCCGATGTAAGACAAAGGAAATCAGCTCCTAATCTCAATTCAGACACAGGGTCTGAAAAGGGCCAATTGAACTCAACTGGTCCTCCAAAGGGTTGCTCAGCAAGAACCGGTCCCCCGTCAAGAAACTCGGAGACAATGGGCTGTTGTGGTTCAGCAGAGGATTGGGAAGCCTCTGAAGAATCATCCGTGTAAGGACTACCAGTAGACGAAACTGAAGGTTCTGCCACTATGGCAAACGACCAGAGAAAAAGAAGCAAACACACACACGGGCTGAGAAAGAGTCAAGACACACGATCAAACGGTCAACAAGAAATATCTAACATGGCGTATAATCGTGGGTGATTAATTTTTACCACATTGAAAAATAAGAAACTTCACCATTTCATGTTTTAAGAGTCGAGAAACGATAAAAGATGACTCTATCTCTTTCGGATTTGACACAAGTGTGAAAGGACAAGCGCTTGACGGTCTTTTCAAATTTAGGGAGTCAGAAAAGACCAAATGACTGCTCAAGAGTACTAGGCACAAAGGGTGTACCAAATAACCGTGAACTGCAATATACACCTTGGTTTTAATAATGAGAAAGAAATCAACCAAGGACTTTCCGTATGTGCAGGCAATCTCCTCGAATGCTGTGTTCAGTGTATCACAGGTATAGGGCGGCAAACACGGCTTCCTGTGGATAAAGGATTGAAAACCTAGAGGGGTCCCCCTTTATATACGCGACGGTACGGGGAGCACAAGTCCGTGCTAACGCTGTCTAAAGCCAAGAGGAGAACAACAACTGCTAGGTTTAAAGATGCCAGAACACATCTCTAGCCTAGACCTCTAAATATGTTTCGTTATATTTCAATGCTGCCTTAGGTTAATTGAATAGATTTTAAAGTTGATCTTCAATTAAGTTTCAGTTTTCAGGCCCTAACGAATGTGCTATTTCAAAAACTCCTAAATGCAAAGCTACATGCCACAGTACACCATTTCGTTCGATGAAAACTAGCTACAGAAGAGTTGAGAGTCTTTACATAAACAAAATGATCAAAAGACAAACAATGAGATCTCTAATGCAACTAATGAAATCAAAAAAATTTCATTCCAATCACTAATTACTAGTAAAATCGAAAAATTTCAATTTGCACTAATCAACCAAAAGCAAAAGAGTTTTTTTTTTTGTAATTTTCAACGTTTGATAGCTAGATGCACTAAAAAAACTGAAAATAAACAGAACAACTTGAGAAATGATATTGAGAGAGCAAAACGAACAAATTTCACTCAATGACACAAGCAATCAGATCCCAAATCAACCAAAGTCTCTCAAAACCAAGAAAAAGACTCAAAGGCTCCAATGGACTGTGTGATCTAGGCCCAAAGCAAGACCAAACGAAATTTGAATGAAGAAACAAGCAATCACCCAAAAATCGCAACAAAAAAGTGAACAACTATTAAAATAATGCAGAGGAGCAATCAGAGAGTTGACTGGATGAACGAAACACCAAAACTCCCAAGGAGGGCTCGATACACAAAGCCACTAGATACCCTAGGGCTTAAAATATGAAATCAATAGATAAAAGCAAACAACCAAAGGACGAAGGCAAATTCCCAGTCAAACAGGACCCCAACACACTCAGGTAGTCGAAAAATCAAGAATAAAAGCACTGACCTGACCCAGAGAGCTCAAAACTGAGCAAACTCAAATACCCTACAGGAGTGGCGCGACTGTAAGGCTACAACTAGTGCCAGCAAGCAATTGGCGCGGGCTATACAAAAGCAACATGCGCCAATTGGCGCGACTGTCGGGCTAAAAAGCGCGCCAGTCGAGTTTCTCAGTCAAAAACAAAAAGAACTACTCCAGAAGCAGATCAATGTAAACTAAGCAAACCAAGAAGCAAAAAACAGCAAAAGAACCCAGCCCAGAAGGCTAACCAAGCAAGGAAAATCATAAAACAATCAAAACGAGACAATCCAAACGAGACAGTGAAATCTAGATGGTCCCCAGCGGAGTCGCCAAATTGTTGAGGAGGTAAATCCCCTCTGCAGACAGAGGAGATCCCTACTAGCCCAGCAGGGGTCTAGCAACAATCATCAAATGTTACAGCACAAGTTCCTAGTTACGAATAAAAGACCAAAGATGGAGGCCTACCTGGAATCCAATGCTGTGATCCGTAGAAGAGAGCGTTCCCGTTCCTTAGCCTCGGCAGATCACGATCCCCCACGATCTCCATGGATGGACACCTGCACATGCAAGAAACAACACGATTACAAGCATAAAATCCAGAATACGCAACTATATATCAGTCAGAAAGGATATAACTCATATTAACATAAGTGAAAACAGAGTGGAACCATAACCGTAATCATTCATTAAATAACAATCGAAAAAGAGTACAACCAATGTTCTGACGTCACGGTCTCCTTCGGATGGGTCTCCAGTCATTCACATCTCGCAAAGCTCGCTGGGGAAAGGGCAAACTTCTCTAGAGTCTCTCGATGATAGTCTCCTTACTTGAGTCGGCCTTAAGGGAAGAAAGAGGGCTCTTACAGCACAAAGGCTCTTGGGAATTTGGAGATTCAAAGCTTAGGCACTTCAAGACTAGCTTGCAATGGAATTGAGCAAGCTTTTATAGATGGGGAAGGAGGGAGTTGGGATCCCTATTATTGTGGGATTGGCCCTATCAACGAGGAAGGTTCCATGGGAGGTGGCAAACCACTTCCCTTCCATGGAAATCCCGCAGCCAAACCTCCCAACTCAAGATAGGAAATGGTTTCTGAGTTGGTTGAAACACAACTTCCGCCATCTTTATTTAAAAAACACTCCTTAAATTGGCTGGCGCGACTGCTTCTCTGGGATAGAGCGCCAGTTGGCGCGGCCTCTTTGTAGGATTTTCCCAATTGGCGCGAGTGATGAACTACTTTCCCGCGCCAATGCAAAAGGAGATGTTTTCATGAATTTTTGCAAGGAGATGTCTTTAGGGAAATTGAAGCTCATGCTTAGAGGAATGCATTGATGATGATTTCAAGGCATGACAATGTTCACAGGTCACAAAATGGGTCCTCCATTGTGCGGGATGGGGAATGGTAGGGACGGTGACAAATTACTGTGTAACAGTGGTTGATACGTAATAATAATGTAATAGATAATATAATATGTCAACAATGGTGAACCATGGTCATACATCGATCAACTATGGTCAATCATATAGGTCAACCATCGTCAAGCATGATCAACTATGGTAAACCTATAATGGATGGCTATGGTTAACCATAGATGGATGGCTATGGTTAACCATAGTCAAACCATGGTTAACCATCAGCAACTTCCATTTTATTGGTAACCATAGTTAAATCATGGTGAACAATAGGCAACCATAGTTGAAATATGGTTAACCATATTCAAACTATGTTCAAATGATGGTCAATCACAATCAAACCATGTTCAACCATAGTTAATCATTATCAACCATAGTCAAACCATGGTCAACCATAGTCATACAAACATTAACCATAGTCAACCATAGTCATACAATCATAATCATAGTCATTCATAGTCATTCATAGTGAGGGATGTTTAAACATGTTGAACATGGACAGCTATAGTCAACTATGCTCAACCATTATCAAGCAATTGCTAAACATAGCCATGTTCACCCATGGTTAAACCATGCCTACATATAACTAATGTTTAATTAAAATGTTAAATTAAAATGTTAAATTAAAATTTTTAATAATATTAATATGGTTTAAGACACATTAGTTTACTAATATGGTTGACTATGTTTGACAATCAATACTTTTCAACTTTGGTCAAACATAATAATGTATTATTATTATTGATTAATATTAATAGTCAAATAGAGTTAAAAAAAGTCAACCTTTGTAGTCAATGTTTAAATAGTTGACCATGGTCAAACATGGTCAACACTATGTTGACCAAAGACAAACATTGTCAAAACTAGTCAACTAAGTTCATTTTTGGTTGGTCACAATCAAGATATAAAACTACTTAAGAATAATAATATTAATATTGACAAATTTTCCCCAGATGCAGGTGTCTAATGAAGACCATGCCTGTCACATGGCTCCTCCTCCGCTAGGAAGATGTCACAGCTACATGGCCCTGGCAGCACATGGTTCACCCAAGGTAGCCTTTAAAATTACTAATGACCATCCTGTCACCATTACTCTCCCTCTTGTCACATTCTCTGAGTGCATTTACAACTAACCTTGTCGTCGATCTCAGCGATATTTCATGGGAAATGGAGCTGCTCCTCCCTCATTCTTCTCCCTTCATCTCTCTGTTCATCTGGTCGGCCTCACTGCTACGCGATCTATCCTCCATTATCTGCTAGCTCACCTGCTCACGACCTCTTGCCACCTCTCCATTAGCAATTCGACTTGCACTCTCTTTGCTTCTGAGAACTTTGATGCCTCAATGCCACACTGCCATCGTATGAAATGTCGCTGAGGCAAAGGTCAAGGCCAACCCTCCCATCCTCTTCTTCCTATATGTGAGGATTTCCCAGTTGAACTCACTCTCAATGTGAATTCATCGGAGGCGCCAGACCAGCAAAGGTTGATGGCCTTCATTTCTCTACGCATACCTGAAGCCCCTTCTAGCTCCTCTGGCTTGGGGTTTTGGAAAAGACTATGCAAATCCACTTTGATGTTGTCCTTCCTTCAATAGCCTAGGAAATCTATGGCGCTTCCCACAAAGTCCACGATGAGTACTTCAGGTAGTGACGGTCACAACAGCTCAGCAGAGAACGTCAACATAGCAGTCTTGGGTGCACGCTCTGCCTCCACGCCAGAGCCGACTCCCTAGTTGTCCAAGCAGGAAGATGACCTTTCAGAATCTGGTTGCTTCATTATGGAAGAGCCACCTCCATAAGACATTCAGAATCACAAACCACAGAAGGACTAGCACCACGATGCCTCTTTCTTTTGTCAGTTACATCTCAATTGTTGTGTTTTTGCCTACTTACTCTCTGCATAGTATGTTTATATTATGGGTACTTATGTTATGTGTTGGTTTCCCCGTCTGGGGCAGCACCCCTCCTGCTACATGGTGTAGTTTCTAGGTTTGTTTCCCCACCAGGGGCAGTCCCTTTTTTGATTTTTTGAACATCTTTCTCGTCGGAATTGGCTAGCACAACAATTCGGGTGGGAATGTTCGAAATGTAATGATGTATATTTTTGTACCATATAATAGAAACTAGACATATTTAGAATATATATATATATATATATATATATATATATAAAGTTGACTAATAATAATTATTATATAAATATTAATATTCTGACGTTGAAATTTTACATAAATCTATCCAACATTGCCAAATGTGGTTAACCACATTTAATATTGTGGTTGAATATGTTCAACTATGTTTGATTGTCCAACGTTACAATGTGACGACCATTATCGCAATGTCACATTATATTGAAATTTCTCCAAAGTCGCAATCCAACAGTTAAAAATGTGGTTAGCCACATTTAATATTGTGGTTGAATATGTTCGACTATGTTTCACTATGTTTGACAATCACTAGTCTTCAAGTGGAGTCAAACATACTTTCCTATTAATATTAACAATCAAACATATGGTGATTTTGGAATGGTACAGAAATCAATCTAACATTACAATGTTACATTACATTGAAATTTATCCAACATCAGAATGTGACATTACAAAATTAGTCTAATGTGGTTGACTATGTTGGACTATGTTTAACAGTCAACACTCTTCAACTTTGATCAAACATATTCGCCTATTAATATTATTTATTAATATTAATAATCCAACATAGTGAACCAAATTAGTCAAACATAGTTGATCATGGTTGGCGATATTCAACAATGGTTGATCATGGTTGACCAAGTCAACCATGATCAATGGTTGACTATAAGTCAACCTTAAATGAATATTAAATGATTGATTATAATTCAACATTTATAGTCCATGTTTAAATAATCATTTAATTATAATTCAAGATTTATAGTCCATGTTTAAATAGTTAACCATGATCAAACTTGTTCAACCATATGTTTACCATATTTAACAATAGTTAGCCATGATAATCACTTGGTAGACAATGGTACCATGGTCAACCAATGTCGACTATTTTCAACCATTGCCAACCATTGATAATGGTTGAACATGGTCAACAATAACATACCATGGTTTTCTATTTCCAACCATTGACATTGGTTGAATATGGTAACCATGGTCAAGCATTATCAACCATTGTCTACCATGGTCAACCGTTGACTATGGTTGAATATAATAAACCATTTTCAACCATTATCAACTATTGCCGACCATGATTAACCATTGTCAACCATTGACAATGGTCAACTTTGGTCAACCATGGTTACCATTGTAAATTATGGTCAACCATAATCAACCATGGTCAACCATTTCGAACCATTTACAATGGTCAACCATGGTCAAGAAGTCTCAACCATTATTAACCATTGTCAACCATTTACAATGCTCAATCATTGTCAACCATAATAAATGATTGAATATTGTCAACTATGGCTAACCATTATTAACCATTAACAATGGTTGAATATGGTCAACCATTATCAATGGCAATATGCTAGCATCAACCATGGTTAACCATTACCATTCTTGGTTAAATATGGTCAACCATGGTTGAATATGGTCAACTATAGTTGATCATTGTTAACTATGGTCAACCATGGTCAATCATTGTCAACCATTTTCAACTATTGTCAACCATAATTGACCATGGTTATCATGGTCAACCATTGACAACGTTCAACTATGGTCGACCATGGTCAAACATTGACAATCATTGTCAACCATTGTCAATGGTCAACCATGGATAACCATGGTCAATAAGTGTCAACCATTGTCCACCATGGTCAACCATTGACAATGGTTAAATATGGTCAACTATTATCAACCATGGTCAACCACAATCAACCACAATCAACCTCAATCAACGTAATCAACCCTCATTAGTCATGGTCAACCATAGTCAATGAATCCACCGCACACATGTTGACTGTAACTAGCACAACCATATTTACTATTGTAGTTAATATACATTAATCGACAACATTTTCCAATCTTATACCCCAATCAATGTGTGAAAATGTTGTTGATCAACATAGATCAACCACGTTAATAAATGTGATTGTGCTAGTAATACTACCAAAGTCAAAACATTCAAGCAATCAACAACTTATACAAAGCAATAGGTATATGCATAACATGACGAAAATGAACTCACAAACAAAAGAAAATGGAGCAACAAGTTGTAATTCTAGGGAAGGTTGGAATTTTGAAACCAGTGAGCTTATCAAATTTGAAGGCTTTAAAAATTTTGTTATACACTTTCATATATTTAACAGTCATTTATTTCTTATCAAATTTGAATGCTTTAAGAAATTTGTTATATATTTTGACTTATATTTAACGAAAAATTTTGATAATCCTCGAGAATTTTTATTTAATTTGTATATTTGATTGTCAAATTTTCCAAACTTTCACAAATTTTCGATCAAACTTTGTTCCTAAGTTATTAAATGCTAAATTACAAAGGCAATGAAAGTTATTGTCACTCCTATAATTTGAATCTATAATTAAATTAAGAAATCCACTTTATAACTCTCGATACACAAATTTACAATTAAAACAAAAATTATTAAAAAAAGGTAATACAAAACCTTTTTAACTCGAAATACCTTATATAAAATATAAAAAAACATAAATCATGGACATTGCTATAGTGAGATCTGTATGGTGGAGAAACTGCATAACATGACTTACAGATTACAATTTCAATTACCAGCTATCAATTATAATTATCTTATCAACATGAGGACGTGCACTTGCCATTTTGAATTGCATAATTTAATGGCCAATCGAATAGTATAAATTGCCTTCATATGAACCCACCGTCAAATTCTTTGGTCGGATACCTCCATGCATGAGCTTCTAAAATGAAGCTATGGCAATCATCCCCTCATTACTCCGCAACAAGGAGACATCAATATAAGAAATTTGAAGGTAAAATATAAACCATAAAAACCCTTCAGCCGCTATATTTCCCTCTACGATATTGAAGATCCTACGAACAAAATAATCCTACTGCACACAGTCCTAACAGGAGTCTATTGGGTCACATAGAGCCTAAACTTCTAACATATTTTCGTTGAGAAAAAGCACTCACAAACTGTATATTTGGTAAGCAGCTGATCTCGAATCACGTTCTCAAGAATCTCTAGGCTCTTACAGCAAACGCTTCTCAGATTTCATGAAAAATCTCTCCGGACTGGAGTTATAACACGATTCCAAAATATGGGAAACCACTTTGCAAACATCTGAGGAAATGAGCGCCTCTAGATTCAATAAAACCACCACCATGATGGCGACAACCATTTCATTCGGAGACTCCATATTTGTGCACACTCAGAGCTGGTAAGTATGAGACCATAAATAATGCTTTGGAGGAAACTTCAAACCCATTGATGGAATCTTGCTCACAACTGTATTACCATTTTGGATCAACGACGTGGTAAATACAATGGGGGTATTGACCCGTTGGGAGTTTGAGCGCATCTCCATGGAATAGATTAATAGACTACCTGATATATGGAGGCATTTTCTTTGTTTCCAGGTGATAATTTGCATGGTTTTCCAAGGCCAAGTCATTCGTCTGGCTCAATTTCTGTAATTGATCGTATAGCCTTCAATTGAGTTTGGGAAAAAAAATTATTACTTACCATGAACTTCAATATAATTTAAAATAATAAGTTAATATTACCATGAACTTCAATATAATTTAAAATAATAAGTTAATATTATTTTATTTAAACCGTTTAAAAATTATATCTATATATGAGAATGAGAATGATAGGTTATATTGTTAAAGTTTTTTATGCTTAAATTAAAGAGTGTATAGAGTTTGAATTTGAAGTAATTTTGAGGTTTTTTTTTATCATGATGTTTATTTTTTTTATCATGTACATTAAATATCTAATCATGGTTAGGAATTCAATTAAGGAAATGGTTTTTTTTTGTGGAAAATAAGATAGGGTGAATTACCTTTAATTTTAAGATTATAAATTATAAAATTATTTTGGATTTGGTCTATCTTTATCTTTGGATTCTCTAGAGTTACTATGTCCCCAAAATTCACATCCATATAAGATAACAAGAGTGAAAAGTGTATCAAAGACAGTGTGCTTTTTTTATTTCAAATCCCACTTCTAAAGGTCCACTAATTTACAATTGTCTTCAAGTCCATAATAATTTTTCCATCCTCCATTTATCCTGTTCTCGGCACTATGGTCACAATTGAGTTTGTGATGAATATTAATACCATGATATCTATATGAAGGAACTTCCTCCACGCTATTGTTATCATATACAAAAGTGTCATACGTTGATATTTTCAAATTTTATTATAATAACCTTTGTTTTTTTAGAATTCACAATCATACCCATATTAGAGAAGAAATATATGAGGATTCTTTTATGGTTATTATGTTCATAGATATTTCTTTATGTGGGAACAACATTGTCAACATAAAAGAGAAGGATGATGCATATAACAACAAGAGTCAAACTAGTACAACTAACATCTTCCAACCAATATTATGACATATCAATGTATATGGTAAATGGGGTAGGGTACATGGGACAACCTTTCTTGATTCCTATATTATAGTTAAACTTTTACAGGCAAGCCCTAGTATTCCTAGACTCGGCAATAACACACTCATAAATATTTAATTAGAAACTTATATCTAGAAGGAACTTTTAGCTCCCCTAACCTATTCCAAAGGTTGGTCCTTGACATAGTGTAAAAAATTTTCTTAACATCAAAAAAAAAAAATTGAGGATATTTGTTTTAAAATTGTAACACAATCTTTATTGTTGTAACAAGATGTTCCATTATTGAATGATAGCCTCTAAATCTAGCTTCGACTTTAGCCTTTTTTCCATGGCTTTTGGGACATATTGTCAATCTTCTTTTCCAAATTACTTCCATATATCTTGAATAATATGGCTTTAGTCATAATGGTTCTATGATTAGAGGGATTACTTTTATCTCCAATTTATGGATAGGAACATTGAGGCTTTGATTCTAAGGTTTAGGTAACCACTTCTTTACTACTAAATTGATGATATTTTGTATGCAAGAGATAAGGATCGTCTCTCTATTTCTTCAAATCTTTTGATGGTGGAATTTAATTTTGTTAGCTTTCCCTTTTCTCAGTCACTTAAACCTAAGCTTTATTTCTTTTACAAAAGAACTTCATCCTCTATGGATACATCTAAAATTTTGTCCATAATAATAAGGGGTTCATAATTATTTTTAAGACAAGGTTTCTAGATTTTTAAAGAGAATCATGTTATTTTCTTTAGTTTTATAGGTAAAAAAATTTCACCATAATATTTTTGGATCTAGCTTTAAAAACCACCATACTCAAAAAATATATCATAAGAAAATAAGTAATAAAAAAAATATTTATGATAATAACATGCATATTCATTTGGGAAGTGTTAATAGAAATGATTTACTCAATATAACATGTAATAAAGGGAAAATTATATAGAGGAACTAGGAAATTACCTTTTAAAATTTAGTAGGAAAGGATCTTCTAAGCATATTTTTCTCAAATTTCATAGCATATATTCTTTTTGTATTTTTCTAATAATTTTAAACCTTTAATACTCTTCAAAAAAATTTAGTAGGGGAAGAACTCTAGAATGGTGGTGGGTGTTATGATCCTTGTTCTTTAAAAATGACAAGAAACCAATAATTACAGTCCTCTTCGAGGTGGAAACCTCCTTTTCTAATGAATACAATGTACAAGAAAATATTTGATGATCCTAAGACTAGGTCACCTTTGTATCTATATAGGAGAAAAGGGGTACAAATATAATAAAATGGGACCATGAGAGGTTCTAGCCTACATAACAATATAAATAATAGAAATGTAATCACTTAATATCTATGGCTTAATGTATAGTTTTAGGGTTAAAATGGTGATTATATAGAGCTTAACATGCCCCTTTGCTTGAAACAGGTGTTGTCCTCAACAATTGACTAATTGGAAATGATTCTCCAAGAATAAGTCATCTTCCTATGTTATATATGTCATTGGTAAGTTACACCATTTGATGATGTAATCCACAATTGTCGGGCCACTTGGCCACTTAATCCTTGTTTCAAGGATTGTTTCTACTTCTAGTTTGATTTTCCATTCTTCATTTATCTCTAATACACTTCTTGATTGCAAATAATTAGCATGGTCATGGCATTGATTAGGTGGAAGACTCTTAGCAATTAATCCAAATAACTTGGGATGATTTTTGACATATTTGTAGAGATTCACTGACATAGATGATATTGACATTTGAACATTTAGTGAACATAATTATGCCATCGCAACTTAGTGCTCCTTTCTGAGGAATTTTGTCATTCCATTGGAGCCTATCACTTTAGAGGGTTTTCCTTGGATACTTCTAAGCTCAATTTCCTTTCCTTCTTAGGGAAATCTTATCAAGAGATATTGAAAATTAAAGGTCATTGTTCCCAATGATTGTAACCATTGGACGACTAATACCACATCAACATTACCCGTTTGTATTTCAATAATGGGATAGTCCAACAAATACTACCTCGTATTGAGCTTAATATTATGGCACTTCCATAAACAATTTATGGTGCTTCCCTCTCTAGACACTACTTGAAACTGATCTAGTACTCGATATATGAAACAATTGAGAAGTTTTTATAATTTGTAATTCATGAAGTTATGGGTAAAACCCAAATCAATCAATATTGCTACATTTTTTATTTTTAAAGTATCCTTCTATCTTAAGGGTTTTTGGATTATTGATTCCAGCCAATGCATGACAATATATTATTGGAGCAGTCTCTTGTAGCTCTAGATCTTGGGACTATTAAAAAAATTTATCTTCTTCCTCTTTAGAGCCAATGTAGACTGTTTTTTCTCACTACATTTTTTCCCCTTACTATACTGCTATAACAGTTGAAACATAGTCCCTTCCCCCTTGTTTCATCCATTTTTTGAGGAGGCAACCTTGTTGGTTTAAGAGAGGGAACATGATCTTCACAATATTTATTTGCTAAGGACCCTATTTTCACTTTCAATGTTTCTTTATAGATTAAAAGCATGATTAGTTTTAAAGAGACACACCACACATTGGATTATTTTCTTTAAATTTCCTGTAAATGGGTCTAATATATTATCCTATAAAATATTCTTTAGTTTGAGACTCAAATTTTGGAATTGTTGAATGTTCTTCACAACTAATATCCCCTAACTAAGTGTTTTTTTGTAAATTTGTATATGTCATTTTTAATTGTTATTGTGACTTTTAAAATTGAATTGGGAGTAGTTTATCCATATTATGTCACTGATAAATATTTTATGGAAGTTTTTTTATCAAGTTGTTAGTAAAAAAGTATAGAAAACAATCATGAACCTGTAATTGGTTAAAGAGAAACTATGGGCTACAATTTAATGATGGAATTTAATTAAACTTGATGGAACAATACCTAGGCATCTAATATAAACTTTAGATGATTATATTATAAAAATGTGTTGATCAATAACTCTCCTAGTAAGTTAAGACATTGTCTTAAAAGTTTCCAAATAATAAAACTCTTTAGCACATTATACCTAAATGTCAATTATATTGTACATAATAATTAAAACACTTCTTAAATACCTAGAACCTTTTCTATTTTCATAGAGATGTGCTCATCGTCTACCAAGAAAGTAATTAGTAGTGACCTCGTGCAAGTGGCATCGGTAAATCTAGGAAAGCACACTTCAAAATGTGCAATGTCACTTTTAGCATCCATGTACATTCTATCCTATGTTGCTCAAGGGGTGTAGTATTAACATCGACCCTGCGGTGTACTAGTCTGAGTGATTTGTGTGTCACTCAAAGGTGGAGCTTCAAATGTGTACCAGTATGATGTTGAGTATGTTTGGAATGGCACTGGTACTAACACCAACCTAACTCATCCAAAAACTCATGTAAAAAATAACGTTTTTTATAAAGGACTTCGAAGAGTATACAAATTAAAATTGTAAATACATAAATGGGATAATTAATTATATTCATACTTATGGAGTAATCCCGAATCTTCTGCATCAAGATTTTAATTATTTCCTTTGTTGACTATGTCCTCAACTAAATATCAACCAAAGAAGCGGGCTCATTATTTGATATTTTCATAAGCTTATTTATTGTTTGCACTGGGTCCGTGAAGGAATAGATTTTTTCACCTGTAATCTATTCGTCAAGATGATGTCTGGATTTATCTGTTGTTGGTTCCTTTCCCCTTGTCGCCATGGGAAAATGGTGTTTCCAACAATGCAATATCATATTATTATTTATAAGCCTTTTTTTACATGAATAAAGAAAGAAAGAAATGTCAAAAGTTGTCGTTTCCCAAAACTAAAAATAAAGTCATTAATAGGCATAAGAGGGTTGGGAAAACATGTATATAAAGCCTTGTGCATTATCCCAGAGGTATCAATTTTTCCATTAAATAAATTATCCCTAAATTTAGCCTTCCCTAGCCAATAATTTCCCTTGAAAAGGGTTGAGATTTATTAGGTAGTTTGAGATATTTTACTAGAACTAAGTTTGAAACCCTTAGTAACCTTTTGATAGCGAACGATAGCCATTTATTTAAGCCATCCATGATTTTTAGATTGCGTCGGATGGCAAGAAGGGTGAATTTTTTCTCTATGTTCGCCCACTGGCCATGAATGCTTAAAGTTTATCTTACGATCTTCGTAGGTAATTAATTTAAGGGATCGAGATATGGGAAAGTAAACTACTGCAAATAAAATAATCGATAATGCTTCTAAAAATTTATCCATATTCTGTCACTTTTTATAATAATGAAAAATACAAATAAAAGTCCCCAAAATTTAAAATGCAAGAATCAGGATTCATATATTCATACAAAAGAATCCTCAAATATAAAAAAAGAACCCAACGGAGAACACACAATCAAGAAACAAAGATCCAATATGGAGAGGCATCTAAATCTGGTGATCAAAATTCAATTATCGAAGAACTAACAACAACACTTGAGGTTGTGTAGAAAGTATCTCATGAAGTTAAGATAAAATCAATAGAATCCTTCTCCACCCTAACATATATAAGGGAATAATAAACAAAGTGATTATTAACGATCCCTGTATCATATGGGTATTAAACTACCATGTAGTTATCCTAAAATACAAGAAGCCTCCAACAAGAAGTTGAAAGCATCAACAATAAAGACTAGGGTTTTTACCATGCACATAGAGGAGAAAAAATTATTGTTTGACCATGTGCATGGAGGGTTAAAAAAATAATGTTTTTTAACCATGGAATCTTGTCCTCCTTCATCGGCGTTCCTTTATTTTCTCCGCTTACTTCGATGGCATCTCTCTAGCTTCTCCTTCCTCTAGCTTCTCGTTCCTATGCAACGTTATTTCTACATAGTGTTCTGGCCATCGTTATAATTGGCAGCATACCATTGAGAAAGGAAGTGGTTCATAATCACAGCCAGTTTTGAAGGAATGGCTGAATCATTGGTTTTAGATTCCGTGGTATTCTTACAGAGGTGAATTTGATGTTCTTATGTTGTTATTGAGTGAAACTAGATCTAATGTGAAAGTGTATAAAACAAGGTCTAGGGAGAGTTGAGGTTTGGATCCTTCAAGACAAGTAGTGGCTTGTTGATTAAGGAGTAGTGGCTTTTTTGGATAGTTTTTTGAGAAATTATTTGGGGTTTAGTGTTTCTAATAGTTGGGTGTCTATATATAGTTGGAGAAATAAGAGGCCTGTTAACCTTAACAAAGATGATGGATGGAGTGTTAGGAGATGTTGACTTCCTACCCCGTCACTCTTAGTTGTTGGTTTTCTTCCCATCCTTTCTCCGTCATATTTTACTCTCCTCTCCTTTCCTCAATTTCTTTCTTCATTTATTATTATTATTATTATTATTTTCTACAAATAAATTATGTAAGTATTATATTATAATTTAGCTTATTAAATTACCTATTAAGTATTTTAAATAAGAATATTAAAATTATAAATCTTATAATTATTATTGAATGGTAGTTATATGACATATAATCAGATAATTATTAAGTAAGAATATAAAAATATTATGTTATATTCAAATACATAACATATAATTATTAAATAAATATTTAATTAAATAAATAAGTAATAATATAATTATTGACTAATTGGAACTTTTTTATTTATTTAAATTAGGTCTTATATCAGATTTCTTAGCTTGTCAAGATGATGAACCAGAAATAGACAAAATCTAATTGAATATAATTTTCAAAAAAATTTATACACAAGTTGAACACTTTGAAATTCCAGACATTGCAGTGGAAAACAATATCAATTGCAAGTATTTATATACATTATCGGATCATGGGTAGTTGTCATTTCTGAATCAGAAAATCTTTATGACCTTAAATTTAATATCATATCCGGTTAACACACTATCACCTATTATTTGCTGGATTTCCTCATATTATGTAAAGTTGTAAATTAAATAGTCCTTCATGATTTGACCTTATTATGATTCCATGCGATGCGTTCCTTCATGAAATTGAAACAAACGGTCTTATATGCAAATTTTGGTTCTAAGGTATTCAGTCCGCAGGAAACAAGACAATGTAAGGAAAGTTAGGATGGCCAATGCTCTGAATCATTGGCAGTAATCAGAATAAATAATTAGTATTTGATCAAAAATAGAATTAGTAATAGGTTTATTATATAAGAATTTATTTACATAGATGAAGCAATATGAGATTTACAAGTTGAGTGGTGATCTCATTTGATCTGTGTGATCTGTGTTTTTTTAGTTTTATTGTCTTTTATTGGTTTTTTATGTCATAATTATTCTAGTTTATTAGCTGGCTTAGAGAGAAGTGGTCATTTCAGATTCTACAATTGGTATCAGAGCAGGTAAAATTGTTTTGGGTTAAATTTTTAATTGTTGGAACTTCGCCAAAGTTAAAAATGTCGAATTCTAACATGCCTATTCCAGAATTTGATGGGAACAATTATGATTATTGGTGCATTAAGATGCTGACCTTTTTGATTGGAAAATATTTTTGGGAGATTGTTGAATCAGGTTATGATGAGTCGGAGATTGGAATGCCCTTACAGCCAATTAAAAAACAACAAGAAATGAAGTAAGGAAGAAGAATGCTCAAGCATTGTTTCACATTAAGATAGCTCTTGATAAGAGCTTATTTCCATGAATATCAGGAGCAACAACTGCCAAATATGCCTGGAAGACTCTTCAAGAAGCTTACCAAGGTAGTGATCAAGTTAAGGCGGTCAAGCTTGAGACATTGAAGAGAGAGTTCGAGAATCTGAAGATGCAAAAAGCTGAAAGTATAAGTGAATATTGTGTAAGAGTCAAAGATGTGGTCAATAAAATGGCTACACTTGGGGAAACGATAAGTATTGAAGTTTTAATAAAAAAGGTATTGAGATCTTTAACACCTAGATGGAATAATGTTGCCATAATATTAGAATAAAGAAAGGATTTGACACAATTAAAGTTTGATCAATTAGTTGGATCTCTCATGTCTCATGAAGAAAGATTGAAAGAAACGTTTGAAGTTGTTGAGAAAGCTCTTTCCTCTAAATTACAAATTACACATAATGAAGATGCAAGTAGCAGTAGTGCAAAAACCAATCAAGATCGAGGTAGATGGCAAAGCCAAAAATTTTCTAGAGGTAGAGGCAGAGGTGACTCAAGAGGAAGAGGTAGTTTCAGAGGAAGAGGTAGTTTTAGAGGTAGAGGTAGATTTGATAAGAGAAATGTTCAATGTTACTATTGTAATAGATATGGCCACTTTGAAAGAGAATGCAGGTTGAAAGAAGGTAAAAATGCTAACTATGTTCAAGAAAGTAATGAGTATCCTCCAGATCACTTATTTTTATCTTATGCCAAAGGTGAAAATACTAGTAAAGATGTTTGGTACATAGCTTCTGAATGCTCTAACCATATGATAGGGAATGAGAAATTGTTTTTAGCCAATGATGGATGTTTTAAATCTAAGGTCAAGCTTGGTGATGATAAATCTTTGGAGGTTGCTGCTAAAGGAACTATGGAGATCCAAAAAAAAGAAGGTATAAAGAGTATTCATGATATTTATTATAATCCACAATTGAAGCACAATTTGTTAAGTGTTGGGCAGCTATGTGAGAAAAATTATAAAGTAGTCTTTGAAAATAAGACATGTACTATCTATGATAAGAATAAGAAAAATAGGGTGATCACTGTTGTGCCTATGACAAGAAATAGGATTTTTCCCTTAAGGTTTGATGAACATAGCAACACCCTTGCAAATATGGCTTATGAGGATTCAAGTTGGCTATGGAATCTCAGGTATGGGCTTTTAAATTTTCACAGTTTGAATCTTCTAACCTCAAATGCATTAGTTTTTGGTTTGCCTAAGGTAGAGGAGCATAAGGAGGTTTGTGAAGGATGTGCTTAAGGCAAGCATGCAAGGGAAATGTTCCCAAAGGGAAATGCATGGAGGGCTCATCACCCACTTCAACTTGTTCATTCAGACATATGTGGTCCTATGCAGACTAATAGTTTGGGTAAGTCATCATATTTCATCACTTTTATTGATGATTACTAACAAAATTGTTGGGTATATTTTTTGAAGGCCAAAAGTGAAGCCTTGGATACATTTAAAAATTTCAAAGCACTTGTAGAAAATGAGAAAGGGTCCAAGATCAAATGTTTTCGGACTGACCGTGGAGGAGAATTCTGCTCAAAAGCTTTACAGAGTTATTGTGATATGAATGGCATCAGGAGGCAACATACTACAGCATACACACCCCAACAGAATGGCATAGCTGAACGAAAGAATCACATTGTGGTTGAAATGGCAAGGTGCATGTTACAAACTAAGGGATTGAGCAATTCTTATTGGGGAGATGCAGTTGCTACAACAATGTATATCCCCAATCGTAGCCCCAGTAGTGCACTAGAGAAGATGACTCCTTATGAAGCTTGGTATGAAAAAAAGCCTAATGTTAATCATTTCAAAGTTTTTGGTTGTTTGGATTATGTGCATGTACTTGATAAAAATAGGAAAAAGTTAGATGCAAAGAGTGAGTTATGCATTTTCATTGGGTATAGTGAGACAAGCAAGGCTTATAAATTATATAATCCCCTCACTAAAAATATTATTGTATCAAGAGATGTAATTTTTTATGAAAGGGGAGTTTATGGTCATCAAAAAGGCCATGTTGAGAAGACAAAATTTCTTTTGAATGATGATATAATTGCTAATATTGAGCAGCCAACTAATGCTTCTATATCTAGTAGTTTAAATCCACCAAGTAGTCCTTCATCAATTTCATTAGCAGCAAGTTCAAGTTCAACTTCTTCTCCAAGTTCTACAAGGAAGGTAAGGAGATTGAGTGACATATATCAGAGGACTGCAAATCAATCACATGACGAAAAATCAATAGGTGAGACAGTGAATTTTTCTTTATTAGCCAAGGCTAATTTTGAACCATCATGTTTTGAAGATGCATGTACTAATGAGGTTTGGGTGCAAGCTATGCAAGAAGAGATAGATTCCATTCATAGGAATGACACTTGGGAATTGACAGAGCTTCCGCATGACAAGAAAAATATTGGCACCAAATGGGTCTACAAGACCAAATTTAACAGTGATGGGAGTGTTGAAAGACACAAGGAAAGATTAGTTGCCAAAGGATTCACACAAAAATATGGAATTGATTATGAAGAGACATTTGCACCAGTAGCAAGACAAGAGACCATTAGAATGTTGATTTCATTAGCAGCTCAGAAAAGGTGGAGCGTACATCACATGGACATGAAAAGTTCCTTCTTGAATGGGTACTTAGAAGAGGAAGTATATGTGGAGCAGCCACAAGGTTTTGAAGTGGAAGGAAAAGAGAATAATGTCTACAAGTTGAAGAATGCTTTGTATGGTCTCAAGCAAGCACCAAGAGCGTGGTATGCTAGGATTGATGGATACTTTCAGGAGAAAGGCTTCCAGAGAAGTAAGAATGATCCTACCCTTTACTACAAACAAAAAGGTATTGATATTTTGATCATAAGTTTGTATGTTGATGATCTATTGTATATGGGTAGTAGTTCCAAAATGAATAATGAGTTAAAATTTTCTATGATGAATGAATTTGAGATGAATGATCTAGGTCTCATGAAATATTTTCTAGGAATGGAGGTTTATCAAACTAAGGATCAAATTTTCATTTTCCAAACAAAGTATGCACATGATATGTCGAAGAAATTTGATATGCTTGATTTTAATGGATCCCCTACTCCAAGTGCTCAAGGAGTTGTATTATGTAGGGATGATGGTGCTGATTTAGTTGATGAGAAAACTTACAGAAGTATTGTGGGGAGCTTGATGTTTCTAACCCACACAAGACCTAATATTGAATTTTTAGTTTCACTTGTTTCAAGGTATATGACAAATCCATCTCAAATACATATGAAGGTAGCCAAGAGAATTTTAAATTATGTGAAAGACACTCTAAATTTTGGTATTCATTACTACTTCGCTGAAAAGTTCAATCTTGTTGGATTTAGTGATTCAGATTGGGGAGGTATTGTGGATGACCGTAAGTCCACATCTGGAAATTGTTTCTCTTCTGGTTCTGGTTTGATTACTTGGAGCTCAAGAAAACAAAGCATTGTTGCCCTCTCATCCACAGAAGAGGATTATGTTGCAATTACTTCAGCAGGTACACAAGCTCTTTTGCTCAGAAAATTTTTGGAAGAAATTGGAGAGAAGCAAATTCAGCCTACAATGATTTATTGTAATAATGTAAGCACCATCAAGTTAGCAAAGAATCCAGTTCATTATAGTAGGACAAAGCATTTTGACATGAAATACCACTTCATTCGGGATTTGGTGTAGAAGAATGGTGTTGAATTGAAGCACATAAATACTAAGCATCAGCTAGCAGATATCTTCACCAAAGCAATTGCAAAAGATCAGTTTTTGGCACTAAGAGATAAGTTAGTAAGCCTTCATTAAGCATTAAGGGGGAGTGTTGAGAATAATGCTTAAATATTTATGTAATCTATGAAATTAGTCAACAGATTTTGTGATTCTATGTTATTAAGAATTAGTGTAGCAAATTATTAGAATGGCGAGTGCTCAGAATCATTGGCAGTAGTCAAAATAAATAATTAGTATTTGATAAAAAAGTAGAATTAGTAATAGGTTTATTATATAAGAATGTATTTACATAAATGAACCAATATGAGATTTTCAAGTTGAGCAGTGATCTCATTTGATCTGTGTTTTTTTAGTTTTATTATCTTTCATTGGTTTTTTATATGTCATAATTATTCTATTTTATTAGCTAGCTTAGCGAGCAGTGGCCATTTCAGATTCTACATGAACTTCTAGTAGATTTTCGTTGACAAAAAACATGTTTATCATTATCAGAGACCTTGAAGCATTCAAAAACGAAATATCTAGTAAGCTCCTGTGATCGAGTCTTTTTTTCCAGATTGTCGATGCTCTTGCAACACAGGCTCTCATTGTTCAAAAAGAAGGTTCCGGACTATAAAGAAATGTAACACGATTCGAAAATACCCGAAACCATGGCGCAATAATTTGAGGAAGAATGAAAATTATATGCAAACTGCGCCCATATGCTAGAGTCTTCTGACACATCATATTTCTTTACATTAAATGCTAAATTGAATTTTCTACATACTGACTTCAAGAAGAAACTTCATAACAATTACCCACATTTTGTCTGGTTTGATTTTTCCTGTGAATTATATCAATCGCAAATTTTGGGGTCAACACTGGGGAGATTGGGCAATGGCAACCAGTATATGGCAACCAATATACTGTGCATGGTAATCAATATTTATTGTGCTATTGACTCAACAATGCCCAGAGTTGAATGATTTAAGCAAATACATTATGCCCACCGTTGAATGATTTAATCAAACACATTACCCACCAGTAGACAGGGGTGGGCATATACAGCCAGGCCCATTAATAACTCAATAGCAGCTTAAATATTGATATTAGTTGCCTTTGGAAAATTGGGTACATATATTTATATAAATAAGCATCGTTAGTAGGTTGAATCTAAGAAAAATATTAAATATGGGAAAATGATGCACATTATATATCTATAGAAAGGAAAAAATAGATAAATGGAGAAATTGACTAACCTTGTAGCATTTGATGAACTGCGAAGCAGAAGTTATAAACCTTTAATGGTGTCTCTCGGCTTGACTTAGTGACAAAGCAGCAACTGAGTTATTGGCATTCAAAGACTATTATTGAATGCATAAGGTTTCAGGCTTAGCACCCATTAATTCATGTTCCAGCAATAATTCACAGGCTACAGTTACCAACATTAAAATCTATGCTTCCCATCGAGATCATATGGCTTACAAGAGATTTGGTTTTGAAGAAAAACATATGGTTTAGCTTTAAGAAAAACATATGGTTTAGCTTTAAGGAAAACCTAACTAGCCCAATACTTCTTCTGTTGCCCATTGTTGAAGTTGAACCCCTATTATTTCGTCGAATCAGGTCACTTGATTAGAGAAGTTGAAACGAATGGGATAAACGAATATCTTAAGAGCTGGAGAAGCGGAAATTAGTTATATCCCTCTCTTTACTAAGAATCCTATCGCTCTGAATCCTATAGTTCTGCATCCTGTTTTTGGAATAGCTAAATCAAACTCTTAATTTTCAATGTGAATGCCACTTGCGGCGTGGAAATGTCTGCTATAACTGCACCTGAAAATATGTCGGCATTGTTTAGTGTATGGGTTACCCCCTACCCAATATCGATGAGTTCACGAGCAGGGTTGAATGAACCATGGTTGGTTGAATTAAGTTGAATCGTAATATACTTTATAGTTGAATATGCGTGTATAATTTATGTTGATTATTTTAAGTTTAGGTTTTATGGTAGTAGGTTTATAGGTTTATTACATTAGGAAATATGTTTCGGTTTTATGGAAGTAAGTTTATAAGCTTAGGTTTATGTTTATTATAATATTAGGTTTTATTACTGGATTTTATGATATTAATAATAACATTATTGATAATAAGTTTATAATAATATCTATGTTATTAAGTTTAATATATATATATATATATATATATATATATATATATATATATATATATATATATATATATATTCGATACTTTGTATTATTGAAAAAAATAAGATTACATAGTTGTCTCAAATTTCTCTCCCAAAATTTTACTCTTCCTCAAACCACTTACCATGAATTAATAGATCATCGTTCTTCATATATTTATGGTTATAAAAATACACAAAACACAATTTTATGTCAAATTAGAAATATAGAGAAATAAGACTAGAATATGTTGTAAAAGCATAAACCCTCTTTACTAGGATGAATAAAAAATTAGTAAACAAAATGCAAGAAAGCTAACATAAACTTCATTTTAATAATTGAGAGAAGAAGAAATTAGTGAGAGAGCCATTGCGCTTGAATCTAGTAGGTCTGACATATGCTCATTATCATATTCACATAGAATATTCCCCTCAACATGAGCAAGATTGGCATCAATTCTCAAGCAAAAGCATCGATTTCTGAGCATTCTCTTGATATTTTCCCAGGTAGCGAAAATATTATATTACACCACCTTCTTTTGTTTCAGGAAAATCCCCAACACATTTTTCATTTGTTAACGCAAAGCCACAAAGTTTAGTTATTTATTCTTCCTTCCCCTGGTGTGCCCAAGGTGAGGATCCCAAGTAGACATATTCTCTAAGTTTTCTAAATCGAAGTGAGAATGTTTCTCCACCCCATCTTGAGTTTCCAATTTTCATATATATTTCCTTATTTCCGATAGAAGTCCATTAAATAATGTGGAAACCAAGTCACAAGCAAAAAGTATCACTCCTCTTTGCCTCTACAAACCACTTCCCCCTCCCCCATGCCTACAACACCTTCCATGCTTAAGAATCATGTTTGAAACCGAAAGGAGGAACTTGGAGAAGTTAATGTAATACCTCTTCTCGCAAAAAGAAAGAAATGAAACCAAGCATATCAAGAAAAGAGCTTTATCTCCAACCCACTAAATCATCACTGAAACTCATGATATAAACCCGAGGACATAGGGAATCAACTAGGCATTGTACAATAGTCGGTGAAGCATCTAAAAAGTGTCCCTTTATAAGCACCATTAAACATGTGCCCAAACACAGATAGTACATTGAACATGGGTCACATAAAATCATTAAACACCTAGGAAGCCAAGACCAAAGGAAGCCTCCAACCTAAACTTTACAATTCATTGGACAACTCTCACTAAAATTAATACAAAATTTAGCAACAAACCCATAAATTACAAATGCAAGGAGACCCCTCAGAAAAAGACATATACAGGCTGCCAAACCTTCCCAATTCAAACAAATATACTAAAACCAAATGCTCCAGCATACAAAAATTAGACTTTCAACCTCAGACCCTACCCTAGTACTTAAGTCAAAAACATTTGCGAGACAATGGAAGGAATCGACCCAAATTCCATTGCAGGCAATTGAAAGTGAAGCCCACACCATCCCACTATGCACCATGGATCCAAGATTCAAACAAAATACCTCAACACCAAATATTCTCTACTCTTGCCACCAATACCCTCACAAGCTAGAGAGCCCTCTCATCACCATCACTATAGCAAAACCAAACCACAACACAAAGAACCATTCACCACATACTAGAATAGAAAGCATCCATAGGGAGGTCAAGGACCTAGCCTCGCCTCCTTCTCTCAATCCACCACTAACTACTCAGCAAGGCATCGTTTGGATAGGTTTATAATGAGTCGAGGCCATTTGGGTAATTGCATGTGAATGTATGCATGGGGTTGGTCACACCCCCTCATAAATGTACATCACATCTAAGGGTGGTGGACACAACCCTCGAAGCCCCCTCATTACTTGCATTAACAACTCCATCAGGGAAATATTATAATAATATTTATATTAACACTTATATAACATTAACAATTATCATTATGACTTAATATTACTTGTTAATAATATTTTCCTTAGACAAATATTGATAAAGTTTAATATTAATATTATCGATTATATTAATAAGTTTAATATATTCTAACACTAATAATAATTATGATTAATATTTTTATGCCTAGAGGAGAGATCACTAATGTTACATTTAATGTAAATAAAAAATAGTAATAACAAAAGAAGTTAATGTAAGTTTAGTATGAAGAAGAAATGTTTTTTCTTCACTACTTAATATGGAGATGATAGGAAATAGTATTATTGATATTACATTATGTGTAATTCATTCTACATTTTAAATGTGATATTTGAAACAAAATTATATCAATAACAAAAACTATTTTACTGTAAATCATAAGTAAAATATTTTAATGTCCACATTAAATAACATAATTTTATATCTACTTTATATGTAGAAAAACAAAGTAATTTAATTTTTTTTTTTATATTTTCACTTTCCATAACTATGGAGATTTGCAATTTATTGTATTTCTAATATGGAGTTATATATAAGATTTTAAAATATCAATAATAAGAAAAGTTTAACATAGGTTATAAATAAAATATTTCAATAAGTAGGTTGAGTAAAATATTTTAACATGAAACATATATAGAGGAAAGATTGAGGGAATACTACATATATATTATACCACCCTTGATATCCACCAAGAGCTTAGAGGGATATCTTTCGAGAGTTGGTAGAGCCTAGAGGGATCCCTTTGGAGACTTAGTAGATCAGTAATTAAGATGGATCTAAGGTGGTCCTTGAACAAATACTGATAAGAATAAGAATCATATTAATATTATTGATTGTACTATTATTATTAATATTATTATTGATTATATTAATAAGATTGATATTAATAACATAATTTCCTATTATTATTGATTAAATTTTATATTATTATATTAATAATAATAAGTTTATAATAATGTTAATATTAATATTTATACAACATTAATAATAATTACTATAACAATAATATTAATTATTAGTAATATTTTCATTAAACAAATATTGATAAGATTTATATTAATATTGATAATATTAGTAATAATTATAATATTGTTGCATTAATACTCTATTACATTGAAAATATTGCATTAATTATAACAAAAATATATTCGTAATATAATAACAATATTTTATGTAAAAATTCATTTTTATATAAATATTGATGCTATTAATAACATTATTATTAACATTTAATATCTTGGGATATTAAAAACATAACATAATATAATAGTGTGGTTGATATGTAATATAATTTAATATGTATTAGGAGGGTTGATGATATTATAATAATGTGATTGATATGTAATAATGATGTAATATATAATATAATATATCAATTATGGTTAAACACAGTCAACGTTAATCAACTATGGATAATCATATAGGTCAATCGTCTTCAAGCATGATTAACCATCATAAACCTATAGTCGATGGCTAGGGTTAACCATAGTGGAGCCGTGATAAACCGTCAACAACCACCATTACAATGGTAACCACTGTTAAATCAGGTGAACAATAGATAAACCATAGTCAAAATATGGTCAACCATAGTCACACAATCATCAAGCATCATCAACCAAATTCATAAAATCATTAATCATAGTCTTTCAGAGTCAAAACATAATCAAGGATGTTTTAAAATGTTGAACATAGACAGCTATAGTCAACTATGCTCAACCATTATCAAGCAATTGTTAAACATAGTCATGTTCACCCATGGCTAAACCATTCTTACATATATTTAATGTTTAATGAAACTTTTTAATAATTATAATATGGTTTAAGACACATTATTTTACTAATGTGGTTGACTATGTTTGACATTCACGAATCTTTAACTTCCATCAAACATAATCATCTATTATTATTGTTGATTAATATTAATAGCCAAACATAGTCGACCACATTAGTTAAAAAAAGTCAACCTTTGTAGCCAATGTTTTAGTAGTTGACTTTGATCAAACATGGCTAACCCTATGTTGACCATATTTCACAATAGTCAACCTTGTTCACTCATAGTCACCCTTAGTCATCGTAACCAAAATTACAAAATGTTTTCAATCACATTTAATATTGTGGTTGAATATTTTGAACTCTGTTTGAATATCTAACACTGCAATGTGACGACCAATGTCACAATGTTACATTACATTGCAATTTCTCCAACATCACAATCTGACATTACAAAATGGTGTCGACCACATTTATATTGTGGTTGAATATGTTCGACTATATTTTTACTATGTTCAACATTCAACGGTCTTCAAATTCAACCAAACATAATTTTCTATTAATATTCTTAATTAATATTCATAATAAAACATATTGTGGCTTTGGAAAGGTACACAAATCCATCTAACATCACAATGTTACATTACATTGTAATTTATCCAACATCACAATATGAGATTACCAAAATTAGTCAACCACATTTACTATTGTGGTTGACTATGTTGGACTATGTTTGACTATATTTTACAGTCAACACTCTTCAACATTGGTTAAACATATTTACCTATTAATATTAATAATAAAACATAGTGAACCACATTAGTGAGACATAGTCAAACATAGTTGATCATAGTTGGCAATATTCAACTATGGTTGATCATATTTGACCATGGTCAACTATGATCAATGATTGACTATAAGTAAACCTTAATTGAATATTAAATGATTGATTATAATTCAACCTTGATAGTCGATGTTTAAATAATTGACCATGATCAAACTTGGTCAACCCTATGTTTACCATATTTAACAATAGTCAACCTTGACAATCACTTGGTTGACAATGGTTGAAAACCATGGTCAACCATTGCTAACCATTAACAATGGTTGAATGTTGACAATGGTTGATAACCATGGAAAACAATTTCTAACCATTTACAATGGTTGAATTTGGTCAACCAAGGCCAACCATGGTCGTCCATTCTGAAGCATTGACAATGGTTGAATATGGTAACCATAGTCAATCATGGCAAACCTTTGAAAACCATTGTATACCATTGACTATGGTGAAATATCATCAACTGTTGTCAACTATTGACAATGGTCAACTATGGTCAACCTTTGTGAGCATTGTTAACCATGCTCAACCGTTATCAACTATGGTCAACCATGATCAATCATTGTTAACCATGGTCAAGAATTGTCAACCATTATTAACCATTTTCAACCTTGGTAAATGGTTCAATATGGTCAACCATGTCAAACCATTATCAACCATTAAGAATGGTTGAATATGGTCAATCATGGTCAACTATTGTCAACGATGGTCTACCATTATTAATGAGAATATGTGAGCATAAACCATGGTAAAAAATTATAAATAGTGGTTAAATATGGTCAACCATTGTTGAATATGGTCAACCATGATTGATCACTATAAACCATGGTCAACCATGGTCAGTCATTTTCAATCATTGTTAACCATTATCAATCATAGTTAATCATGCTCAACCATTAACAACGATTAACTATGGTCGACCATGGTCAAACATTGAAAGCCATGGTCAACCATTAACAATGGTCAACTATGGCCAACCATAGACAACCATTATCAACCATGGCCAACAAGTGTCAACCATTGAATATGGTCAACTATTGTCAACCTTGATGATGCTCATCAACCCTCATCAACCATATTCAAGCATAGTCAATGAATCCACCCACACGGGTCCATTATAACTAGCACAACCACTATAACTAATATGGTTGGTATACGTCAATTGGAAACATTTCCAATCTCATATGCCAATCGATGAGTGAAAATGACGTTGATCGATGTAGATCAACTACATTAATAAATTATACTGTGTTAGTAATATGTTACTACCAAAGTCAAAGTCAAAGCGTTAAAGAAATCAACGGATTATACAATCCAATAGATATAAGTAAAAACTTATACAATGCAATAGATATATGCATAACATGATGAAAATGATCTCTCTAGAAATAAATGGAGCAACAAGTTGAAAATCTAGGGAAGCTTGGAATTTCAAAACTAACCAGCTTATCAAATTTGAAGGCTTTAAGAATTTCGTTATATAGTTTCATATATTTAACATTCATATATTTCTTATCAAATTTTGTTATAAACTTTCATATATTTGATGAAAAAATTTTATGATCTTCTAGAATTTTTATTTATATCTTTTATTGTAAAACTGTCAAAACTTTAACTATTGTTCCATCAAAAAGCACAATTACAAAGTCAATGAAAATTATGGACACTCTTATAATTTGAATCTACAATTACATTAAACAAGCCTAGATAAATCTTAACCCCAGATCTATCAAGCACTGAGAGGGATCAAATATCTCTAGGTGAAAACATATTTTTTGAGTGAAAAATGTGAGGAAAGGTTTGCACCTCGAGAGATTTTATCCCTCTCAGCCCTTGATAGATCCGGGTTTAAGATGGATCTAGGTTGGTTTCAGTCCTGTGTGGTCATACAAAATTGATTGAACATATAATTATTTTGATCATTTTAAATATGATAAATATGTCTAAGGTTAATTTGGTCAATTTAAATTTAAATTTTCTTATTTACCTCAGTTTGTTAAGATAAGAGAGACTTTCAGTAACTTGAATCATGAAAAATGATGAAATAAAAATTTTAAGTGAAAAGTGACAATGTAACAATGTTGAATGATAGAAGATGTGAATAATAACAATAATGCAAATTATAAACAATCTTCATTGCGATCAATCTGAAACTATTTTATTCTATTATTATTATTGTCACACCTATTACTTAGTTTCTATTGCCATGTTTGAATGCAAATTTATTAACAATGTTGAATGATGGAAAATTGGAATAATAAGAATGTATCCAATTACAAATAGTTTACAGTTTTAAGAAGAAGAAATTTTGGGTAAGTGCACATTTTATTTAGGATGAAAATTCAATTATTGCATTTATTGTTGAATTACTGTAACAAAGAAGTCAATTCACGTCAATTCATGGCATGAATAATGTTTATGTGCGTACACTAAGAGAGAGTTTGTATATTTTGGGGGTGAGATAGAGATATAGATGGAGGGGGGTTGGGTGGGGGGAGAGGGAAGAAGAGAGAGGAAACGAGAGGGAGTGAGGAAGAGATATAGATATGGAGAGAGAAGTGCTAGAGAGAGAAGGAGAAGAGAGAGAGAGGAAGTGGAAAAGGGAGGGAGGGAGAGAGAGATAGATAGATAGATATGGAGAGATAAGTGTTATAAAGAGAGAAGGGGAAGAGAGAGACTTGGAGTGGAGAAGGGACAGAGAGAGAGAGAGAGATAGATATGGAGAGAGTGTCTGTATGTTTGGGGGGTGAGGTAGAGAGATAAATAAGGAGAGATAATGGAAGATAGAGATATAGATGGAGGGAGCAGATATGTGCTGACACTGAAATAAATGCACATTATTAATCTAATTACTTTGAAATTAATGTACCTCATACATATAGTGAAAACAATCAAATAGGGTTATAAATCAATATCTACACTAAAACCAATCCATCGAGTGCAAGAAATCAAATAGGAGTATAAATCAGCATCTACACTGAAATAAATGCATCTAGTGAAAGTGATCATATAGTATTATAAATAAATATCTACACTAAAACCAATGCATCTAGTGCAAGCAATAAAATAGGAGTATAAATCAACATCTACACTGAAATCGATGCATCTAGTATAACGTATTAAATAGGATTAGAAATCGACATCTACACTAAAATCATTGCATCTAGTGCAAGTGATCAAATATGATTAGAAATAAATATCTACATTGAAACCAATGCATCTAGTGCAAGAAATAATACAGGAGTAGAAATCGACATCTACATTGAAATCAATGCATCTAGTGTAAGGTATTAAATAGGATTAGAAATCGACATATACACTGAAATCAATGCATGTAGTGCAAACGATCAAATAATATTAGAAAGAAATAACTACACTAAAATCAATGCATCTATTTTAGTGAAAAATGAAAATATTCATGACTTTCTAGATCTAACTTCGATGTAAATATTTGTCTTTGTGTGTCTCATTCTTCTTCCCTCTCTCTCCACCGTCCATTTTGTGTCTATCTCCCTACTTCTCTCCTTATCTCTCTCCTCCTCCCTCTCTCCATCATCTCTCTCTCTACACTTCTCCCTCCCTTTCTCTATATTTCTCTTCTTCCCTCTCCCCCTGCCATCTATATCTATACCTCCCTCCCTTTCTTTGTCTCTATCTCCTTCCCTCTTTCCCCCTCCATCTATATCTCTATATCCATGTGTCTCTCCTTCTTTATCTCTAAATATTAGCCTACATACTCTCTCTCTCTCTCTCTATATATATATATATATACATATATATATATATATCCATCTTCCTCTCCCTCTCTCTCTACCTCTCCATATTTATCTCTCTTCCTCCCTCTCTCTCTTCTTCCCTCTCTCCCTCCTCCATCTATATCTCTATCTCCCCTTGTATCTCCTTCTCATTCCCAAAACATACAAAACATCTCTCCATATCTATATATCTCTCTCTCCCTCTCCCTCCCTATTCTTCTCTATCTCTCTCTCTTCCCATCTTCTTTCTCTCTCTTCCCCTTGTCTCAATCTCTCTCTCTCCCCCTTTTAACTCCCTCTACCTCTCCACCTTTCTCTCTTTATGTATTTCTTCCCCTTCCAACTCCATCTCTTTCTCCTCTTTCTAAAGTCATATCTCCCTTCCTTTCTCTCTCTCCCTTTCTATCCGACCTCCCTTTGTCTCTCCCTCCATCACACAAACTATCTCTCTTCACCCTCCAACTCTTTTACTATCTCCCTCTATCTCCTTCTCGCTCCTCCCCTCTCTCCCCCGTACATATCTATGTCTCCCAATCTCTGTCTTACCATGCTTTCCCTATCTCTTTCCTATCATTTTCTATCCCTTACCTTGTCTCCTCTCTCCCTCATTCCATATTTATCTATCTAGTATCACCCCCTCTCTCTCTCCACAGCTATCTCTTAATATATATTTTTATTCCCTCCCTTTATTTCCCCCTTCCAACTCCATCTCTCTCCCCCCTCTCTCTCAATTCCCCTCTTTATTCCTTCGTCTCTCTCCCTTTCTCTCCCACCTCCCTCTGTCTCTCTCCCCATCACACACACACACAATCTCTTTCTCTCTGCCCTCTAACTCTATCACTATCTACCTCTCTATCCCCTTATCACTCTCCCCTTCTCTCCCCCCTCCATAACTATGTCTCCCTATATTTCTCTTCCCATTCATCCCCTATCTCTACCCTTTCCTTTTTTCTCCCTTCCCTCATCTCCTCTCTCCCTCATTCCATCTTCATCTCTCCCTTATCACACTCTCACTCCCCCCACCTCTATATCTCAATGTATTTTTTCTTCCCTCCCTCTCTTTCCCCCTCCAAATTCATATCTCTCTCCCTCCCTCTCTCATCCTCTCTCCCCCTACTCTCTCTCCATGTCTCTCCCACCTCTATGTCTCTCTCCCCCACTCTATTCCCCCTCCATCTCACTCCCTCTCTCTTAAATATGATCCCATTGTATTTCATTTAATAAATTATCTAAATTATAAAAAAGCCATACTTGGTTGTAAAATATTAAACCAATATTTTGGATCAATCATGTCAAAGAAAATACAGTAATAAAAAACTTAAAAGAATCATGCACTATATTTCCTCTACCATTGTTATTCACTTTTGTTTCTCTCTTTGCTTGTATCCTTGGTTAAAATGCATCTATCCTTTATAATATTATTTATATTTAAGTACGAGGGGTTTCTGCATTGCATTACATTAGATATCATTTTTGGGATTCAACTGCGTTAAGTAAGTCATTCATCTATGACCATTTTCCTGAGAGGTAGTCGTAACTAACTAATTTCTCATGATTTTTGAATATTCCACTTAGTACTCATTGCGTTGGGTGATGACCACAGGGGAAAAGAGGTGGGATTGAAACTAGTTAAATGAATCACGTAGTGTCAATCATCACTTTCTAGGCCTTCACCCGATAACCAGGACTTCCTGGGAGGTCAGCCATCCCAAAACTCCTCTGGCTCAAGTGTGCTTAACTGTGGATTTTTCTCCACAATCGTGCCCACTTATTATTTATATTATATAAATTTTACATATGTATATATAAAAGATATCTCATTTTTAATTTATTAAAACCCTGATGTAATCTCTATGGGAATATTTTTAGTAGTCATGAGGATGCATGGTTAATATATACCTCAAAACTTATTATCACCTTTTTTCTTTTAGATTCAATTAGAAAATGTTATAAAATTAAAATAAAATAAAGTCTTTGTAAAATATTTTTATTTTGAAATAAGTTACAGTTCTTTTTATTTTGATAAGCCATGTTATTGGAACATGGTATTGTAAAAAAATAATAAAAAGCCTAGATCCATAACATAATAATCAAAAGCATAGATGGCCTATGGTATTGATAAACCATGGTATTAGCCCATGGTATTATGATTTTCTTCCCTCCTCCCCCTCTCTCTATCTTTCTTTTCTCGGTATTGGCCCGTGGTATTGTAAAAAATCCTATATAGAAGTTAACAATATCCATGGTAAATATTCATGATTAAAAATCTTATTATTGTAAATATTAAATTTTTATTTGCTTATTAATTAAATTTAAAGATGGTTATGCAATCATTATTTTAATTTCTATGGTAAAATGGATGTTAATTTATAAGTACTATTTATATGTTAAATATTTTAATGTGATATGTATGAATTAGAGGAAATTTTAGGTTAAAAGTGCCCATGAAATTTTCACTTCATTTCCATGTCATAATATGTAAACCATCTTTACGCAATAGAATAATTTTTAAGAAACACATCGACGCACGCTTGACCTAACCGCTGCTCTGCAACAAGCTCGTACCCTCCATTGTTGTGGCCTCTGGGCCTGCCATGCCCCCTCTGGATGTTACATTGGAGGTGGCCGATGCTCAATCTACTTTCTCTGCACTGGTAAAATCATTACCGCCCCAATGCTCTCGCCTGCTCTAACAAGATTTGTTAAGAAATTATATGGACTGCAAGAAGTAGAACTTCCTCCTACTCTTCCGCTAATGGTTGCACTCTCTCTTGCTGAACGGGGCCTCATCGGGCAATTCACTGGCTTATGGCCATCCTCGAAAATAGTTCAAAGGTGGATAGAGAGAAACTAGGCAGATAAAGTAAGAGGTAAAATATCCATACGTTTCTGTGGGAAAGGATATTATACCTTTAATTTTGAATCAAGAGCGGACAAGGATTTAATCTTTAGAAATGAACCATATTTTATGGACTCCAGAGGACTATATTTGAACAAGCAGACTCCAGAATTCAATCCCGAACTGGATGTCCCTAGTGTTGTCCCGGTGTGGGTCCAAATTCCGCATCTCCCGCTACACTGTTGGGGAGATGATTCGGTTCAAGCCATCGGGAATGCTATTGGGAATTATATTGAACAGAGCGAGCCCAAGGATAATATGCAAGCCTGTGCATGTATATGTGCTGAATTTGATCTCGGCAAGGGTCTTCCAGAGGAAATCAAGCTCAAAGTGGATGACTGGACACACATTCAGCAACTGGACTACGAGAAAATCCCATTTAAATGTAAGGTATGTCATGAATATGACCATTTTTCCAATCGTTGCTCTAAACTAGTTAATGTTGAAAATGCTCCGCCAAATGAGCAATGGGAAAATGTAAAAAAAAAGAAGACTGCTGCTGCCCCAAAGGAAAAATATGAAGTTGTCCCTCCCAAAAATACCCCCACTGGCCCTCCCTTCCCCTCGTCCCTAGATCCTCCCATCAATCCTGCCTCCTGCCCTATCTCTGGAAAACCCTTGGAATCATCTAATCCCTTTGGTGCCCTCTCCCTCCCTGAAAATGACACCCTGAACTCCCTTGAAAATGACTCCCCCATCCCCAATACCCTTTCCCAAACCCCCCCCTCACCTTCTCATGATCCCCCCCCTTCTCGATCAACCAGGAGCTCCTCGAAAGAGCATGATGTCAATTTGGAAGTGAAAAAAAAAGGACCTGGTAGGAAAACTATAAAGTAGCAAAGGGATGAAAATGCCCAGAAAGATATAGCCATGGGAACTCAAAATCATATATAAACTTATATTTTGGGTCAAATCAACAAAGAAGCAACACACAAGGAACATGGAGGGCGAGCATCTCTCTGTATACCCCATGCTCAATGATGAAAGTAATATCTTGGAATAGTAGGGGACTACGGCCCCTCTCTAAAATTGTTGCCCTAAAAGACCTCGTAGACCATGAGAAGCCAGGAATCCTAATGATCCAAGAAACTAAACAAAGATCTCAAAAGATGAAAGGAATCATAGATCAACTTAGACAGTATGATGGACACATATGTGAATCAAGAGGATCCTCCAGTGGAATCACCACTATTTGGAACAAAAACATATGGACATGCATATCCAATACAATCAGTCAGTATTGGATCAAAGTCACATTAGAGAATCAAGAAGATCATGCACAAAATTTCATCTACAATATATATGCACCAAACCATTTTAGAGATAAAGAGCAATGTTGGGCCACTCTTCAAGCAGACATAGATGCTGAAGATAACAGTAATGTCATTTTCGGTGGAGATCTCAATCTTATACTACACTCCAATGAGAAAAGAGGAGGTGCCTTTGCTCATGACCCCTACAGATCAAAGCTGGAAGAAATCATGCAGGAGCATGACTTAGTCGATGTCATTCCAAAAAACTGGAGATACACTTGGAATAATCGTAGGCTAGGCAAAGATAACATAATGGAGTGGCTTGATAGAATTCTGATAAATACCACTCTCCTTTCTGTGTACTCCACAGCTTATGCTATAATTCTTCAATATTTGGCATCCGACCACTATCCTACAAGCCTTCTTCTTGAGGCCCACTGCCCATTGGGGCCAATTCCCTTTAGATACAGCTCCTTATGGCGCAACAATCCTATCGTGGATCAGATTGTCAAGCTAACATGGCAGCAACACATAGAAGGGTCGTCAGGCTACATTTGGGAATGCAAACTGAAAAATACCAAACATGCCTTGAAGGACTGGGTGAAACAATATTACAAAGAACCAGAAAAGGCCAAAACTGAAATAAAAAATAAATTGAAAGTAATCCACAGAAATATAGAGCATGGACTCTCCCAAGACGATAAAGAACTTGAAGGCGATTTGTACTTTCAGCTTTATCGTGTCAATAGAGATGAAGAGCAGAAGTGGAGAATAAAGTCAAGACAGCTTTGGCTTCAAGGAGGGGATAAAAATTTCGCCTTCTTCCATAAGCAGGCCACTGTTAGGAAAGTCAGGAACAATGTCACCATGATCAATGATGAGGAAGGCCACCCTGAAAAAACCCAAGACACTATCAAAAAAACTGCCTCTGATTACTACAACTCTCTCTTAACAGAGAAAAAAGAAGTAGAGGATTACTCAGATCTCCTTCAGCACTTGCCTAAGGGAATCAATGAGGATATCAATGAAAATTTGACCAAAGAAATTGATGAAGAAGAAATTCAAAAGGCCATCTGGGCGCTTCAACCAGACAAAGCCCCTGGTCCAGATGGCTTCCCCATCTGTTTCTGCAGAACATATTGGGGAACAATTAAAAAAGATCTTATCAAAATGATAAGATGGGCTCAACAAAAATAAAAAATAGGAGGCTTCACTAATGCCACCCATCTTGCCCTTATTCCTAAAGAAAATTGGCCTTTATCCTTCTCTCGTTTTCAGCCCATCTCATTGTGCAACTCCTCTTACAAAATCCTGACCAAAATCTTGGCCACACGCCTTAAACCTCTCCTCCCCTCTCTCATTTTAGAAAATCAAGGAGGTTTTTAGCCAATAGAAAATCTCAGACTCCATCCTTCTTGTCCAAGAGGCCATTCATTCCAGCCATGAAAGAAATGAGAAAGGGTTCATATTAAAATTAGACTTAGCCAATGCCTTTCACCAAGTGAGGCACTCCTTTTTATTTGTTGTTTTAGAAAAAATGGGATTTGCCACACCCTTTATCGACCTTCTTAAAGCCTGCATATCTGGTCCTTGGATCTCCCCTCTCATTAATGGTATACCAGGACCTTCCTTCCAATCGACCCGAGGACTAATACAAGGCTGTCTGCTCTCACCTTATCTTTTCATATTAATGGCCAAATCCTTCAGCAGAGCCCTGGACTACAATCGTCGTATGGGTCTAATTACTGTGATTAAATTTTGAAATGGAGCCAAGAACATCAACCATTCTCAGTTTGCTGACGATACTCTTTTAATGGGGGGAGCCTCAAACATCATAGCCTACCATTTCAAAACTCTCCTAGACAAATAGATGAGTTATTCAGGAGCTTTGATCAATTACCACAAGAGTTGTATCTATGGCTGGAGCACCTCTGCCCAAACTCTTCATATCATTGCCAATACATTTGGAGTCCCTTGTAAGTTGGACTGGGAGCATTTTTCTTATCTGGGCATGCCAGTGAGTGCTGGCAATCTGAAAGCATCGGCGTGGGACATTATTATTGATAAGATGAAAAGGAAGGTGCAACGATGGGGCACCTCTTGGCTTAATCCAACAGGGCACCTAATACTTCTCAAAGCAGGTCTTTCCTCCCTACCCTTGTACTGTTTTTCACTCCTGCAAGCCCCAACCAACTTTCATAACAAAGTGGACACACTCCTTCGTCACATTCTATGGCAAGGGGGGAAAAATGAAATAAAGAAATATAATCTAATAAGTTGGCGGCAGGTCATTCAACCGTAGGAGAAACGAGGGCTTGGAATTAGATCCTCAAAAATTCTAAACCTTGCCTTTGCTAGCAAGCTTGTTTGGAGATTCATAACTTGCAAGAATTCTTGGTGGAAGAAAGTATTAGAAAACAAATATCTCAACTTCCCAAGGCAACAACTTTTGGACCATGAGATCCCTAACAGAGCGTGCTCAAAAATCTAGAGGATGTGTAAGAGAGCAATACCACTTCTTGCACAAAATATTTCCAAAGTACCCAAAGGTGGCAGTCACATTAGAATTTGGGCTGATAAGATAATGGGGCAACAACCCATCAGTAGCAGGCCTGGTACTCAACAAATCCTAACCTTTCTTACCAGTATAGGGATAAAAACACTAAATCAAATCTCTCAGTGGGATGCCCACACTCAGACTTGGAAAGGATGGACCTTCCCACACATTCCTGTTGATATGGAAACTAGCCTCACTAATCTGAAAGCTTATCTCCATGGCATAGCGCCCTCCAATCGCTACAGCACTGATTAATTTCGATGGGATCCTTCAAGCACCATCTACACTGTTAAAGCTGCCTACCATCAGATTTGCAGCATCGAATTTCCCATGTCTTTTTGGGCGCAGTGGAGACTTTTCTAGAAAGCAGAGACGCTACCAAAAATAAAAAATTTTATCTAGCTCCTCCTAAGAGAGAAAGTTCTCACCTCTGAGAATCTTAAAAAGCATGGAATAACTGGCCCATCTCACTGCCCAAAATGTCAATTAGATGAAGAAACTAGTCAACATCTTTTCATAGACTTCCCCTTTGCCATAGCTTGTTGGAAGGAAGCTTTTTGGAGCATCAATCTCCCGTGGGCGCCCAGCACCAACATATATGAAGTTTTGCAAGTATGGAAAGAAAGATATCCCTGGCAGAAAAAAAAAAAAACATTGCTCGAAGAGCCTGGAATGCTTTTCCATGTTCTCTCCTATGGAACATTTGGTTGGCAAGAAACCTCTTGATCTTTAAAGATAAGGAAACCAGCGTTAGAAAGCTTTACAACAAGGCATGGAGCCTCACTTTGGAAGCATTGTCCACGAAATGTCAAGGGAACCTAGACACGATGGACCTTTATGTTGAGTAAAGAAACTACATAGGGTATTTACTGGACAGAAACAACATGGCCCTCAGTAGCAGCAATGCCAATAGTAGTACCAACTCTAGGTACAGCTGGAAAATTAGAATGAAAGATGAGGAATTTTCACTATGGCTCAGGAACTGTAATACTCATTATATTTGTTTTGATGGCGCTTCTAAATCTAATCCAGGAATGACCGGGGCTGGGGGAATCATTTGTAATGGTAATGGGGATATCATAATTGCATATGAATGGGGACTCGGTAATCTTTCCAACAATAGGGCTGAAGCATTATCTCTTTACCAAGGTCTACTCCAACTACAAAAACTTGGCATAAACACAACAGTGATTATTGGAGACTCGGCTATTGTCATTAGCCTAATGGTCCACAACAGGAAAGCCTCAAACTTGATTCTACAAAAAACTATAAGACGATGCCAAACACTTGATTAGAAAATGAAAGGAAATCGATTTTATCATGTACTCTGTTCCCTCAAAAAGGAAGCGTATGTGCAGGCAAACAGAGCATGTTTTCATCATATTAGTACACTTCGTTGTGACACCTCTGAACATCATTGTTATCTGCCATGATCAGAACTAAATACCCTTGCAGATTCATCACACAGAGGAACAACGCCATCGGATTCCTTAATTCCATGCCTATATTCATCTCTAGGTTACATAATCTATCCACTAAACTCCTTGAAAAGGCCCCCTCTGATATAAAATTTGTAGTATCGTTTTATATCCTCTAAAACTTCCCCTTAATCCTCGTGCCCCTGCCATCTCATTACCTTTCCCGTGAACCAACCATCACTCTTCATGTGATCGATTCTTATCCTCTTGTAGATTGTTCAACCCTTGTGATCCTCAATAGCCCTTGCGGTCCTACAATTGCTCACAGTGATTGCCATCCCCACAAGTCTGTTCTCTGTTCATCCTTCAGCAACCAAGCCATGGATGCATCAAGTATCAGCTTAGCAAATGCTCGAAATGTAGAAGCGGAAGGCAATCCAGAAGAATTCATTGGGCGGCAAATCCTTCACATAAGCATAGACCGAACATGAAATGCAAATTTTGTCTTTTACTATTCCAGTTTGTAAGAATCTACACTAGTTCAATTTTTCTCATTGTGAAGAACGTTGGATGCAAAAGGGATATTGACATCAATATTGTCCTCAATTGCTCCACTTCTCACCTACACTTCCATGTAACACTGGAGCTCAAACTCCCTTACTTTTTTTGAATATAAAACAACATCCGACTTTGTATAAAAAAAATATATATGTAGACCATCTTTTAAATTTAAAAAGAGGTACATATAAATATTTTGGAGGGAAAAGAAGAAAAACTGCTTTCTTTAATTGTATTTTTGGTTTATCTCCTTATAGGTTTATTCAAATTTCAAGTGTAGTCAATCGTTGGATGTAGAATCAAATTCTGCTACACTTGAAATTTGAATAAACCTACAAGGAGATAAACCAAAAATATAATTAAAAAAATTAGTTTCTTTCTTTTCCCACTAAAATTCAAAACTATTATTTTATTATTTTAAATATTACTTTATTATTTTTACTTTTAAGCTGAAATTTTCTCAATAATCCTCAACAATTATACTCTTTTTTATGTAAAAAATTGTTCATAATTTTATTAATAAAACACAAAATTACAATATAAAAAAAATGAATTTAAAATATATCTCACATATCACATCTAAAACTCACCCATCTAACACTCAGACTCAAACACACTCAACCATAATATATATATATAACATATCACATTTAACGGTCACCCATCACGCTCACGCTCACGCTCACGCTCACACTCACACTCGCACTCGCCCCATCACACTCACACTAACACACTCGCCCATCTGAGGACCACACTCACACTAACGATGACCCTCACACTAATGATCAGCCATATGTTCTCCAGAATCTTTAGGCTCTTGCAGCAAACACTCTCAGATTTCATAAAAAAATCTCCCCAAAACGTTATAACACGATTCCAAAGCCAAGGAAACCACTCTGCAAAAATCAGAGGAAGAATGCGTATATGAAATGAGCGCCTATAGATTCAATAAAACCACCACCATGATGGCGACAACCATTTCCTTCAGAGACTCCATATTTCTGCACATTCAAATCTCATGAGTCTGAGACCATAACTAATGCTTTCGAGGAAACTTCAAACCCATTGCTGCGGTCCTGCTTCCAACCGTACTACCAATTTGGATCAACGACGCAGAAAATACGATGAGGAATAGATTAACAGACGATTGACCCGTCGGGAATTTAAGTGCGTCTCGATGAATAAATTAACAGACGATCTGCTGCATTTTGTTTGTTTCCAAGTAGGCCAAGTCATCGCCGTCTACCTTAATTTCTATAATTGATCATATAGCCTTATTTATCTAACTGGCTAGAAAATTATTGCTTACCACGAACTTGAATTGAATTTGAAAAAAAAAACAACGCTTATTCATTTATTAACTTAATATATCACTTTTACTATTTTAAATTATATATATGTTAAAGTTTTCGGATGCTTAAATTAAAGAGTTTAGAGAGTTTAAAGTTAAGTGGGTTTAATTGTATGAAAACATTTTATTATGAAACTTTAGTTATGGGGTATAAGTTTTGTAAATGATAATTGATGGTATATTATTCATTTATATAGTATCGCTATCATTTTTCAGTTTTCACATTTTTAAGTTTTGACAACAAGGTGTAAGTAATAGAGATGATAATTGATATTATTCAATTCATTTAGCTAATATATAAACTATTTCTTAGTCCTTTCTTACATGGATAACTTATAAAATAAAAAAATTAATAGATATAAAATTTTAAAATAATGATTGATGTTGCATGATTCGATTGATTGATATCAATCTCGCTTTTTTATCTCTCTTAATATCATTAAATCAAATGACTAAACTATTCAAAATCACTCATCTTAAATATTTATTTCCAAAATAATATTTAATATATTAAAAACATTAAATCAAAATTTATAACATTATTAATTATTAAAATAATAACAATAATAAACCTAAATCACACTGAATAATTAACTCAATCATCTTTGTCATTCCACGATATAGATTAGAGATAAGAATATATTCTTATTATTATTATTTATAATATAAAGGAGACCTTGTTTAGCACTCCAACTACTCCAACGATTTAAAGAGGCTTACCGTGCCATGACCATTAAACACAACTTAACGAGAATTTGACGCCAAAATTCTGACCCACTTTCAACGTGGAAATGGAGCTGTTGAATGAAAATAATTTACTTTTCGAACGTAAGAATTAAAATTAGATGTTAATTTTTTTTCTCAACCCAAACTATTAAAATTAGATATTTTTAATTTTCTTTAATTCAAATTTATAAAACGATAACAAATTACTATCTTCTTATTTACATTTAAAAAATTATAATAATATGAATTTATTAAATATATATAGAAAGCAATATAATGTAAAATTTTATATTTAGATATATTCTATTTGTGTTATGTCTTTGTCTTTTTCTATTGAAAATTGATGATATAACTTTTGGTGAAATTGTGATTTTAATTTGGTAACTAGTGGGAAAATCTTGAGCTTCCTAGTTGGCCATGAAATGGTGTATTTAGGTTATGTGGACTACATACCTAGGACTTACAATTCCAACTAATCGCTACATGATTTTGGATAAAATTGACTAGAAAATATGCCCAAAAAAGAACCAAAAGGTAGAAGAATTGGATATAAATACTAATTAGATATGATCATGATCATGATCATCATAGAATTGTGTTATTAGATCTTAAGTATGTTAAATGATTACTATGATTTTTTTTAATCTTATTTATGTGCATAAAATGAATTAAGAGAAGTGTTCCAAAATTACCCTGGTTTTGATGACTTAGGAGGTTAGGAAGGTTGGTGTTGTGATAGATATTTTCAAATTGTCATATAATTTGAGAATATACATGGAACTCTAGGAGGACATGCTCTTCAACTTCAAGCTTCTCATAATCACGAAGATGATAGACTTGCACATCCCATGATATTTTGGCCTTTTCTAACACCTAGTTTTTCTACATAACCTCGAAGATTTGGTTTAAATTTTAAGGATAATGATTTTATTCATTGCATTAGTCAAAATCAAGAGCCACTTTTGTCCCTCTAAATTAGGGTTGACCACTTCCTTGTAGTACTTTAGTTTCCTTTTATATTCTAGTTCTTTTTTCCACCAAATATTCTCTTTAAATTTAGAATTAATAATATTGTTAATATTATTAGTATTTTGTAGAATGAAATATTCATATAATTCCTAATTATTAATCCAATATGTGGCATTTTGATGCCAACCCCACTTGAGTTAGTGGTTTTTTTACCTAGTGATTTAAGTAATTTTGAGGAGCCTCTTTTTGTCCATGATGTTATCTTGCTCTTGTACATTAAGTACCTAATCATGGTTGTGCACTCAATTAGGGAAATGGTTTCTTTTATAGGGAGGATAAGATAAGGTGAATTACTTTTCATTTTAAGACTATAAGTTAAAAATTTATTTTGGATCTACCCTATCTTTATGTAGGATTCTCTAGAGATATTATGTCCCCAAACTTCACATCCATATAAGATAATAAGAGTGAAAAGAGTATCAAAGAGGAGTGTATTATTTTTTATATGAAATCCCACTTCTAAAGGTTCACTAATTTACGTGTGTCTTCATGTCCATAAAATGTCTTCCATCCTCCATTTATCTTCCTCTCAACATTATGGTCCTAATTGAGCTTGTGATGAACACTAATACTATGATATGTATCTGAAGACACTTCCTGCAAGCTATTGTTATCATATACAAAAGTGTTGTACATGATATTTTCATATTTTATTGTCATAATGTGTGTGTTTAACCCATGCATAAGGAGGGGTAGATATAGTGTGATTCGATGCTAGTGTGTGCAAATTGTGTGGAGTTGCAAGCTATAATGTGAGAAGTGTTTGTAACCAGAGACAATGATGTGATTGACAAAGACCTAGTCCTATTACAACGAACTGAAGTTATATTGTTGTAGCTACGATGTCATATAAATTGCAAATGTACGTTGTGTATGCTAGTTGTCTGAGTGAATATGTATATGCTATTATTGGAAATGTGTTGCTAATATTTGCTATGGAGAACAAAGTGTAGCTATAGTGTTGACATTTATTTTACAGTGCCAATTATGAATGTGTTGTGATCATGTTTCTAGGCTATTGTAGCTAATGCATTGGCATGACAGTTTATATTGCCATGCAATTTATATAGCTGATGTATTGTTTGAGATTTGAATATGTTGTTGTTAGTATTGCACTATTGAGGTTATGATAGTATTGGATGAGATATGTTGTTGTTGCTAGGGTGCCATTACTTGATTCATATTGTTGCTAGATTAGATTGGTATATGGAAGAGGGTTTTTGGAGAATTTAAGGGTATGCCATTGCTAGAGTCTATTATAGAAGAATTTTTTATGTTTAGTAGCATTATTGTTGATACAGGTGGCTCTAAATACACACACAGGACAAAAAGGGCTTATGAAAGCTCAAAAATAAAAGTGTCAAGAATGTGGAAAAACTCAGTTTCAAGTTGAATATATCGTCATATTGATCACAACAACAATTTGGAAGTTTTCTGGTAGTCGAATTCTAGCCAACTCCGGCTGGATTCCAGGCAAAATTGTGGGACACTTAAAAAGACTCCTTTAGCCTAAAAACTGTTTTTCTAATTTAAATGGGTTTGTTATTAAAAATAATAAAAAATAATAATATAAATTTTCGAAGGGCGGGCCATGACCCCCGCCCCACCCCAAACCACATTAGCCAACACGTTGAAAATAGTCCGACAAGTTGTGACCCCCGTGAACCCCACTCAAAACCCATGCATATTAAACAAAGGTTGGGGGTCGGGTGGTCAACACTGCCACCCCGCAGACCCACACCATTATACACCATTGACAACGGTTAGGTTGGGTCGTCGGTTGTGGACCCGCCCACTGCCACAAACCCACTCCATATATATAAATGCGAGCCACGAGGTAGTTGAGCTGAATGCCAAAGGTGGGTCCAGCCCCTCCCAAATTTTAAAATGCACCAAAACAATGCATTGCATGCAAAATTTTTGGGGAGGCAGGATTAATCCCCCAACCTTCCCTTAACAAACCTCTTTTTTTACCATTGCTCCCAACGAACTTCATTGTGAATTCTACCCCCACTTATATAAAAACTTGAAATTTGCACATTATGCCCAGCCAAGTCGAAGTGCAAATGAAAACATAGTTCGAGACAAGGATGGTGCATGCAATTCAAGGGAATCTTTTTTATGCCAAGGGAACCTTTTGATTCCAAGGAGGTAAAATTTCTCTGTGTCGAAATGTATTGAAATTTATATGCATTTTAACCAGAATTTTGTAGGGAGCGTATTGGTGTGCCTGTATTTTCCATTTGAGCAGTGGGTCAGAAGATTCTCTTGAGAATATGAGGATGAGGAATCCTAAGGGAGTCTAAAAGATTCTTGTAGCCCCAAAATTTCACTTTGTCGAAATTCAGAAATTTGACAGTTGATTTTGCACTATTTGATGCCACGAATACGATGGTGTATTCAGATTGTACATTTGACCATTCCATTTTTCGACTACTTTTCAAAGTGGAGTTGCAGGTGTCAGCATTCAATGTGTGAGAAATCATTTTCAGGATATTCAATGCCACTAGATTGATGGTACAACCATATCCAACAATTTATCTTCCTTTTCTTCAGATAGCTCTAGGATGTGAGGTATATGTAGTGTGATCATGTACTTCTTTGTCTCTTTGATATGAGATGCATTATGTTGTATAGATCCCTATTTGATGTTTGATGTGAGATCTTGTTTTGTTCTTTATGTGAGATGTAATTTCTATCATGGATTTGTTTTATGTTGTTTGAGATCCCTTTGTTTCCATGTTCAGCAGGATGCTCTTAGTCCCCATTGAGTGAGATTCTCATACTGTTATGAGTCATTTTTGTGAATGACAGTTCCTGTAGTGGAACATCTTGTGGAGAGGTCCAACCACTCCTGTGTGAGGGAATTTTCCTTGTATAATAAAGAAAATACCATCCATGTACATCATCACTATTTCTAGAACTTAATGCAGCAGCCTACACCATATTGACACCGAGGCCCGAAAACATAGTCCCTCCTAGATGAACTTCGTTATAAATATCTTATGTTGCTAATGCTTGTTATGTTCCTCTTCTTTACAACATGTAGATAGGTTCATTTATGTTCATTAAATATTTGATAATATGTAATTCTAACACATTAGACGAAGTAAAAGGTCTTGATTTAAAGGGTAGCGAAATTTACCCAGATCAATTGTGCATGGTTGAGCTCGTATGATGGAATTGGTATGTTGTTAGTATTTCAGGTATGAGACTTTTATATGTTATTGTTGCAAAGGATTGAGAGATTATTTTTTTGTATTTTGTTGGCTTGGTTTGACAGAGGCATATATTTGTGACCAGAGAGTTTCGATATGTGTGTGAGGCTTGTATTCCTATTATTTTTTTGTATATATTGATGATAATGTTGGTGCACTGGAAGGGCTTGCGCGGAGAGTGAGTTTAAAATATCGTTGGTATGAATATTTGATTTATGAATGTAAATTTCGTCGGTATGAATATTTGATGTATGCATTTATGTTGCTAATGGGGTTGACACTGAGAGTATGTTCTTGCTAAGTCTTATTTATCTCATTAATTGAAAATGTTGATGTATTGGGAAGAGCTAAGTTTACACATGTTTTTTAAACACTAATTTCATAACCAAAACTAATATTACTTTATGATATTTTTTTTTTATAACCTGCTATACACTAAAATAGTACATAACACAATGATATATGTCTTTATCTAGAGATGCTATCCGACAGTGGGTGGTATAAGAGAGTAGTGCATATGTATATATGATATTTTTTCAACACACCAGGCCCTATTTGTTTTTCCTTCATGTATTATTTCGTAGGCGCATGACCAAGGCTGATACCCATTTGCAAGGGTTTTATTTATAACCTTTTATACATAGAGATACGTAAAACAATTGTATGTATTTATGTTTATGGATGGTATCTAAGAGTGGGTGGTATAAGAGAGTCGTATGTATGTATATTGATATTGTTGCAACATACTGAAATCTATTTTTTATTCTTTCATGTATAATTTTTTTAATTAATCCGAAATCAAAGAAGAGAGATAAGACTTGTAAATAAATTCAAAAATTTAGTATGTTGAATACTTTGAAATTCCATATCATTAAATACATGGAGAAGGTAAAGTTCAAATGGAATAGTGAAACTGCGATGACAACATTGCAGTTGAAAACACTATTAATTGTAAGTATTTATATACTTTATTGGATCATGGGTAGTTGTCATTCTAAATTAGAAAAACTTCATGATCTTAAATTTAATATCATATCATGTTAACACACTATCACCTTCTATTGTTTGTGGGATTTCCTCATTCATTGATTTTATTGTTGGAAAATTAATTTCATCCACCACGTTAAATGAACCAGTAGCAACCATACCTTAGTAAATGTTTTGCAGGTTGTGAATTGAGTTTGCAGGTAAGGACATGGGTTAAATGAAGTTCTTAACAGGAGGAAAATTACCCATTCCGTAACAGATTAAATAATCAAAGTCAAATGAAAATTTAATTCATAGTTGGTAAAAGCATATGGGAAAACATTAAATCCATAACACATAAAACATTTTGTGTACTAATTCACCCATGCATTGTATTAATTTTTGAATCTGTCATGTATTAATGTCTTAGATATATATGTTTTGAATTAACAACCATGTAGAATTTTAAAGTAATTGTGGAAGATGTAGTTCTAGAAACAAGGGAGGAGAAAATCGTGGAGAAAATTTTGGTGTGTGCGTGAAAATAGATTGTTACAGGTTTTATTATGTGTTAATTCTAGAATCCCCTTTGAAAGTAAATATCAGTAAGAAATCTTGTTTTACTGGTGAAGGAATCGCAACCTCCATATGAATTACTCCTCGTGTTTTTGAAATCATAATATAATGTTTGGTTAGTCAGTATATGGTTTTGGAAAATTTCACGTATTATTTTTACCACAACCACTCTGTTTTACTCTGTTTCACCGTGCGTAAATTTTTTTGAAATATTTGCTCCATTATTGTTGTGAAAGTCAACATGTTTTAATCTTTGCCTCTGTATTACAAGGAAGACCCATATGTTTTAGTTTATGTGACTGCATTTCCTGGATAAACGTCTTTCCTATTTTCTGGATTACCATCTTTATGCAACTCTGTGTGTTGAGGGATCATCTTTTGTGTGTTGTTTTTCATTAATTCAACATGGTATCTGAGTGGGTTTACAATTTTTTTACTGTAACTGGAAGTGTTTTTTACTAAGGAGTTAAAAGGTGTTCTGAAATTTATGAGGACCGTATTCACCTGCAGTGAGAATTTTTTTTTTACATAGTGAAAATGGCAACAACAATCACAAGCTTGAATAATCCATGAATACCTTAGTTTAATGGAAAGAGGTATGATTGTTGGGCTATAAAAATGAAGGCTTTGTTTTCCTCACAAGACATTTGGGAATTGGTGGAGAATGGTTTCCAAGAACTAGAAGATGCAAAAACATACAATGCTTTGACACAAGAAAAAAAGAATTTTTTGAGGGGACAATAGGAAGAAAGACCCAAAATCCCTCTTGATATACATTTTTCAGGCAGTTCATGAAATTATCTTCCCAATTATTGTTGCAGCAACAAAGTTTAAGAAAACATGGGATACCCTCTAGATAGCCTACCAAGGCATGTCAAAGGTGAAGACAACAAAACTACAAATTCTGAGAAGAGATTTCGAGACAATCTATATGAAATAATTCAATAATGTAGACTCATTATTTACACATGTAATTGGACTGCTTACCCAAATCAGGTCTCATGGTGAGGCACTTGATGAAAGGAGAATACTGGAGAAAGCTTTGAAAAGGTTTCCAACAATATTTGATTCCATAATTGAGGCCATAGAAGAGAAAAATGATCTCTCATAGTTTTCAGTGGATGAGATTCATGCATCAATGCTTTCTCATGAGCATAGGTTGAACAGAGAAACAAACTCCTCATTGGAGCATGCTTTCAAGACATAAGTTACATTTGGTCAAGGAAGATGTCGAGGAAGAACAAATTATAGAGGAAGAGGAAGAAGCCCACACAAAGGTGGAAGAAGAAGCCCTTCAAGCTCAAATGGAAGGGGCAACAATCAAAATTCAAGTCAAGGCCCAAGCCAAAATCAAGCAAAAGGTCAAAGGTATGATAAATCTCAAGTTCAATTTAATTATTGTAAGAAGTATGGTCATTATGCAAATGAATTTAGAAAGAAGAAATATGACATCAGTAACAAACCAAGTGAAAAATTCACAAAGGAAAATCAGAACCATGATAGTATGTTTTTAGCTTGTAATGTAGCACAAGAAAAACAAGGAGATGTATGGTTTCTAGATTCAGGGTGTAGCAACCATACGACTAGGAAAATATAAATGTTTTCAAATCTAGATGAAGGTGTAAAATGTGAAGGGACATTAGGGACTGATAAAAAATTCTCTTTCATTGGAAAAGGAAGAATAAGTATTCTAACAAATAAGGGGGACAAGAAGTGTATTTCATATGTTTATTTTGTCGCTGGTTTGAAGCATAACCTCATAAGAATTGGAAAACATATGCAAAATGGCTACAATGTATTTTTCAATAATGATGAGTGCACAATTTCGGATAAGTCTCCAAGTAGACACCTGATTGAAAAAGTTCAAATGAAAAACAATAGAATGTTTGCTCTCAAGCTAAAATCAGATTTGAAGGAGGAAGGTGCAAAAGAACAACTGTCAATGAATTCACAAGAGGATGAAAGAAAAATTGCAGCTGTCACACAAGTTAACTTTCAAGTAGAGGTCAAAGATGAAAATTGGTTATGGCATTTGAGATTTGGCCATATCAATTTTGGAAGTTTGAATTTTTTGCATAGGAAATGATGGTGAAGGGATTACCACTCATAGAAAAACTGAAAAACCTAAGTGAAGGATGTATCTTGGGAAAACAACATAGAGAATCATTTCCACCAGGAAATTCAATCAGGGAAAAATAACCTTTGGATATTTTCCATTCATATTTATGTGGACCAATGAAAACACCATCAATTGGTGGCAGACATTATATTTTGTAATTCATAGATGATTGTTATGAAACCAGCTCCAAAAATAGAAGAAAAGAGAGATAAACGCGTTAGAAATCAGTCTCTTCAAGGGGGAAACCTCCAATAAATTACATAAATGAACAATTATTGGATGATCAAATGACCAAAACCTCCTTCTATATGTAAGAGTCCATGGGCCCACAATATAACCCTAGCCGACCTAACAATAACAATATAAGGGCACAATGATAACAATATTGGGGTTACAGGGGTACAACAATAACAATAAGGGGGCTACAATAATAACAATAAGGGACTAAACTAGTAATATAGGGACCTAACATGCCCCTCTCCATCAAAAAGTGTTGTCCTCAACGCTTGAGTAGCTCTGGGTGCTTCTGTATAAAATTCACATCATCCCATGTAGAATCTTCAGTGGGTAACTTCTTCCACTTGATGAGATACTCTGAAATTGATCGATTTTGTAGCTGTCGAGTTCTTATTTCTGTGAACACTTCAGGTTCCAATATGATTTTTCCTTCCTCATCAAGTTCTGGAAATATTGTTTGAACTGGAATATTTTCACATATAACCTTCTTCAAGCATGAAACATGGAAAACTGGATGCACTCGCGAAGAAACAGGAAGCTCCAATTTGTATTCCATAGTATCAATCTTTTGCAACACCTTGTAAGGACCATAGTACTTTGGCGATAATTTATTATCCTTCTTAGCTTGCTTAAGGGACATTTGCTTTTATGGTTGTAGCCGTAAAAATAACTAGTCTCCTACATCAAAACTTCTCTCACTGCGATGTTGATCTACCTCTTGTTTCATTCGATTTTGTGTCAAAGTTATGTTATCCTTTAAGAGTTGGAGAACTTTTTGTTGATGCTCGATGTGATCTTCCATGGCTTGAACCTTAGAATTTTCTCTTAAAGATGATGTGATTGACGGTGGATGATATCCATAAAGTGCCATAAATGAGGTAATTTTTGCTACAGTATGGACGGAAGTGTTATACCACCATTATATGAGAGGTAACCAATTGAACCATTGTGTTTGTTTATCAAATACAAAAAAATGAAGATATCCTTCCAAACAATTAATCACTATCTTAGTTTCACCATTGGATTGAGGATGATAATATGAGCTATGAGCTAATTGAGTACCCAAACAAGAAAATAACTCCGTCTAAAAATTTCGAGTCAAAATGGGATCTCTATCGCTCACAACAACCTTTGGGTTTCCATGTAGCTTTTGAATTGTGTCCATAAATGTAGTAGAAACTATACTTTCTTTAAATGGATGAGATAATGCACAAAAGTGTGCATACTTGGTAATTCTATAAACTACCACCATGATGACACTCTTTCCTTCGGACTTAGGTAAACGTGTGATAAAATCCATTTAAATATCCTCCCAATGTTGACTTGGAATGGATAAAGGTTGTAGAAGACTCGGGGTCTTAATTGTCTCAACTTTATTTTGCTGGCAAACCAAACATTTTGCCACAAAATTTCGAATATCAGATTTAAGGCCATCCCAAAAAATTCTTTCTTCACCTTGTGGTAAGTTTCTAAAAATCCTGAGTGTCCTCTTAAAGGAGAAGTGTGCAATTCCAAAAGAATATTTTGTTTTAGTTGGGAATTCTTACAAAAATATAAGCGATATTTGTACCATAAGGAACCATTTTTCCAACTAAATGTATCAGATGTACTAGGATATTGCTACAACTTTTGAATGAGTGTCCACACTTCTTTGTCTTTTTTCCATTCATCCCTTGCTTCGGTTATCCAATCTGGTTGGATAATAGAAATGGCACAAAGAAATGCTTCCACCTCTTCATTCTTTCTTGAGAGTGCATCTACAACAACATTTAGATTCCCTTTTTTGTAAATTATTTTAAAGTCATAACCCAACATCTTTGTGACCCATTTTTGCTGCTCTTCTGTAGATAGTATTTGTTCCAAAAAGTGTTTAAGACTATCATAATCAGTTTTTACCTTGAAGTGTCTTCCCATTAGGTAAGGTCGTCATTTCTTTAGTGCATGTAGTATTGCTAACATTTCCTTCTCATAAATAGCTTTTTGTAAATACTTTCCTTTGATGGGATGAATTTCAAAAGAAATGGGCCTTCCTTCTTACATTAAAGCGGCACCAATTCCCTTTCTTGAGGCATCACATTCCACAATAAAGGCTTTTGTGAAGTTTGGCATAGCTAAGAACGGTGCTAGGCACATTGCCTCTTTAAGATGTTCAAAGGCCTTAGTTGCTTCAGGAGTCCATGAAAATGCATATTTCTTCAATAATTTTGTTAGAGGTGCTACTATTCTGCCATAATTCTTAACAAACTTATGATAATACCCTGTTAACCCGAGAAATCCTCGCAACTACTTTATGGTTGTGGGAACTTTCCATTCCTTAATGGCATTAATTTTGTTAGGGTCTACCTCAACACCCTTGTGAGATACAATATGACCCAGATATTCCACCTCTTGTACTCCAAAGAAACATTTGGATTTTTTTGCATATAATTGTTTCGCCTGCAATACTTTGAGCACCTTGTCAACATGTTGAACATGATCCTTCCAAGACCTGTTGTAGATTAGTATATCATCAAAAAATACTAGCACAAATTTTCTAAGGGTTTGAAAATGGAATTCATCAACCCTTGAAATGTAGAAGGTGCATTGGTAAGGCTAAAATGCATGACCAAAAATTCATAATGACCCTCATGAGTTTGAAATGTTGTTTTTAGAATATCTTCAGTGTTCATTCTAATTTTATGATATCCTAAATGAAGATCCAACTTGGTAAAATAAATTGCTCCATGTGATACATCCAATAATTCATCAATCACATGAATGGGAAATTTATCTTTAATGGTGAGCTTATTGAGCTCCCTATAATCCGGACACATGCGCCATGATCCATCCTTCTTGTGAACCAATACTACTGGAGTAGAGAAAGAACTTTGACTAGGATGAATTATACCAACGTCTAACATTTCTACAATCATACGTTCAATTTCGCTCTTTTGGACATCACGATATCTATAAGGCCTGATGTTTGGAGAAACACTTCTTGGAATTAAATTAATAGCATGATCATGATCACGAATAGGTGGGAGTTCTTTGGGAGTTTCAAACACCTTGTAATGATTGTCCAAGCCTTTTTAGAGATCTGTAGAAATAGATGATTTTGGCATTGGAACTTCTAGTGAGCACAATTGTGCAATTACGCCTCATTGTTCTTTCTTCAGAATATTTTTCATGACATTAGAGCTTATTATCTTTCCTGGATTCCCTGCGATACCCTGTAATTCGAATTTATATCCTTCTAAAAAAAATTCAAGAAAATTTCTTGAAATCTAAAACCTACCGTCCCCAAAGATTATAACCATTGTACTCCTAGTACAACATAAGCGTGTCCCATAGGAATGGAAAGCATTGGAATATTCAATACATATTCCCCCATGGTTAGCTTGATATTATGGAATTTTCCATAGAAATTTATAGTTCCTTCATTTGCAACCATCACTTGACTTGCAGCCACTTTTTACAAAATCCCAATCCGACACTCATAGAGAGAGTTATGATGTTTTTCCCACGGTCACCTCTTTGAGATGAAATTCGGGAGCTTGAAACAATCCTAAATTCCATAGATCATATCTCCAAAAATATTGCGAAACAAGATATGAAATTTTGATAGGAGGTTCCTCAGGATTTCAGCTTCACATTGTAAAAATTTCAGCTTCTGAAACTTCGTATACGAAACGTTATAGAGAAAATTCCGTGATGACCTGTTTTAGTTAAAATTCAAGAACCTAAAAAAACCTTAAATTCCGTAGATCATATCTCAGAAAATATTACGAACCAAGATCTGAAATTTTTACAGGAGGTTCCTCAGGAGTTCGTCTTAACACTGTACAAATTTATTCTTTTGAACCTTCATAGAAAACAATTTATTGCGTAAATTCCACCATGACCTGTTTAGAGCAGCGAAACCCTAGAATCCAAACCTCTTATACCAAATTTTATGAAACCAACTCCAAAAATAGAAGAAAAGAGAGATCAACACCTTATAAATCAGCCTCTTCGAGGGGCCAACCTCCAATACATTACATAAATGAACAATTATTGGATGATCAAATGACAAAAACCTCCTTCTATATATAGGAGTCCATGAGCCCATAATATAATCCTAGCCGACCTAACAATAACAATTTAAGGGCACAATAATAAAAATATCGGGGCTAAAGGGGTACAACAATAACAATAATAGGGCTACACTAATAACAATAAGGGACTAAACTAGTAATATAGGGACCTAACAATGACTACACAAGGAAGACACAAACCTACTTCATAAAACAAAAAAGTTAAGTGTTTGAGTGCTTCCGTCAATACACAACTCTTGTTGAAAAGCAATGTGGACACTACATCAAATTCTTGGGGACTGACAGAGGTTGTGAATACATCTTAAGTGACTCCCTACGTTTTTACAGGGAGAATGGAATTCACAAGCTATTTACAAGAAGGTATACCCCTAAAAATAATGGTGTCATGGAAAGGAAGAGTAGGACCATTATGGAAATGGCAAGGAGTATGTTCAAGGAAAACAATTCTGCTAATTATTATTGGGCTAAAGTTGTCACTTTTGAAACATACATCATCAATAGGTGCCCAACCAAGAGCATCAAGAACATAGTTCCTAAAGAGGCATGGAAATAAAGAAAGCATGATGTCACTCACATGAGAGTGTTTGGATGTGTGGCTTATGCACATGTCCCAGATGAGTTGAGGAAGAATTTTGACAACAAGGGGGAGAAATGTATATGTGTTGGATACAGTGATGAATCCAAGGCATACAAGCTCTATAATTCATCAACCAATAAGTTAATAATCATCAGATATGTTCAGCTCATAGAAGAGGAAGCATGGGATGGAATTTTAGAGAAGACAATCAATGTGAAGACATGTATACCATATGAAGACAAAGAGCAATTAATCGCAAATGTAATTCCTCAATGGTGAATCCTCCTTCACCAGCATAAGCTCAACAAAGCAAGAAACATGCAGTGACACCACAAACAAATAATAAGACAATGTCGCATAGTCAAGCAAGTGCTTCTGCAAGCACACCACAAATATCCGCCACTCCATCTACTTCAAGTGTAACACCAAGTGACATATCAATCCCATCTTCCCCAAGCATAAGAAGACCAAAATTCATAAATTTAAGTGAAATTTATTATCAAAATGAATTTGATAGTAGCATTGGTCTGAATTCCTTATTTGAGTTATTTTCTGATGTAGATGACCCAATCCAATTTGAGGATGAAATCCAAGAAGATAAATTGGTTGCGGAAATGGATGAAGAATTAGGAGCAATAGAAGAGAATGACACATGGGTGTTAGTGAAACTTCCGCAAGGAAAAGAAGTCATCAGAGTGAAGTGGGTCTATAAGACCAAGAGCAACATCGAAGGCAAGATTGAAAGACATAAAGCAAGGCCAGTTGTCAAAGGATACAAGCAACAGAATGGAATATATTACATGGATACATTTGTGCCCGTCGAGAGGATGGAGAAATTGCATACAGTGTTGTTGATTGTTGCGCAAAATAAATGGAAGGTGTATAAAATATATGTAAAATTAGTGTTTTTGAATGGAGTGCTGAAAGAGGAGGTGTATGTTGCACAACCATTTGGTTATGAGGTAGAAGGCCATGAAGACAAGGTCTGTAGGTTGCGAAAAGCTCTCTATGGGCTGAAGAGAGCACCACGTGCATGGTATAGCACGATAGATTCTTATTTGATAAAAAATGGGTTCGAAAAATATGACAGTGAACCTACTCTCTACATCAAAGAGAGTGATGGAAGCTTCTTATTGTTGTTTTGTCTGTAGATGATTTCATGTTTATAGGGAGTCATGTTTTCCTCACTGCTGATTTCAAGGAAGTCATGAAAATTGAGTTTGAAATGGCTAACTTGGGGTTGTTAAGATATTTTTTGGGCATAGAAATGAAGCAAACAGAAAATGGAATTTTTATCTTTCAAGAAAAATATTTTGCAAAAATTTTAGAGAGGTTTAATATGTATAACAACAAGCTAGCACCAAATCCAACTGTCATGGGGTTGAAGTTGAGCAAAGAAGATTGCAGAAACAATGTCAATCGGACATTATACAAATATATGGTGGGAAGCCTAATGTATTTGACCACAACTAGGCCTGATATAGCGTATGAAGTGAGTTTGGTGTTGAGGTTCATGGAGACACCCAAGGAGACACATTGGAAAGAAACCAAAAGGATTTTAAGTATGTCAATGGGACACTAGAGTATGGAATTTTGTTTACTACAACAAACGATTTTAAGCTGGTTGGTTACAATGATAGTGACTTAGCACGAAGTGTTGATGACAGAAAGAGCACATCAGGATATGTTTTTCATTTGTGTTTGGGAGGCATTTCATGGGCCTCTAAGAAGAAAAATATAGGATAATTGTCAACAGTAGAAGCTAAATATGTTGCCGTAACAACATCAGCATGTCAAGCAGTTTGGATGAGAAGAATGTTTAGGGATTTATTCCATGAACAAGACGGAAAAACAACTATTTTCTGCGACAACAGTTCTACAATTACACTATCAAAGAATATTTTTTTTCACAGGAGGACAAAGCACACTGATGCTAAATATAATTTGATAAGAGAATATGTTAACGATGGTGAGATTACGTTATAAGAATACATGACAGAAGAACAATTTGCAGAAATCTTCACAAACCACCGCAAAGATTGTTTGGGAATGGTCAACAACGACAGTTGTGATTGAGAAGGAACGTTGGAAAATTAATCTCAACCACCACGTTAAATGAATTGGCAACAACCATACCTCAGTAAATATTTTTCAAGTTGTGGATTGAGTTTACGGGCAATGACATGGGTTAAATGAAGTTCTTAACAGGATTACAATTACCCATTCCACAATAGATTAAAGAATCAAATTCAAATGGAAATTTAATTCATGGTTGGTAAAAGCGTATGGAAAAACATTAACTCCGTAAGACAGAAAATCATTTTTGTATTAATTCACCCATGTGTTGTGTTAATTTTTTACTCTGTGATGTATTGATGTCTTACATATATATGTTTTTAATTAACAAGCATGTAGAAGTTTAATGTAATTGTGGAAGATGTAAGTCTCGAAAGACAGGAGGAGAAAATCATCGAGAAAATTTTGGTGGGCATGTGAAAACAATTTTTTATAGGTTTTACCGTGAGTTAATTCTGCAATCCTTGGTGAATGTAAATATTAGTAAGAACTCCTGTTTTACTAGTGAAGGAGTCACAACCTCCATATGAATTACTTCTAGTGTTTTTGAAATCATAATATAATTTTTGGTTAGTTGCGACACTATGTTTTACTTTGTTTCACCATGAGTAAAGTTTTTTGAAATATTTTCTCCATTATAGCTGTGCAAGTCAAGATGTTTTAATCTCCACCACTCTGTATTATAGGAAGACCCATACGATTTATTTTTTGCAACTGTATTGTCTAGATTTCCATCTTTCTGCAAATTTTTGTGTCGAGGAACCATCCTCGACGTGTTATTTTTTAATAATTCAACACTTACAATGCTTCTATGACATTCTTGTCCTTCTAGGCCTGCAATATGAAAATGAAATTGAAACAAATGATCTTATACGCAAAATTTGGTTCTAAGGAATTTAGTCCTACAGGAAACAAAACAATGCAAAGAAAGAATATAAAGTGCAATAAATATAAATCCATATACCTACATATTGAAAATAGTCTGAATAGTTTGTTATTAAGTAGGAAACTTTAGGGTAGCACAAAGTCTAAACTTCCAATATAATTTCATTGAAAAAAACATGTTTATCATTATCAAACACCTTGAAGCATTCATAACCAAAATATTTGGTGAACACCTATGATCGAGTTATGTTTTCCAGATTTTCAATGCTCTTCCAGTAGAGGCTCTTAGTGTTCAAAAGGAAGGTTCCAGACTGTAAAGAAATGCAACACGATTTGAAAATACTCGAAACCGTCATGCAACCATTTGAGGAATAATAAAAATTATATGAAAACTGTGCCCATATGCTCAAGAAAACCGCAACAATGGCATCGACTAATATAGTCTTCTGAGACACCATACTTATGTCCATTAAATACTAAATTCAGTTTTCCAAAATACTAATTTCATGAAGAAACTTCATACCGATTAGCCATATTATGCTTGGTTTGATTCCTCCTTAGAATTAGATCAGTTACAAATTTGGGGGTCAAGGTTGTGGAGATTGGGAAATTGGGTATATATATTTATATAAATAAGCATTGTTAGTAGGTTGAATCTAATAAAATATTAAATATGGGGAAAATGATCCACATTATAAATGCATTGAAAATAAAAAATAGAAAAATAGATAGTTGATTAACCCTGTAGCATTTGATGAACTTTGAAGCAAAAGTCGTAAACATTTAAAGGTGTCTCTCGGCCTAAATTGTTGACAGAGCAACAACTGAGTTATTGGATTTCAAAGACTATTATTGAATGCCTAAATTTTTCGGCTTAACACCCATTAATTCATGTTCCAACAATAATTAACAGGCTACAATTACAAAATTTAAAACATTTCTTCTAATCGAGATCACATGGCTTACAAGAGAAAGATTTGTTTTTGAAGAAAATCATATGGTTTAGCTTTAAGAAAAACATATGGTTTAGCTTTAAGGAAAAAATAACTAGCACATTACTTCTCTTTCCCATTATTGAAGTTGAACGCCTATTATTTCATTGAATCAGATCTCTTGATTAGAGAAATTGAAATTAACGGGATAAACAAATATCTTAAGAGCGGGAGAAGCGAAAATTAGTTATATCCCTCTTTTTACTAAGAATCATATCGCTCTAAATCTTATAGCTTTGCATCCTATTTTTGGAATAGCTAAATCAAACTCTTAATTTTCAATTTGAATTCTCTTGTGGCATGGAAATGTCTATTATTATATCACAATCATGATAAATTAAAATATGACTACACCTAGAAATGTGTGGACATTGTTTCAATGCCTGCATACAAACAACTATTTTATGAATTCCAAAAATGGTGTTGCTAGGGCCTAGAAGATTACAACTACTTTGGTTAAAGATCTTAAGTCCTTGACAACCCCCCAAATCTTGAAGAATTGGGGAGTTGGGACCCCTGCTCCTTCACTGTGAAGCTTTTCAATCGATTCTCTTTGTGAAAAGATTCGTTTAGAGCTAAATTTGTTTGAGTTTACTTACCGTAGGGGTTACCCCGACTCGATATCATTGAGTTCACGAGCAGGGTTGAATAAACAATAGACCATGGTTGTTTGAATTAGGTTGAATTGTAGTATACTTTATCCTTGAATATGAGTGTATACTTTAGGTTGATTACTTCAAGTTTAGGTTTTATGGTAGTAGGTTTATAGGTTTATTACTTTAGTAAATACGTTTAGGTTTTACAGAAGTAGGTTTATAAGTTCTGATTTATGTTTATTATAATATTATGTTTTATTACTACATTTTATAATAATAATATTATGTTTATTAATATTATAATAATATTAATATTATTAATAAGTGTATTAATTTTATAATAATACTAAGATTATTAATAAGTTTATTAAGTTTATAATTTAATATTATTGATAATAAGTTTATAATAATATTCATTAGGGGAATTTTGAGGTCTAAAATGGACCTCCTAAGAAAATTGTACAACCAAAATAAAATTTATAAGAACCAATAAGATTCAAGATAATGATGTTAACCTTGGAGTATGATTCACCATTTTTTGAGTTAAAAAGTAAAAAGATTAAAAAATAATAAAATAATAGAACTACTTTTTCAACTCGTATTTTAAACTTGTCTCCCTAAGGTTTTACTCAAGTTTCGAGCAAAATTACTCATTGGATGCCAAATTTAACTCATCCAAGGAGTACCCATGTTCCATACTTTTTATGGACCTTACTACACGAAAAATAAGAAATACATGAAAACACATGATTGCAATCACATTTTTCATGTATTTTATCATTTTTCATGTAGAAGGGTCCATTGAAGGTATGCAGCATGGGTACTCCTTGTATGAGGAATCAAATTATGCATCCAATGAGTGTTTCTAGTCAAAATTTGAGTAAACCCATAGGGAGATAAGTTGAAAATACGAGTTGAAAAATGGTTTTTTTTCTTTTTTTCCCTCTAAAATTTGATGATGTAATCTAATATTATTTTATTTTTTCCACTATTATTTTATAATTTCCTTATGAAGCCCATTTCAAACCTCAAAATTCCCCTAATTTCAATGTTATTAAGTTTATAATAATATTTGTTTCTTATGTAAATTGATACTTTGTACTATTGAAAAAATTAGGATTAGATAGTTGTGTCAAATTTCCCTTTCAAAATTTTACTCTTCCTCAAAAATACCTACCATGGATTAATAGAATATCATTCTTCATATATTTATGGTTACAAAACTACACAAAACACAGTGTTATGTCAAATTTGACATATAGAAAAATCAAACATGAATAAGTTGTAAAAGCATAAACTCTCTTGACTAGGATGAACAAAAAATGAGTAAACAAAATGTAAGAAAGCTAATATAAAATTAATTTTAATCATTTTCATTGGAATAAATCAGAGGGGGAGCCACTATGCTTGAACCTGGTAGGTCTGACATATCCTCCTTATCATATTCACATAGAATATTCACCTCAACATGAACAATATTGACCTCAATTCTCAAGAAAAATCATTCATTTCTAAGCATTCTCTTGATATATTCCCAGGTAGTGAAAATGGTATGCTGCTCCAACTTCTTGTCCTTTAGGAAAAGCCCCAACACCGTTTTCTTTTGTTAATGCAAAGCCACAAATTTTATATATTTCTTCGTCCTTCCCCTGGTGTGCCCAGGGCCAAGAACCCAAGTAGACGTATACTCCAAAATTTCTGAATCGAAGTGGGAATGTCTCTCCACCCCATCTCGATTTTCCATTTTTCATATATATTTCCTTAATTCCGATAGAAATCCATTAAAGTATGTGGAAACTAAGTCATTAGCGAAAATTATGGCTCCTCTCTGCCGCTACAAACCACTTCCCCATCGTCCATGCCTACAATGCATTCAATGCTTCAGAAACATGTTTGAAATCGAGATGACACACTTGGAGAAGTTAATGTAAATTTCTCTTCCCGAAAAAAAGAAACAAATGAAACCAAACATATCAACAATATAGCTATAGCTCCAACCCATTAAATCATCTGTGGAACTCATGATATAAACCTGAGAATGGAGGGAATCAATTGGGTGTTGTACAATAGTCGTGGAAGCATCTAAAGAGGATCTGTTTCTAAGCACCATTAAACATATGCCCAAACACACAAAGGATGCCTACAACTTAAAATTTTCAATTCATTGGACATCACTCACTAAAAGTAACACAAAATTTAGCAACAAACCCATAAATTACAAATGCAAGGAGACCCCAAAGCAAAAGACATATACAGGCTTCCAAACCTTCCCAATCCAAAAAAATAGACTCAAACCAAACGCCCTAGCATACAAAACTTAGACTTTAAACCTCAGACCCTACCCTAGTACTTAAGTAAAAAAAATTGTGAGACAATGGAAGGAATCAACCTGAATTCCATTGTAGGTGATTTAAATTGAAGCCCACACCATCCTACCATGATCTAGGGCTCCAAGGTTCAAACCAAATACATCAACACCAAATATGCTCTACTCTTGCCATCGAAACCCTTACGAGCTAGAGAGCCCTCTCATCACCATCACTATAGGAGACCCAAACCACAATACAAAGCACCATTCACTGCAGACTCAAATAGAAAGCATCCGCAGGGGGGTTGGGGACCTATCCTTGCCTCCTTCCCTCAATCCACCACTAACTACTCAACAATGCATCATTTGGATAGTTTATAATGACTCGTGGCCAAGTGGGGACTTGCATGTGAATGCATGCATGGGGTTGGTCACACCCCCTCATAAATGTACATTACGTCCACGGGTTGTGGACACAACCCTCGAAGTCCCCTCATTACTTGCATTAATACATCCATCAGGGAAATATTATAAACATATTAATATTAACACTTATATAACATTAAAAATTATTATTATGACATTAATATTAATCATTAATAATATTTTCCTTAGACAAATATTGATAAATTTTAATATTAATATTATTGATTATATTAATAAGTTTAATATATTCTAACACTAATATTAATTATGATTAATATTTTTACCCCTAGAGGAGAGGTCACTAACATTACATTTAAAAATAGTAAAATAATAATTTAAATAAAAAATAGTAATAATAAAATAAATTAATGTAACTTTATTATGAGGAAGAAATGTAATTTCTTCACTACTTAATATGGAAATGACAATAAGTAATATTATTGATATTACCTTATGTCTAATTCATTCTACATTTTACATGTGATATTTGAAACAAAAACATATCAATAACAAAAATTATTTTACTCTAAACCATAAGTAAAATATTTTAATGTCCACATTAAATAAAATAATTTTATATCTACTTTATATGTAGAAAAATACTCTAATTTAAATCTAAAAAGAATTTATATTTTCACTTTACATAACTAAGGAGATGTGTAATTGATTGTATTTCTAATATGGAGTTATATAGAAGATTTAAAAATATCAATAATATGAAAAGCTTAACCTAGGTTATAAATAAAATATTTCAATAAGTAGGTTGAGTATTTTAAAATGAAACATATATAGAGGAAATATTGAGAAAATTTTACATATATATTATGCCACCCTTGATATCTACCAAGAGCTTAGAGGGATCCCTTTCGAGACTTGGTAGAGCCTAGGGGGATCCCTTTGGAAACTTGGTAGATGAGTAGTTCATATGGATCTAGGCTGGTCCTTAGACAAATAATGATAAGATTAATATTAATATTATTGATTATTTATTATATTAATAAGATTGATATTAATAACATAATTTCCTATTGTTATTTATTAAAGTTTATATTATAATAATAATAATAATAAGCATATAATAATTTTAATATTAAGATTTATACAACATTAATAATAATTATTAGAAAAATAATATTAATGATTAGTAATATTTTCCTTAAACAAATATTGATAAGATTAGTATCAATAATAATTACAATATTTTTGCATTAATACTCTATTACATTGACAATACTGGATTAATTATAACATAAATATATTCTTAATCTAATAACAATATTTTATGTAACAATTCATTTTTTTATATAAATATTAATGCTATGAATAACATTATTATTAACATTTAATATGTTGAGTTATTAAAAACATAATATAATATAATAGTGTGGTTGATATCTAATATAATTTAATATGTATTTGGAGGGTTGATGATATTATAATAATGTGGTTGATATGTAATGTTGATGTAATATATAATATAATATACCAATCAAAGTCAACAAAGGTCAAGGTCGATCAACAATGGATAATCATATATGTCAACCATCGTCAAGCATTACCAACCATCATAAACCTATAGTGTATGGCTACGGTTAACCTTATTCAAACCATGATTAACCATCAAAAACCACCATTGAAATGGTAACCATAGTTAAATCATGGTGAACAATAGATAAACCCAGTCAAAATATGGTCAAGCATAGTAGAATCGTATTCAAAACATGATCAATCATAATCAATCATGATCAACCATAGTCAAATCATGGTCAAACATAGTCATACAATCATCAAGCATAGTCATACAATCATTAATCATAGTAATTTAGAGTCAAAACATAATCAAGGATGTTTAAACATGTTGAACATGGACAACTATAGTTAACTGTACTCAACCATTATCAAGCAATTGTTAAACATATTCATGTGCACCGATGGTTAAACCATTCTCACATATAGTTATTGTTTAACTAAAATGTTTAATAATATTAATATGGTTTAAGAAAAATTAGTTTACTAATGTGGTTGACTATGTTTGAGATTCACGATTCTTCAACTTCTGTCAAACATAATCATCTATTATTATTATTGATTAATATTAATAGCCAAACATATTCAACCACATTAGTTAAACAAATTCAAACTTTGTAGCCAATGCTTTAACAATTGACTATGGTCAAACATGATCAACCCTATGTTTACCATATTTCAGAATAGTCAAACTTGTTCACTCATAGTCTCCCTTAGTCAACGTAACTCAACCGTATTCAATTATAGCTAACCATGCTCAACCAAAGTCAAACATTTTCAACCTTAGTCAACTAAGGTAATCCTTGGTTGGTCACAATCAAGATTTAAAAATGTTTAAGAATAAAAATATTAATATTAATAAATTTGACTAATAATAATAATTGTATTAATATTAATATTGTGACATTGAAATTGTACATAAATCTATCCAACGTCACAATGTGATAACCATTGTCGCAAAGTTACATTACATTGCACTTTCTTCAATGTCATCATCCAACATTACAAAATGTGATCAACCACATTTAATATTGTGGTTGAATATGTTCAACTCTATTTAATTATCCAACGGTGCAATGTGACAACCAATGTCACAATGTTACATTTAAATTGCAATTTATCCAATATCGCAATATGACATTACAAAATGGTGTTGGGCACATTTAATATTGTGGTTGAATATGTTAGACTATATTTTATAATGTTTGACAATTAACATTATTCAAAATCGACCAAACATGATTTCTTATTAATATTATTTATTGCTATTCATAATCAAACATATTGTGGCTTCGGAAAGGTAGACAAATCCATCTAACATCACAATGTTACATTACATTGTAATTTATCCAACATCGCAATATGAGATTAGAAAATTAGTCAACCACATTTACTAATGTGGTTGACTATGTTGGATTATCTTTGATTGTGCTTGACAGTCAACACTCTTCGACAATTGTTAAACATATTTACCTATTAATATTAATAAACAAACATATCGAATGACATTAGTGAGACATAGTCAAACATAGTTGATCATGGTTGACAATATTCAACTATGGTTGATCATCATTGACCATGGTCAACTATGATCAATGATTGACTATAAGTAAACCTTAATTGAATATAAAATGATTGATTATAATTCAACCTTGATAGTCCATGTTTAAATAATTGATTATAATTCAACCTTGCTAGTCCATGTTTAAATGATTGACCATGATCAAAATTGGTCAACCCTATGTTTTCCATATTTAACTATAGTCAGCCTTGAAAATTTCTTGGTTGAAAATGGTTGAAAACCATGGTCAACCATTGTTAACCATTGACAATGGTTGAATGTTGACAATGGTTGATAACCATGGAAAACCATTTCTAACCATTTACAATGGTTGAATGTGGTCAAACATGGCCAACCATGGTCGACCATTGTCAACCATTGACAATGGTTGAATATGGTAACCATTGTCAATCATGTTAAACATTTTTCAGCCATTGTCTACCATTAACTATGGAAAAATATGATCAACTGTCATCAACCATGGTCAACCATGATCAATCATTATTAACCATGGTCAAGAAGTGTCAATCATTATTAACCATTGTCAACCATGGTAAATGATTCAATATGGTCAACCATGGCAAACCATTATCAACCATTAACAATGGCTGAATATGGTCAACCATGGCAAACCATTATCAACCATTAACAATGGCTGAATATGGTCAATCATGGTCAACCATTTTCAACCATGGTCAACCATTATCAATGAGAGTATGTGAGCATAAACCACAATCAAACATTACAATCGTGGTTAAATAAGGTCAACAATGGTTGGTAACTATTAACAAGATAAACTATGGTCAATCATTTTCAACCATTTTTAACCATTATCAATCATAATTAATCATGGTCAACCATTAACAATGATCAACTATGGTCGACCATGGTCAAATGTTGAAAAACATGGTCACCCATTAATAATGGTCAACTATGGAAAACCATACACAACCATTATCAACCATGACTAACAAGTGTCAACCATTGTCAACCATTGAATCTGGTCAACTATTGTCAACCATAGTCAACCACAATCAACCTTGATCAACCTCATCAACCCTCATCAACCATGGTCAAGCATAGTCAATGAATCCACCCACACATATCCATTATAACTAGTACAACCACTATAAATATTATGGTTGATATACATCGAGTAGAATCATTGCCAATCTCATATGCCAATTGACATGTGAAAATGACGTTGATCAACGTAGATCAACCACATTAATAAATGTGATTATGTTAGTAATATGTTACTACAAAATTCAAAGTCAAAGAATTGAAGCAATCAATGCATTATACAATGCAATATATATATGTAACAACTTATACAATGCAATAGATATATGCATGACATGATGAAAATGATCTTGCTAGCAAGAAATGGAACAACAAGCTGTAAATCTAGGGAAGCTTGGAGGTTCAAAACTAGGGAGCTTATCAAATTTGAAGGCTTTAAGAATTTTGTTATATACTTTCATATATTTAACATTCATATATTTCTTATCAATTTTTTTTATATACTTTCATATATCTGACGAATTTTTTTGATGATCTTCTAGAATTTTTATTTATATGTTTGATTGTCAAATTGTTGAAACATTAACTATCATTCCATAAAAAAACACAATTACAACTGAAACGAAAATTATGGATACTACTATAATTTGAATCTACAATTAAATTAAAGCATCCTATATCTATCAAGAACCGAGAGGGAACAAATATCTCAAGGTGAAAACCTCTTTTTTGAATGCAAAACTTGAGGAAAGGTTTGCACCTCGAGAGATTTCATCCCTCTCAACGCTTGATAGATCTGGGGTTAAGATTGATCTAGGCTGGTTTCAGTCGTGTGTGGTCATACAAAATTCGTTGAAAATATAATTATTTTGATCATTTTAAATATGCTAAATATGGCTAAGGTTAATTTGGTAATTTTAACATTAAAATTTCTTATTTACCTCAGTTTGTTGAGATGAGAGAGAATTTTAGTAACTTGAATGGTGAAAAATGATGAAATAAATTTTTTAAGTGCAAAGTGACAGTGTAACAATGTTGGATGATATAAAATGTGAATAATAAGAATACTATAAAAAAAACAATCTTTATTGCGATCAATCTGAAACTATTTTATTGTATTATTATTATTATTATCACACGTCTTAGTTATTTTTTATTACCATGTTTGAATGCAAATGGATTAACAATGTTGGACGTTGGAAAATGTGAATAATAATAATGTATCCAATTACAAATAGTTTATAGTTTTAAGAAGAAGACATTTCGGGTCAGTGAACATTTTATGTAGGATGAAAATTCAATTATTGTATTTATGGTTGAATTACTGTAACAAAGAAGTCAATTCACGTCAATTCACATCATGAATAATGTTTATGTGTGTGCACTAAGAGAGAGCTTGTATGTTTTGGCGGTGATTTATAGATATAGATGGAGGGGGGGAGAGAGGGAACAAGAGATAGGAAAAAATGGGGAGGGAATAAGAGATATAGATATGGAGAGAGAAGTGCTAGAGAGAGATAAGGAGAAGAGAGATAAAGAGGGAGTGGAAATGGGAGGGAGAGAGAGAGAGAGATAGACATGGAGAGATAAGTATTAGAGAGAGATAAGGGAAAGAGAGAGAGAAGGGGAAGAGAGAGAGAGGGAGTGCAAAAGGGAGGGAGGGAGAGAGAGATAGATATATAGGGAGAGAGTTTGTGTATGTTTTGGGGGTGAGGTAGAGAGATAAAGAAAGAGAGACAATGGGAGAAATATATATAGATGGAGGCGACAGAGATGTGCTTACATTGAAATCAATGCACATTATTAATCTAATTACTTTTAAATTGGTGTACATCACACATCTAGTGCAAAAAATTAAATAGGATTAGAAATCAACATCTACATTGAAACCAATGCATCTAGTGCAAGAAATCAAATAGGAGTAGGAATCAACATCTACACTGAAATAAATGCATCTAGTGTAAGGTATTAAATAGGATTATAAATATACATCTACACTAAAATGAATGCATATAGTGCAAGCAATAAAATAGGATTAGAAATCAATATCTACATTGAAACTAATGCATCTAGTGCAAGCAATAAAATAGGAGTAGAAATCAACATCTACACCGAAATCAATGCACCTAGTGCAAGTGATCATATAGTACTATAAATCAATATCTACACTAAAACCAATGCATCCAGTGCAATCAATCAAATAGGAGTATAAATCAACATCTACATTGAAATTGAGGCATCTAGTATAACATATTAAATAGGATTAGAAATTGACATCTACACTAAAATCATTACATCTTGTGCGAACGATCAAATACGATTAGAAATCAATATCTACATTGAAACCAATTCATATAGTGCAAGAAATCAAATAGGAGTAGAAATCAACATCTACATTGAAATCAAAACATCTAGTGTAAGGTATTAAATAGGATTAGAAATGAACATCTACACTGAAATCAATGCATCTAGTGTAAGTGATCACATAGGATTAGAAATAAATAACTACAATAAAATAAATACATCTATTTTAGTTAAAAACGAAAATATTTATGACCTTATATATCTAACCTATATGTTTATATTTCTCTTTTTGTGTCTCTTTCTTCTTCCCTCTCTCTCCACCTTCAATTCTGTGTCTATCTCCATACTTCTATCCTTCTCTCTATCCCCCTCCCTCTCTCCCTCATCCCTCCCTCTCCACCTTTCCATCCCTTTCTCAATCTTTCTCTTCCTCCCTCTCCCACTACCATCTATATCTATACCTCCCTCCACATCTCCTTATTTGTCTCTCTATCTCAGCCCCCTAAACACATCTCTCTCTCTCTCTCTCTCTCTCTCTCTCTCTCCCTCTCCATATCTATATCACTTCCTCCCTCTCGTTCTGTTATCACCATAAAAAAAAAAAAAAAAATCTAAACTTGGACAGTTTACATCATTCCTAGCCATGGTCTTAGATAGGTGTTGGGTGATTTCATGCTTTAAAGGGTAGGTGATAGGGTAAGAGTCTCAAAAATCTCATTTTCATATCCAAATAAAGTTTAACAACCTTATTCCATGTCTTAAAGGTCTCACATCCTCTTTAGAATTCATATCTTAAACCATTTGAATTTTTTTTGGAATTACCCACGAAACCACGTTTTCGTAGCACAGACAGTGTAAAAAGCCTATTTTACGAAAAAACTACTATTTTCATAGCGCAAACCCCTGAAAATGACCTAAGCGCGCTACGAAAGTGCAGATTCATATGAAGTCTTTTCAAATCATCAATTCATTCAAATTCCATTACTTTTTCTTTATTAGGTGTCATCTAGGAGTCATTTCTAAGGCATGCAACCATTCAAATCCATCATTTCGAATGTCGGGGTCATCATGATAGGTGAGTTAAAATTAAAAAGGTTTGGTCTTTTGTTCCATTTCTCATGCAAAAACATTATTGAATGCCTTTTTCAAATGATAATCTTGTGGTAATCTCATACCAAAGCTTCCCTCATCTATTTTCAAGCGAGGCTAAATACCATGAACAAGAGAGGCTAACTATTTTTAAATCAAGCAAGGCTGATTATAAGAGGTTTACTGGAAATACATAGAAATTTAAAGGAGTCAAAGTGTAAAATAAAAGGGTAAAGCAGTGTTTTCAGAAGCAACTGATAGTCCAAGTTTAAAAGGAAACCTAAATGACATCTTGCAGGCCATTGATATAGAAGACTCACCATTGGTACAAGCTGATTTCATAAAAAATGATCAAGGAAAGTAGAAGAAGATAAAATCATCCAAGAAACTAGAATTTAATGATGAGGTTGCAACATTTGTCTTAAAATCTAGGAAGTCTGCCACTAGACATTCAAAAAGGCTACAAGAGCTTAATGCAGAAGTTGAAGATTTGGAGATCCAGTTGAGGAAGGTCATGTTTTTGAGGCTATATTACTATGTTTTTGAGAGAATATCAGCCCTTATAAGGTTTAAACATCTCTAAATTATAAATTTTGAAAATATTTTCAACAAAACTGCTGAAGCAACCTTTTTCATCAAAAAACTCAGTTTTCTGGTTTTAGTAGTAACTTTCCAAGGAGGTTTCTGAGCAACGGAAAACTCATTGTTGAATACTGAAAGAGGTTTTTCTTCCTAACATACTTAACTAAAAAAATCTCTCCCATTTTCTTCAAATTCATTACGATGTGGGAGAAATTGATGACTTAACTTGCACTACGAAATTGCTAAAAGTCATTGAGAGAAAAACTTTGTTTTATGGTTTTAGTTGTCAACTTCATGATCCGTTTTTGGCCACATGAAAAAGTATTTTAGAATTATGAAATAGGTTTCTCGTAATAAAATCTCTAGATACAATAACCTCTTTCACTTTTCTCACACCTATTACCAATTGGGAGATACAAGACTTTCTTTGAAGCCATGTTTTCAGAAATCAAAATTTTCCAGTTTTACACATGTTGTTCAAAGACAATTTCTGGATAGTAGGAGAGGTACTTCAAAAAACCAAGAGAGGTTTTTGTTAAAAAAATAATGGTATCAACAATCCTCCTTCTTGTTCTCAAAATAAATCATGGATGACAAAATAAAGGCTCTGTCCCAAGACCTAATGTTCAGGGAAAAAACAGGAATAACTTGCAACTAAAGCAACCTTTCATCACTTTTTTTTATAGAAAATCTTGAGGGAATTTTGGTGAATTTTGTCCTAAAATTTCTGGTGGAGGTGTGTTAATGACTTATGAAATATTCCTTGAAGAAAATAGGTCAAAGGGATGGATTGGAAAAAAATTTAAACATTGCGCTACGAAACTGATCTACTTTCGTAGCGCAAGTTTATCCTTAATTTTCTTTGCATCATTCGAATTATATTTTTTGCACAGCTAGAGGATTGAACATCTATGGTGAATTTTTGGAAACGTGATATATGTAAAAATTATATATTAATAATCAAAGTTCCCAAAGTAGTTAAGGAAATCAAAGGGGCTGAAAAACAAGAAATTTGTCTCCTGAATTTTAAGACAGTTTGGGTCATCATCAATAGGATTACATCAAAGGTGGAGGTAGCATCAAAATTCGAATTCATGGGATAGCAGGTGTCAAAGGATGAATTAAAGACTATATAAGGTTGTTTCCTCTTTGTTAGAAGCATATTTAGGAGTTTCAGTCCTATTAGAATTAGGACTTTTCAAAAGTAGTTTAGCTATCATTTTGCATTTAATAACATGTTTTATGGTTAGAATAGGTGTCAAAGCATAGGAAATTGAATTCTCTAGTAGAGGATCAAAAAATCCTATATTTTAAATGTTCTATATAGAGCATGAGGTCAAATTAGTAAGGGGTTGGAGACTTTTTGGAAAAATTTGTTGCTTTATGTAATTGACTGTGATCAGTAATGCAGAGAGGTTTTCTTCTTGACAGACCTGAGATTCTCATGGGGTTTTAATACTTTATTGATCTACCTATTATGTTTAACTACTTGTAGTAGATCTCATTGCTATTACTCAGAATTCATAACCCTATGCTCTGAATTCCTTTAGTAATGAGGTGTCTGTGTTTTTCTATGTTTTATGAGTAAATTGCCTTTGAACCACGAACAGTAGATTTCATTACTATTACTCAAAATTCATAACTCTATGCTCTGAATTCCTTTAGTAATGAAATGATTGTGTTGACCTATGTTCTTGAGTGAATTGTCTTTGTTTAAGACCCCTATTTGCTTCAGCTTCCATGTCAAGAAACCTTGCCACTGAACCTACTGATTTGTTGACTCCATAAGCCCAATGGTAGTATTAGCCTTCATATTTTCAACCTGCAAATATACAAAATCAATACTTAATTCATAGAGTTAGCCATATATCTATATATTTATTCCATATCATTAACCCTTGAGAGAGCCCTCTCAGGCTAAGGAGGCTAAGCCTCAATCAAAATATTGGTTTGAAATAGTTACACTAAAGTTGTGTGATCAGCAGCCAATCAGGTACGATTTTGGTGATAACACGTTCTTTGTCTCTCTCTCCTTCCATCTTTCCCCATCCATCTATATCTCTATCTCCCTCTGTCTCACCTTCTTTATCTCTTTATATTAGCCTACATACACACACTCACTCCATATATATATATATATATATATATATATATATATATATATCCCTCTTCCTCTCCCTCTCTATCTATTCCCTCTCTCTCTCCCCCTCTCCCTCTCTCTCTCCCTACCCATATTTATCTCTCTTCCTCCCTCCCCCTATTTTTCTCTCTATTATTCCCTCTCTCCCCCCTCCATATATATCTCCATCTCCCCTTGTCTCTCCTTCTCAATCCCAAAAAATACACACTCTCTCTCCCCCCTCCATCTATATCTCTATCTTGCTTTGTATCCCCTTCTCACTCCAAAAATATACAAACCATCTCTCCATATTCATCTATCTTTCTCTCCCTCCCCCTTCCTATCCATCTTTCTCTCTCTTCCCCTCCTCTCTCTCTCTCTTCCCCTCCTCTCTCTCTTTCTTCCCCTTGTCTCCATCTCACTCTCTCTCTCCATTTTCACTCCCTCTCCATTTTCACTCCCTCTCCCTCTCCACCTTTCCCTCTTTATGTATTTATTCCCCTTCCAAATCCATCTCTCTCTCCTCTCTCTCAAGAACCCTCTCTCTTGCTTCCTCTCTCTCCCTTTCTCTCCCACCTCCCTCTGTCTTTGTCCCCCATTATACAAACTCTCTCTCTCCACCCTCTAACTTTGTCACTATCTCCCTCTCTCTCTCCTTATCACCCCCCTCTCTCCCCCTACATATCTATGTCTCCCAATATCTCTCTTTCCCTTCTTTCCCTATATCTATCCTCTCCTTTTCTATCCATTCCCTCGTCTCCTCTATCCTTGATTCCATCTTCATCTATCGCTTATCACTCACTCTCTCTCTCTCTCCACCTCTATCTCTCAATGTCTTTTTCCTCCCTCCATTTATTCCCCCCTTCCAACTCCATATCTCTCCCCCCTCTCTCTCAAGTCTTCTCAATATTCCTTACTCTCTCTCCCCTTCTCTCCCACCCCCCTCTATCTCTTCCCCCATCACACACACACACTCTCTCTCTCCACCCTCCAACTCTATCACTATATCCCTCTCTCCCCTTTTCACTCTCTATCTCTCCCCTCTCCATATCTATGTCTCCCTATCTCTCTCTTCCCTTTTTTTTCTTATCTCTATCCTCTCCTTTTTTCTCCCTTCTGTCATCTCCTCTCTCCCTCATTCCATCTTCATCTCTCCCTTATCACTGCCTCTCTCTCTCTCCACCTCTATGCCTCAATGTATTTTTTTCTTCCCTCCCTCTTTCCCCCTCCAAGTCCATAACTCTCTCCCTCCCTCTCTCCTCCTCTCTCTCCATGTCTCTCCCACCTCTATGTCTCTCTCCCTAAGTCTATTTCCCCTCCATCTGACTCACTCTCTCTTAAATATTTTCTCATTTTATTGTATTTAAAAAAGTATCTAAATTTAAAAAATTCATAATTGGTTATAAAATATTAAACCAATATATTGGATCAATCATGTCAAAGGAAATAAAATTATAAAAAACTTAAAGGAATCATGCACTATATTTCCTCTATCATTGTTAGTCACTTTCTTTTCTCTATTTGCTTGGATCCTTGGTTAAAATGCATCTATCCTTTATAATATTATTTATATCATATAATTTTCACATATGTATAGATAAAAGTATTCTCATTTTTAATTTATTAAAACCTGGATGTCGTCTCTATGGGAATATTTTTTTGTAGTCATGGTGATGGAAAGTTTAGATATACCTCAAAAGTAATTATAACCTTTTTTCCATTTAGAGTCGATTAAAAAATGTTATAAAATTAAATTAAAATAAAGTATTTGTAAAATATTTTTATTTTGAAATACGTTATGATTCTTGGAGTTGATAAGCCATGGTATTGGACCATTGTATTGTAACATAATAATTAAAAGCCCTGATCCATAACATAATAATCAAAAGCATAGATGGCCTATGGTATTGATAAACCATGGTATTGGCCCATGGTATTATGATTTTCTTCCTCCCTCCTTCTCTCCATATTTCTCTTATGAGTATTGGCCCATGGTATTGTAAGAAAACATATTTAGAAGTTAATAAAATCCATGGTAAATATTCATGATTACAAATCTTATTATATTGTAAATATTAAATTTTTATCCTCTTTAATTATCAATCTTCTGGGAAATCACATAAGAATTTTAGGAACCGACGTGTTTCGAACTACAAACTGTAGTTCATCATCAGAATAATGAATCATGGATGATCTGACTTTCACATTTAAAATCCAATGGTAAAAAATAAGAATAAAACTATACAATAAATCAAAAATATAGCCAACCCAACTTTAAAAGTTATAAAGTTAAAATGGTCACCAAGACCCAAGTCAAAAATAAACAAAAAACTAAAAACAAAAATATCACATTTACAAAGAGATAAGATAAACAATATTTTAAACCTAAATTAAATCATTAAGTCAAAATAAATAAATAACCTATCCTTAAAAATTAAGAAACAACCAAGACCAAGTCAAGTCAAAAAAAAAAAAAAAACAACAACAACTAAAATAAAGATAGTTATGCAATCATTATTTTTATTTATATGGTAAAATGGATGTTAATTTATAAATATTATTTATATGCTATATATTTTAATGTGATATGTATCAATTAGAGGAAATATTAGGTTAAAACTGCCTCCATGCCATAATATGTAATCCATCTTTTAAATTTAAAAGAGGTACATGTAAATATTTTGGAAGAAAAAGAAGAAACAATTTTTTTTTTAATTGTATTTTTGGCCTATTTCCTTATAGGTTTACTTCAAGTGTAGACGCTTGTGTGATGAAGAATTTAATTCCACATATTTACACTTGAAATTTGAGTAAACTTATAAATAAATAAACCAAAAATACATTAAAAAAAAATAGTTTTCTTCTTTTTCCTCCAAAATTTAAAACTATTATTGTATTATTTTATTATTTTTACTTAGGAAACCACTTTTAACCTTAAATTTCTTTAATGATTATATTTTTTTATGTAAAAAATTATTCTTAATTTTATTAAAAAAAATAAAGTTACAATATAAAAAAATTAATCTGACATCTCACATATCACACATCAAACTCTCACACTCACGCTCACGCTCACATTCGCACTCACCAATAATATATATCACATATCACATCTAACAATCACTCATCTAACCCTCACACTCACACTCACACTCACACTCACACTCACACTAACCGTATACATCACTGACACTCCTTATACATAAATTTACAACTAAATAAAAAATATTAAGAAAAACAGTACTACAAAATAATTTTAATTGCAAGATCTGTATGGTGGAGAAACTGCGTAACACGAGTTACACATTACAATTTCAATTATAAACTATCAATTACAAGGACGTGCACCTGCCATTTTGAATCGCATAATTTAATGGCCAATCGAATAGGCAAACAGTCCTAACAGGGAACGTGATGGCCACATAGAACCTGAACATATTTTCGTTGAGCAAAAGCACCCACCAGCGGTACATTTGATACGCAGCTGAGCTCGAATCACGTTCTCCAGAATCTCTAAGAATTTTATGGCGGCTTTTTATGTGTAATTTTTCGAAAATCATGGAGGAATTTATTGAAAAGAAAAGTTTGATTGGTAACTTTGCACAAACTAAGTGTTTTAGAGGTTTATGAGGGTACTCAATCTATATATAGAGTCAAAAAACTGGTTTAAATAACAAAAATCAAAATTTTACTTCAAATTTTTCACCAGATTCTGACACTTGAAACTCCAAAAAAAATCCCACTAAATACAACTCAAATAAAACTTTAAAATTTTTAATTATTAAAACAATAATAATAATAAACCTAAATCACATTTAATAATTAACTCAATTATCTTTCTCATTCCATAGATTAGAGATACGAATATATTCTTATTAGTATTTATATGTTAAAGGGGACCATCTTCAGCACTCCAACTATTTAAAGAGGCTTACCGTGCCATGACCATTAAACACAACTTAAGCGTTTGTCAAAGCTTCTGGAATCTTCGTTCATTTGTTATACGTAGTCTTTGGACGACTTTAAAGGAATCAGAGGTGTCCGTGAAACGTGGTAAGGTGCTGTTGAGTGAAAATCATTTGCTTTAGCAAGGTACGAATTAAAATTCTTAATTATTAAAATTAGATGATAATCTTTATTTTCAACCTAAATTATTAAAATTTAATACTTTTTATACTTTTTATATTTTAATTTTCTTTGATACAAAATTATAAAATGATAAAAAATTACTATTTTTTTATTTACATTTAAAAAATTATAATAACATGAATTTATTAAAATAAAATATAGAAAGTAATACATTTTAAAGTTTTATTTTTAGATATAATCTGATTGTGTTATGTTTTTGTCTTTTTTGGTTGAAAATAGATGATATAATTTTTGGTGAAATTTTAATTTTTCATTATTTAAAATATGTTTTTGAATGTATAAATGGATTTAGTGCCCTAAAATTCTCTAGGGAAAGCCACAACATCATTCAAATAGTTACCCACAAATTGATCAATAAAGACTTAAAACATCAATCTCAAGGAACATTTAGTGGCTCGATAGAGTTCTGGGCCTCGAAAAGGCTTTCTCATCTGGAGGGAGGACCTTGTCCCCACAAATTCAATTTGGTAACTAGTGAGAAAACCTTGAGCCTTCTAGTTGGCCATGAAATGGTGTATTTAGGTTATGTGGACTACATAGCTCTTACTTGCAAGTCCAACGAATCCCTACATGATTTTGGATAAAATTGACTAGGAAATATGCCTAGAAAAGAACCAAAATGTAGAAGAGTTAGAATACAATAAATATAAATACTAATTATATATGATCATCATGATGATCATGATCATGATGATTGACATAGAATTGTGTTATTAGATCTTACGTATGTTAAAGGATTACTTTGATTTTTTTAATCTTATTTATGTGCTTAAAAGGAATTAAGATAATTGTTACAAAATTACCATGGTTTCGATGGCTTAGGGGGTTAGGAAGGTTGGTGTTGTGATACATATTTTGAAATTGTGATCTAATTTAAGTATATACATGGAAATTTAGGAGAAAATGTTCAGGTTTCTCATAATCATGAAGATGATAGACTTGCATATCCCATGATGTTTTGGGATTTTTTGACACCTAGTTTTTTTTTGTAACCGGGGATATTTGGTTCAAATTTTAAGGGTGTTGATTTTCTTCATTGCACTAGTCAAAATCAAGTGCGACTTTTAACCTTCTAAATTAGGGTTGACCATTTCCTTCTAGTACTTTAGTTTCCTTTTATCTTCTAGTTCTTTTTCCCACCAAATATTCTATTTAAATTTAAATTTATAATTAATAATATTTTTAATATTATTGGTATTCTATAGAATGACATCTTCCTATAATCTCTAATGATTAATCTAATATGTGGCATGTTTATGCCAACCCCACTTGAGCTAGTGGTTTTTTAGGTAGAGATTTAAGTAATTTTGAGGAGTCTCTTTTTGTCCATGATATTTATTTTTCTCTTGTACATTAAGTACCTAATCATGGTTGTGCACTCAATTAGGGAAATGGTTTATTTTATGGGGAGGATAAGATAGGGTGAATTACCTTTAATTTTAAGATTATAAATTATAAAATTATTTTGGACCTCATCTATCTTTCTCTAGAATTCTCTAGAGATACATTGTCACCAAACTTCACATCCATATAAGATAACAAGGGCAAAAAGTGTATCAAAGAGGATTGTGTGTTTTTTTATATGAAATCTCACCTCTAAAGGTCCACTAATTTACACTTGTCTTCAAGTCCATAATCATTTTTCCATCCTCCATTCATCTTGTTCTCAACACTATGGTCACAATTGCACTTGTGGTGAATATTAATACCATGATAATTATATGAATGTGCTTTCTCCAAGCTATTGTTGTCTTATACAAAAGTGTCATAAGTGATATTTTCAAATTTTATTAGCATAAACTTTTTTTTTTGAATATTCACAATCATACCCATATTAAAGCAAAAGTCCTTGAGGATTATTTTATGGTTATTAAGGTCATAAATATTTCCTTCTGCAAGAGCAATATTGTCAACATAAAAGAGAAGGATGATGTATATATGAACAAGATTCAAGCTAGTACAAGTAATATCTTTTAACCAATATTCTGGCATATCAATGTATACGGTAAATGGGGTAGGGGACATGGGACAACCTCTCTTGATTCCTATATTATAGTTAGTTTATTATAATAAAGTCCTAGTGTTCCTAAACTTGGAAATAACACTCTCATAAATCTTTAAATTGCAACTCATAGCTATAAAAGTGGAATGCAATGAATTTTCAAGTTAATGCATTGATGAGGCTTGATTTTATTATTTTGGAAATCATCTAAAAATTTCTATGCTATGAAACGATTATATTTTAGACATGTTGTGATATTATGTAATTTAAAAATTTTAGAACATGTGATGGAATTTGAATTGGTTTATTTATTGTAGGTGCTAATATGTAATTGTTGTGTTCATTAGATTGTGTGCATAATCTAGTGTGTATGAGTGTGTTTGAATTCATTTGGTATATCATTTCAGTCAGAATGGAGCAATTATTTGGATTTGAATGATGCTGATGTGTATGTTTAAAGCATATATGGTTGTGTGCTTGACCTGAGTTGTGCATACTGCACTTTTGGAGGCTAAATGAGTAATGTAGTGCGAGTAATGAAAATTTAGAGTGTTAATGATACTTACGAGTGTGCACATGATGTTGAGTGATATCTGTAATGTGTATCTATGTGTCACATTTCCAATTGATCTAGATTAATGTGGTCACAATGTCCTGATGAATGGACCTGTGTGTAAGGAGTGGTAAAAGTAGTGTGATTTGATGTTGTTGCAGTGCATGTAAATTATGTGTGGAGATGCAAGCTATAATGTGAGTGATGTTTTTAACCAGAGATAGTGATGTGTTTGAGAGAGAGATAGTCATATTTATAGTGGAAAGAAGTTGTTGAACTTTAGAGTTTAAATTGTTTGATTTTACAAAAAGTTGGTATGTTGTTGTATACTAGTTGGTTGAGTGAATATGTATATGCTACGTGTAGAAATTTATTAATACTGATGTATTACTGGATCCTCCTAATCTCACAATATTTATCTTGTTGTAAAATACAGCATCCTTCCACTAATTAAACTTGGGGAAATTTAAAACTCAATTGCAAACACATGTGAATAAATTCAGTTGTACATAACACAGTTATTTAACGAGAAATATTAAAGCTAAAAAACCCAACTATCATATTATGTATATCAATGGAATCATGTAATAATCTCATACAAATCTTAGTACATCAAGCTCTTAGTACAATCAATAATCATTACACACTATCATGCAGAAATTTGCATCTCAATGCACCAATTTCTTGCCACCTGACAGCCTGCCTCCACTACGCAGTCCCTGTTGAAGAATACCCCTAAATGAATTCGAATCTACCTTGACTTGACTGTGCAATCCTCATTGGCAACTCCAATGTGTTTCAGATGCATTTAATGCATCACTATAGCCACAACGGATAGTCCATCTCACCCTTTCACCTATCTCTCCACTGGGTCTCCACTGGAACTGACATGCACTGTAGTTAACTGTTGTATCTGTTCAGTTGTTAGTGAGTTAGTAGTTGTGAATTAATTAACTAATTAATTCACTCAACTCTGACTAGTGTATCTTTCAGTTAGACTAGATACAACTAGCTCAACTGAGTTTAACTCCATTAACTGAGTTAAACTAAATAACAACTCCTGTAACTACTCTTCCAACTCTGTCATAACTTTGCCACTTGAGTTATAACTGAGCCCTCATGCATGAACCACCAGTAAATCGTAGGAATTGCGTAATTCCTTCAGCCCGCTTATTTGCCAAATCTGTATACTGAAATAAAATGCTCCAAGATAATAAGTTGATGTTTATTGTCGGATTACTATTAAAAGCTAATAATAATTGACATGCATCTATTTTTATATTGAGGATCTATAATTAGACTTCGTCCAATATTCTAAAAATATAATTTCATATATTTTTCCAACTTGATCAACCATCTACAAATAGCATCCTGCAACTTATAGAATATGCTCACCACATCTAAAAATAGACATACACCTAAAAATAGCCTGCGGGCCCCACTTAGTGAAGGTGCTTAATTTTCACTGAGCTCATCATCTTGTTGAATCTCAACACTCCATCTCAACAAGATAGGGATTATCCTTCACCCCGATCCTACCTCTATGGTATTCAAATTTTCTCCTGTCGAGCACCTTCATTAGAATATCAGCATCCTAATCTTTTGTAGGAATGTATTGAAGCAACGTGATCTTCTGCTGCACACAATATCTGATATGATGATACCGGATATCAATATGTTTATATCTGTCATGAAACACATGAGTAATCGAGAGTTTAATGCAACTCTGATTATCACAATGTATCCCTGTAGGATCTAAATGTGAACCGAACAAACCGACCAGGATCTTCCTCATCCAGATAGCCTCACATGCAGCTTGACTTGCTGCCATGTATTTTTCTTCCGTTGAACTGAGTGCCATGGATATTTGTTTCCTACTATACCAAGAAAATGCTATAGATCCGATACTGAAAACCCCTCATGATGTTCTATTTCTTTCCATTGGACTACCTAACCAATCTGCATCCATGAAACCATGCAACTTCACCTCATCGATCTGTCTATACCATAAGCCATACTCTGATGTGCCCATGAGATACCTTAGGAAATGCTTGCTTGCCTTCCAAAAGAGCTTGGTAGGCTTAACCATCACTTGTGAAAGTTGGTTGAATGCATAGCATATGTCCAGTCTTGTATTAACTAAATACATGAGAAAACCCACCAACTGTCAATAAACAGTGGTATCCACTACCTTTGCCAATATAGCATCCTCTTTCCTCCAATTTCCTGGAAGAGGAGTATCCATGAGCTTGCAGCCCTGCATGTGAAACTTCTCAAGTATCTCCCGAGCATACTTGCCTTGAGACACAAACAGTTCACCTTCTCGCTGCCATATTTCCAATCCAAGGAAATAATGAAGGAGGCCCAAATCCCTCATCTGAACTCCTTTCCAAGGTCTGCCTTGCATGAGTGTATCAACTGCTCATTGCCCATTAGTATTAAATCATCAACATAAAGAAAAATTATTAAAATCTTACCATAAAGCAAAACTTGATACAGGTTTGCATCTGCCTCACTCTTGGTGAAACCAAGTCCAGTGAAATAGATATCGATCCATTTGTACCAATCACGTGGTGCTTGCTTCAGCCCATACACTGCTCTTTTAAGTCTGCACACATGTGACTTGTTGTTGAAGATCTAAAATCCTTCAAGCTGATCAATGTACACCTCTTCCTCAATGATCTCATTAAGGAATGTAGTCTTCAAATTCATCTAATGAATGTGCCAACCCATCTGCAATGAGAGAACAAGGATGGTCCTTATGAAAGAATACCGTAGGACACGTGCAAAGGTTTCTTCATAATAAATCTCCTCGATCTGTGAGAAGCCTCGGGCAACAAATATTTCCTTATACTTATCGATGCTCCCATCAGTAGCTTGCTTTACCTTGCAGATCAATTTTGAATCTACTACTGATTTTCCCACCAGCCTTGGAACAATCTCCCAAGCATTGTTTTTGACAATGGAGTCATAATCCTCCACCATGGCATCTACCCATGTGGGCTGCTACACTGCTTCTTCAAAATAAGATGGCTCTATCATGACACACTTGCTCATAAGAGCCATGTATCTAGTAAATCGGTCAGGTGACTGTCTCTATCTATGGTGTGATTTAGGGACTCCTACATTCTGTGCCGCATCAATATTCATTCTCTCAACTTCTGTGACACACTTTTTGCCAGATCTGATGTTTGGTTCTGCATGAGTGGACTCCTCCACTCCATGAATTTCCTCTTGTGGCTGATCCACATCTAGAGGCTCATCTTTGCGAACAAAAAGTTCCTCCTCTACATGTAATTGTAGCTCCCTCTCAAGCGAAAACTTCATGGCTTTCACCTCATTGAATTTTATATCCCGTCGCACCACAATCATTCAACTATCTAGAAAATACATGTGATAATTATGGGGTGTTTCTGTGTACCCCACAAATATCCCAACTTTTACAGTTGACTCCCGATTTTGCATGGCGTCCTTTGTCACATGAATGTAAACAGATGAGCCAAAAATATTCAAATGAGAAATATCAGGCTTCTTACCAGTAAAAGCTTCTTCAAGTGTACTCATGCCAAGTACTCTATCAGGAAAATGGTTTTGCACATAAACCGCAGTGTTGCATGCTTCCGCCCACAAGTGCATCAGTAGGCCCTGGTCATGTAGCATAGCTCGTGCAGTACCCACGATCGTTCTATTCTTCTTCTCCGTGACCCCATTCTGTTGTGGGTTATGAATCGCTATGAGTTCTCTTCAAATTCATTCTTTGCTACATAAGTCTTTGAATTCGTTCAAGCTATTTTCACCACCATTATCGCTCCGTAGAGCCTTCACTTGCTTCCCCGACTCCTTCTCCACCAATGCTTTAAACTCATAACTTTGAGAATGTTTTTCTCTTCTTTTGCATGAAGAAGATCCAACATTTACAAGAATAGTCATAAAAAATATAACATAATACCTGTGTTTTGCTGTTGAAGCAACCGAGAAAGGTCCACACACGTTTTTGTAAATTATCTCCAAGATCACAGAAGCGTAGTTCTCCTTCTCATGAAAGGTGGTCTTCACAAACTTACCCATAGTACATCCCTTGCACTGATCTAACTGCGCAAGAGTGCCCTTGGGAAGTCCAGTAGGAATCTGCTACAAAATCTTCAAAGCACCATGGTGAAGATGGCCCAATCTCCTGTGCCATAATTCGCCCTCCTCCCGGCTCAGCACTTCTTCCACTTTGCCCATCATTGCAGCATAGCCATATACCTCCACCTTGTAGAGATTCTTAACTTGAATCCCTATCATCTTAGTTTGACCCTTTGTTTTTTGTCGCAGGAAATATTTTCCATCGCTAAAAACAACGTCATAACCTCTGTCTTCCAACATTGCGACCGAGACCAAGTTCTTCTTGAGACCTGGAACATGCATAACATCTTTCAATAGAAATGGATTACCTGACTCCCTCTCAAAGGTAATGATCCCAATTCTGGTCATACTGTATCAACCATCGTCGCCCATCTTTATATGCATTTGGATATCCTTCTCCTCCAAGTCACTAAACAACTCCTTGTCTCCCATCATATGAAAAGACGCACCACTATCAAGATACCACACCGATCCCATTGCACTTGAAACCATGCATGTGATAAAAGAGAGAACAAGTTAAAATTGTGAGGCTAAGGCCACTCTAGCTACAACTCCAGCATCCTTCTTGTTCTTCTTTTAATGTGGGCAATTAGTGGCAAGATGCCCATGTTCATGACAGTGAAAACACTTCACTTTGGAAAAATCTAGCTTCTTGCCTTTAGCCTCATATTTTGAGTTTAATTTCTTCCCCTTCCCTTTCCTTGCTTTGGCAGCCAAAGTACAATTCTCTTCATCATCATTCTTTGATGAAGAGCCATCCCTGGTATTTCGCCTTATCTCCTCCTGTACAAGATCCGACCAAAGTCGCTCCCAACCCAGTAGTTTCTCCCATCCATTGACAGAGTCTTCGTAGCTATGCCAACTCTTCAGAAGCCCAAGGAGAGCCAAGCTCACCAATTCATCATCATCAACAGTAATCCCCACACTTCCCAATTCATCCCTACAGTGGACAAACTTTGTGACATATTTTGGAATATTGTCGCCCTTCTCCATTTTTATTTTTCTAAGCTTATCCTTCAGCACCAACTCCCTTTGGTCGCTACTGCTTTGGAAAAGATCTATCAAAACCTTCCAAATTGCAAATGGTGTGGCTTTCCCATGAAGGCTTTACAAAATATGGTCCTTTACACCTTCCAACAGAATTATTCTTGCCTTCAGTACCTTCTTTTTCCATGCGTCAAGTAATGCAACATCACTAGAACCAGGCTTAGAAACATCACTATTGATGAACTCCTTCAGTCCATTATCTTCAAGCACCGCCTCCATCCTATCCTTCCAGGCTATGTAATTTGAGCTGCCCTCAAGGGAATACTCCAATCGCAACCCATTCAAATACATTTCAATGAATACTCAATTGTCGCACCAAGAAATTTCTGTAGCAAATTTGAATTGTCCACCAGCACACAACTCAGTAATTATTCACAATTGCAATCTCCATTAATAAAAACTGATCCGATACCATGTAGAAATTTATTAATACTAATGTATTACCAGATCCTCCTAATATCACATTATCTATCTTCTTGCAAAATACAGAATCCTTCCACTAATTAAACTTGCGGAATTTTAAAACTCATTTGCAAACACATGTGAATAAATTCAATCGCACATAACATAGTTGTTTAATGAGAAAGCTTAAAGGTAAAAAACCCAACTATCATACTATGCATATCAATGGAATCATGTAATAATCTCATACAAAGCTTAGTACATCAAGCTCTCAGTACAATCAACAATCATTACACACTGTCATGCAGAAATTTAAATCTTAATGCACCAATTTCTCACCACCTGACAGCCTACCTCCACTGCGCAATCCCTGCTGAAGAAGACCCCTGAATGAATTCAAATATACCTTTCCATGACTATGCAATCCTCATTGGCAACTCCAATGTGTGTTAGATGCATTTAATGCATCACTATAGTCACAACGGATAGTCCATCTTACCCTTTCACCTATCTCTCCACTGGGTCTCCACTGGAACTAACATTCACTGTAGTTAACTGTTGTATCTGTTTAGTTGTTAGTGAGTTAGTAGTTGTGAATTAATTAACTAATTAATTCACTTAACTCTCACTAGTGTATCTTTAAGTTAGACTAGATACAACTAGCTCAACTGAGTTTAACTCCATTAACTGAGTTAAACTAAATAACAACTCCTATAACTACTCTTCCAACTCTTTCATAACTTGGTCACTTCAGTTCTGACTGAGCCCTCATGCATGAACCACTAGTAAACCCTAGGAATTGCATAATTCCTTCAGTCCATTGATTTTCTAAATCTGTATACTGAAATAAAGTGCTCCAAGAGAATAAGTTGATGTTTATTGTCAGATTATTATTAAGAGCTAATAATAATCAACATGCATCTATTTTTAGATTGGTGATCTATAAATAGACTTCGTCCAAAATTCTAAAAATATAATTTCATTTATTTTTCCAACTTGATCAACCATCTACAAATATCATCCTACAACTTATAGAATATGCTCACCATGTCTAGAAATAGACATACACCTAAAAATAGTGTGCGGGCCCCACTTAGTGAAGGTGCTTACTTTTCACTAAGCTCATCATCTTGTTGAATCTCAACAGTACGATTGGAGATGTGTTACTCATGATTTATATGGAGAGAAAAGTGTCGCTATAGTATTGACAATTATTTTAAAGGGCTAATTGTGAACTTGTTGTGTTAATGTTTCTAGGTTGTTGTAGTTGATGCATTGTCATGAATTTTTATATTTCCATGTAATTTATATATCTGATGTATTTCTTGAGCTTTGAATATGCAACTGCTAGTATTGCATTGTTTCCATGTGATTTATATATTTGATGTATTCCTTGAGCTTTGAATATGCAACTGCTAGTATTGCACTATTGAGGTTATGATAATATTGGTGAGATATCTCCTTGGTGCTACAGGGGAATTACTTTATTCATGTTGTTGTTATTTTATATTGGTATAAAAAAGAGGTTTTTTAGAGAATTTGAAGGTATGGCATTGCTAGGGTCTATTGTATGAGCATTGTTTATGTTGAGAAGAATTAGTGTGCATGGTTGAGCTAGTATGATCGCATTGGTATGTTCATGTGGTTTCAAGCATGGGACTTGTATATTTTATACTGCAGAGGATTAATAGATTATTTTTTTGTAGGTTGTGGCTTGGTTTGAGGGAGAAATTTATTTGTGAGTAGAGTGTGTTGGTTATGTCTATAAGGCTTGTATACCCAATGCTGCCATGAATATGTTGATGATGATAGTTGGTGTGGTTATGGGGTTTGAGTAGAGTGAGTTTAATATGCTACTCATATGGATATTTAATGTATGCATGTATTTTTCTACTCAATTTTACACTACGAGTATGTTTTTATTGAGTCTTATTTCTGCCAATATTTGAGAATGTTGATGTATTCGATAGAGCTAGGGTTTGATGTATTATTGAGTAGATTTGGTTGTTGAGAAGAGGATTGTAGTGCATACATGTTTTGATGTTTTTATGTTGTTATTCAGGGATCAGGAGTTCATAAATTTTTCTCAAAATTGAAAGTGCTTGAAACTATGCCAAACCTGGGCAACTGGGTAGATCTCATCTTTCTAATTCTGGCACCATGAACGGTTAGAAAAATTGTTGTTGTATGAGGGAGATATCACATTCTAATCGATTTCCCAAACACCTAAATTTGTGATAGGTTTGACTGGGATGCCCAGTCAACATGCAAGTACATAGTCAACAAAATAATAATATTCCTAAGAATATTCCTCTTTCTCGAGCTAGTCAGAAGCTGCTATTTGTCATGTTTTGATTCAATGGTGGAATTGTACATTTGTTTTTTGGACCAATGGATGGGTGACACGTAGTCAGCCCTAAGGCCGCCATGTGTCCCTTGAGCAGTCTATTAAAATTTTATTGAGGTCTGGGGGGTTCGACCCCGCGACCTCCGAGGCACGTGGAACTCTCCACTATCTGGGCTACACATTGTTCTTACCCCTTTAGTGCACCAATGCTACTTAAGGTTTCAGACCTTAGCATTTGGGGGGGAGCGGGGGCTGTCGGCGAGTTGGCCCAATGGAAGTGGTCACATGTATGTTCAACTCACCGTAACATACAAAATTAACATCTGAAGGTTTTCTAACTCCTATGTTTAAAATCCTTATCACATGTAATGGTAACCAAGGAATATCCTCGCGGTTAGGGAAAACTCTGGTTTTAACTCTGACCGCAACCAAAGTTTTTCATGGGTTCTGCTCCAATTAAATGTAACCACGAGGTTTTGGGGGTTGGCATGTGGTCACCCCCTCCCCTTAACCGTAGCCTTTAATGGTTATGTTTGGCGGTTACAGTAGTGCACCACCAAATTTCGGAAAAATTTCCAATTTTAATTGCAGATAAGTGCAGTTCTCCAAGTTTAGTGGAGGATTTCTAGGGGATATTGGGAAAAAGGCTAGGAGGGTAAATTTTTGACCAATTTGTGTGAAACAAGAGTCTACCTAGACTAATTTGAGCATTATGGAGCCATTGGTGCAGAGAAAAAAACCATTGGAGGCTTGTAAACACATGTATTTGCAAAATTTTTAGCATAACGAAATATGGAAATGCCATTGGAATTTGGGAGCTAGACCAACAAATGTAGCCCAGGAGGGATGAACTACTTCATCATGTCTACTATGTAAATGTTACGTGTTATTCTATTTCTCTATTATGCACTAATTTTCAATGTCATTTAGGCTTATTTTCATGCTTAAAATTTAGAAATTCATCTAATATGTTTCATGGTGAAAATCCTCAATCCTTAAGCAAACAAATGGAGACAAATATGTACATGTTTATTAACTGAAAAGACACTTAGCAAAACAAACTAATACAATCCTTTCAGATCATTGAAAAAAAACGAATGTAATGTGAAAGTGTATAAAAGAATTACCACAGAGAGTTGATGCTTAGATCCTTCGAGGCAAGTAGTGGCTTGTTGATTAAGGAGTAGTGGCTTCCTTCAAACATTGTCTTGAAAAACTATTTGTGGTTTCATCCCTCCAATGGTTGGGTGTCTGCATATAGTTTGAGAAGCAAGTGCTTCCATCAAGTAGTTGTGTAGAGTGAGTTGGTGCTTGCATATCTCAAAGCGGTGCTTGGAGACTTGTGGGTGTTAATGCATTGATGACAAAATATTTCATTAAGAAGAATAAGAAGAAGACAAAGCATGGGGTAGTTTTTCTCCAAGAATGGTTTCCACCTAATATTTAGTGTCCTCGTGTGTTTATTTGTTGCTCACATGTCATATGTACCTTGATGTTATTTTTTTTGCTCATATGATCTTATGTTGGATATGTTGTTTGTTGTTATATATGTTAGTAATAATTATTGATTCAACTAATTGTAAAGATAAGGAAAAAATTCTAAATTGATGATCCATTGGTACCGTATTGATTCACCTTCCCTGCGTCGAACCCCAACCCTCTCCCTCCTTCCCATCCTAGTATTTTCAAGATCCCAACATATTCCTAACTACAATAGATGATCATATCTTAATTAGAGCAACATCTTACATAGTTACAAAAAAAATATTAATTTACAGAATCAAAGCTTTCTTATGTTGTATCTATCACTTTGAAGAAAAATCATTTACATGGTCCAATAGTTGTTATAATTATTTAGAGATATTTTGATATTTATGTAGCTTTTAATTATATATTATTAACTTTTAATCATTTTTATATCTTAATACTAAATTAAAAAATTAAAATATCTTCAAAAATGATTTATAAATATATTTTTTTAAATGTAATATCTAATAAAAGTATAATAATTATTAGTGTAATCATATAAATTAAATGGTTGGTAAATATATAGGCATTAAAACACTTATCTCATGATCTGTAGTAAGTTGCTAAAATTTAATTAAAAAACCATAAAACTTAACTAAATTATAACTTTATTTTACATTAATTATAAAAATTTAATTTACTTATATATAATTAAAAAATTTGTGACATGATGCTCAACTATTTAGGTTAGCAACACCTTAACATGTTGTTACACTATTATAATCTAATACCATGGCTTACTAATCCAGCTTGATTGGGCCTAATGGTTAAGAGTATGTGTTTCCTCCTAAAAAGTCTCAAAACTAGAGAAAGTAGAGTATATATACCTTAATATTACTTTATGAGAACTTTCATTACAACCTACTATACAGTGAGATACATAAAACAATGATATGTGTCTTTATCTCGAGATACTATCCGAAAGTGGGTCGTATAAGTGAGTGGTATATATATATATATATATGCAACACAGTGAGAGTTTTCTTTATAACCTTTTATACACCGAGATACGTAACACAATGGTATGTCTTTATGTTTATCGATGATATCCCAGAGTGGGTGCTATAAGAGAATGGTATGTATGTATATGATATTGTTGCAACATACTAAACTCGATTTGTTATTCTTTCATGTATCATTTGTTTAATTCATCTCTACCTATCCGAAATCAAAGCAGAGAGATAACACTTGTCAACGAATTAAAAATTTTAGTATGTGGAATACTTTGAAATTCGAGATCATTAAATACATGGAGAAGGTAAATTTATAGTGAAACTGCGATGACAGCATCGCAGTTGAAAACACTATCAATTGCAAGTATCGGATCATGGGTAGTTGTCATTAATCTTCATGACCTCAAATTTAATATCATATCCCCTAAGCACACTATCACATTCTATTATTTGCAGAATTTCCTCATATTATATAAAGTTGTAAATTAAATAGTCCTTCATGCATTGACCTTATAATGCTTCTATGCCATGCATTCCCTTATCAGCCTGCAATATGCAAATGAAATTGAAACAAACGGTCTTATATGAAAATTTTGGTTCTAAGTTATTCAGCCCTGCAGGAAACAAAACAATGCAAGGAAAGAATATAAAGTGCAATAAATATAAATCTGTATACTTACATATTGCAAACAGTCCGAATAGTTTGTTAAAAGGTGGGAAACTTGAGGGCCACACATAGTCTGAACTTCCAGTAGATTTTCGTTGACAAAAACCTGTTTCTCATTATCAGATACCTTGAAGCATTCACAAGCAAAATATCTGCTAAGATCCTGTGATTGAGTCCTGTTTTCCAGATTGTCAATGCTCTTGCAGCACAGGCTCTCAGTGTTCAGAAAGAAGGTTCTAGACTGTAAATAAATGTAACACGATTCAAAAATACTCGAAACCTCCGTGCAATCATTTGAGGAAGAATGAACATTATATGCAAACTGCTATCATATGCTCATGAAAGGCGTGGCAATGGCAACGACTGATACAGTCTTCTGAGACACCATACTTCTGTACATTAAATACTGAATTCAATTTTCTAAATACTCATTTCATGAAGAAACTTCATATCGATTAGCCATATTATACCGATTAGCCATATTTCTTCTTAGAATTATATCAATTCCAAATTTTGGGGTCAGGCTGTGGAGATTGGGCAATTGGGTATATATATTTATATAAATAAGCATCGTTAGTAGGTTGTATCTCAGAAAAATATTAAATATGGGGAAAAGGATCCACATTATAAATTCATAGAAAGGAAAAAATAGATAAATAGAGAATTGACAAACCCTGTAGCATTTGATGATCTCTGAAGCAAAAGTCATAAACCTTTAATGGTGCCTCTTGGCCTGACTTGCTGACAGAGAAGCAGCTGCATTATTAGGTTTCAAAGACTATATTGAATGCCTAAAGTTTTAGGCTTAACACCCATTAATTCTTGTTCCAGCAATAATTCACAGGATACAATTACCAAGTTTAAAAACTCCGCTCTCATCAAGATCATAAGGCTTAGAAGAAAAAGATTTGGTTTGGAAGAAAATCATATGATTTTAAGAAAAACATATGGTTTAGCTTTAAGGAAAACCTTACTAGCTCAATACTTCTTCTCTTGCCCATTCTTGAAGTCGAATCAGATCACTTGATTAGAGAAGTTGAAACTAATGGGATAAACGAATATCTTAAATTAGTTATATCCCTCTTTTTAGTAAGAACTCTATCATGTTCTTGGAATAGTTAAATCAAAAACTTAATTTTCAATGTGAATGTAGCTTGTGGCGTGGAAATGTCTGTTATCTTATCACGAGCCTACTAATTTGAAATGTTGGAATTTTTGAATATTCTGAACACAGGGAGAATAAAATTTTCTTTCTTCAACACTGAGAAATTCAAAAATTTTCTTACTGGATAGAAATGACACAAACTTTTTCTATTTCATTAACAAACTGAAACTATTACAAAATGATGATTCAGTCTTCAGAACGAAGTTCTGGTTTACAATGTATTAGTTTCTACAGACACAACGTTTCAATCTTCCTCTCTGTCTCTCTTTCTGCCTTCGTGCATTACAAAAACATTACACAGTAATAATGCATTAAGCCTACGGGCTTTGCTTTTATATGGCGTTGCATTTTTAAAACATAAAACAAAACATTTGAAATATATGCGAAACCCTTTCTGTGGGTCCCTGCGGAGGCACTCCTCTGCGGGTACAGTATATCTGTGTTGTGCTACTGTAGTGATCCTCCACCATTGATCTCTGGTCAATGTATGATCACTCGGTCAACTGTGGAGGCACTCCCTCCGGCTAACTTCTTCCCAAATTCATACTCTCGCAAACCGTCAATATTCTTTAACTGCTCTCTCGCCCGTTGATCTAGGCGGCATTAACTTTGGTGGGGTCTGGCTCTTTCAAACCCTTAATATTCCGCGTAACATTATTTTCAAACAAAAAAAATGAACTTTAAAACCTGGACTTCAAATCTTTAACAAATTGAATTGCATTCTTTTCACATTACAAAACGCCGCTACATCAGTGAGGCTGAACCTGCGCGAACGCATTCTAATTGGCTTGTGCTGGGGCCCGCCGAACTCAAACAGAAATATAAACCCGATTTCATAGAAAATTCATGTACCAAAAGGTGAAGGTGACGTCATGGAAAAATCAAACGTGAATCAACGCGATTGGTCCATGTGGCCTTGAAAGTGGGACCACATCGCATCGGTGCTTCGGCGGAATGAATGGTTTGGAGGATTGGACTTTGGCTTTGGCGATGAGCGATATTGTGATGCAGTGATGGTGCGATGATGCAATGTGCGGTGAACACTATCAGCATCAGCGATAAACTTCAATGGAAACATATGTAGATGGGTGGATGGCGGAATTGCGATGTTGCGATATGTGATGGTGGTAGGGACCACATCGCATCACAACATTGGCGATGGAAATTTGCGATGGCTTAAAAATTTGTCCGTTGTGATATGTGATGTGCGATATCGCAGCATTGCATCGCATCAGGACTTCACATCAACAAGACACTTCGCACCCAATTTAAAGAAAAACACTCGCGCAGGAAAAACTCTTTCTGTTTGGTTGGTGAGAGCTTTAAAAGCCCAATAAGACTGTGCTTTAATAAACTCTGTTGTTGCGTGGTTTGAACCACGATTTCTTCAATTCCTCTGCAAAGTTGGCTCCGGCCATAAACATTTAATTTTCTCCTTACAACTCCATTTAAACTCTGTTAAATGCACAGAAGTGTGCACTCAACCTTCTGCTACCCCTGTTGTACTCTGTTTCTACCTGCACGGGGTATGAAGGTGACTTTAATATTTTCAACACTCCCCCTTAAAGTCAGCTGCTGGGTTATCTGTCATACACAAGAATTTTCTCAAATATTCAAAACTCTTTTGCCCCAATGGCTTTGTCAGAATGTCTGCAAACTGCTCCTCTGTTCTACAGTGTTGTAAAACAATTTCTCCATTGTTCACTAATTCTCTGATGTAGTAAAACTTGGCATCTATGTATTTTGTTCTTTTTTGAAACACCGAATTCTTTGACAATGCTATGGCTGAGCTATTGTCACAATAAATCACTTTTCCCTTTACCTGTTCTTGACACAAATTCCTCAACATTATTCTCATCCACATTGCTTGACACACTGCTGTTGTAGCTGCCACATATTCTGCCTCTGCTGTAGACAATGCTACAATAGGTTGTTTCTTAGAAGCCCATGAAATAGCTCCTGAACCCATATGAAAAACATAACCAAAGGTACATTTCCGGTCATCAATACTTCCAGCCCAATCACTATCAGTATATCCAATTAATTCAGAATTTTCTGAAGTAGTATACAAAATACCATACCTTTTAGTTCCTTTCACATATATCATAATTCTTTTTACTGCTTGCCAATGTGCTTCCTTTGGCCTTTCCATAAATCTGGAAATCAAACTCACAGCATGCATAATATCAGGCCTAGTTGCAATCAAATACATAAGGCGGCCAACTATGCTCTTGTACAAACTAGGCTTAAAATCCTTGCTGCTGTCATCTTTGCTGAGTTTCAATCCCATTATTGTGGGAGTAATTGCTGCCTTGAAATCTTGTATATTAAATCTTGTCAAAACTTCATTAACATACTTTTCTCGAGAAATAAATAATTTATTTTCATTTTTCTCTACTTCTATTCCTAAGAAGTATCTCAACAATCCCATATCAGTCATCTCAAATTCATCTTTCATGACTATTTTAAAATTCTCAATGAGGTAATCATCATTACCTGTGAATATCACATCATCAACATATAAAACAACAATGAGCATCTTACCATCTTTCTCCTTGATGTATAATGTGGGTTCTCCTTCACATTTTTCAAGCCCATTTTCCAGTAAATAGGAATCTATCCTACTGTACCATGATCTTGGTGCTTGTTTCGGCCCATAAAGAGCTTTCTTCATTCTGCAAACTTTGTGCTCTTGGCCCTTTTTCTCATAGCCTAGAGGTTGTTCAACATAAACCTCTTCCATTAAAACTCCATTTAGAAATGTTGATTTTACATCCATTTGGTAAACCTTCGATTTGTTTTGTGCTGCTATGGACAACACTGCTCTCACTGTTTCCATTCTTGCAGTTGGTGAAAAATTTTCCTCATAGTCTCTTCCATGTTGCTGCTTATAGCCTTTGACAACAAGTCTGGCCTTGTACCTTTCAATTTTACCTTCAACATTTCTTTTGGTCTTGTAGACCCACTTTACTCTAATCACTTCTTTACCTTCTGGGAGATCAACCAATTCCCATGTATTGTTTTTCTCTATGGCATTAATTTCTTCATCCATAGCTTCTATCCATTTATTATATTTTATAGCTTCCTCAAAATGAATAGGATCATAAATATGACAGTATAAAGCAAATAAAGAGTTCATACCTTCATTTATGGTCTCTTTCTCATAGATTTCATTTGAATTTTTTAATCTGGTTCCTCTTTCATTTGGTGTAGCTCTGCTTGAAGAAGCACTCAAATATGCTCCATGTGGTGTGCTTGGAGAAGCACTCTCATTTCTTCTCAAGGGTGTTCTTACTCCTGCTTGAGGTGTCTGTTGGTGTCCTTATGTTGGTGGAGGTGGTGCTACGGATGAGGTGTTCCTTTCAGCCACATCTTCCTCATCTTCATCATTAGACAAACAGCTTTTGACATTGACTGTTTTCTCAATGCTTCCATCCCATGCTTCTTCTTCTATGAATTTCACATCTCTGCTTATAACAAATTTCTTTGTGGATGGGCTATATAATCTATATCCATTGGATTCCTCACAGTATCCATGGAATATGCACTTCTCCCCCTTACTGTCCAACTTCTTTCTCAACTAATCTGGAATGTGTGCATAATCAACACACCCAAAAACTCTCATGTGGGTGAATCCTTATTTTCTGCCACTCCACGCTTCTTCTGGAATTTTTTTCATCCCTGCTTTTGTTGCGCATCTATTCAAAATATACACAGCACAATTTGTATCTTTTGCCCAATACTCATTTGGCAAATTTTTTTCCTTTAGCATACTTCTCACCTTTTCCATGATGGTTCTATTCTTCCTTTCAGCAAATCCATTTTTTTGCGGTGTGTACCTTGTTGTGAACTGCTTGTGTATGCCATTTTCTCTACAAAAACACAGAAATTATTTTGAGATATACTCACCTCCTCTGTCAGTTCTTAAGACTTTGATATGCTGCCCAATTTGTTTCTCTACAAGAGCTTTAAAGTGACAAAATTTTTCAAACACTTCACTTTTATATTTCAAGAAATAAACCCATACTTTTCTTGTGAAATCATCAATGAAGGTCAACATATAATTGCTACCTGATATTGATGATGTTTTCATTGGCCCACAAAAATCTGAATGAATAATTTCTAAGGGTGTTTTTACCCTTATGCTCTTTCCTGATGGAAAGTTTTCTCTGTGTTGTTTTCCCAAGATGCAGCCTTCACATAGGCTGTCCGATTTCTCAATCAATGGTAATCCTCTTACCATTCATTTTCTATGCAACAAATTCAGACCTTCGAAATTGAGATATCCAAATCTCAAATGCCATAACCAATTCTCATCTTCCACTTCCTTTTGAAAGACCTCTTGAGTTATAGCTGCTACATTCTTTCTCTTTCCCTTCAAGTCTGTATTGAGCATCAGTGGAAACATTCTATTTTTGGTCATTTGCACTTCTGCAATAACCCTCTTGCTTGGATGTATTTCCATTATTGTGCACACATCATTTTTGAAGAATACATTGTAACCTTTGTTAATGAGCTTCCCAACGCTCAAAAGATTACATTTCAAGCCAGGAACATAGTATACATCTGGCACAAATTTCTACTCACCATTTCTTGCACGAATACTTACTCTCCCTTTTCCTTTCACAGAGATCTTAGTATCAGTTCCTGTTGTTACTTCAGATTTAACATCTTCATCAAGATTGGAAAAAAATTCTATGTTTCTAGTCATGTGATTACTGCAGCCTGAATTTAAGAACCATACATCATCCTGCCTATCTTGTGCTACATTACATGTTAACAGCACATTCTTTGGGTTCTTTTCTTCTCTTGCTACATTTTCATTTTGCTTATTATTCATGTCATTCTACTTTTTCCTACATTCATTGGCATAATGCCCATATTTTTTTCAATAATGAAACTGGACATTGGATTTCTCCTACCGTTTTCCATGAGCATGTTGATGTCCACCTTGTTGGCTGCTGCTTTGGCCTTGGCTTTGATTCTGATTGTTTCTCCTTCCATGAATATGTGAAGATTTTTTTCTTCCTCCTCTGTTTTGGCTTATGCCTCTTCCTCTTCCTCTACCTTGACCTCTTCCTCTTCCAAAAGGAATCGAGGTCTTGAAGACATGCTCCAAAGATGGGTTTATTAATCTTCCCAATCTTTGTTCATGAGTCATCAGTGATGCATGAAGTTCATCAACTATGAACTTTTAGAGATCCTTTGTCTCTTCAATGGTGGTTACAATAACATCAAACCTTGAGGGTAGGCTCCTCAATAGTTTCTCCACAATCATTCATTCCTCAAGTGTCTCTCCATGAGACCTTATTTGGGTGACCATCCCAATCACATGTGTGAAGAATGAGTCTATGTTATCAGACTCTTTCATACAAAGAGTTTCAAAATCTCTCCTCAAAAATTATAGTTTTGTTGTCTTTCCCTTCTCCATACCTTGTTAAGTTGTCTTGAGAGTATCCCATGCATCCTTGGATCTCTTAGCTACTGCTATCCTTGGAAACACACTCTCATGTACTGCTTGATAGAGATAGAAGAGGGCTTTAGAGTCCTTCTTCATATTACTCTTTAATAAATCCTTCTCTGCCTATGTTAAGGCATTAAAGGTCTGCTCATCAACTGGTTCATCAAAACCGTCTTCAACAAACTCCCATAAGTATTGAGAGGCAAACAGGGCTCTCATGGTAATGGCCCAATAATCATAGTTCTTCCCATTAAATTGTGGAAGTTGAGTATTTCCAATACTCATAATGGTACTTGGTCCAACCATTACTTATAAACTGAACTTTGAACTAAACTTGACTATGTTTTTCTTAAACAAACTATCTTTCTTTCTTTAAAAGACAAACTTTGTCTTTGAGGACTGCACTCTTTCAAACAAAATAAAACTCTTTTTTTTTTTTAGAAATACCTAGACTTTAACTTCTGCTAAGCCTCCACGCTGCAAGAGAACTACTGCAACAAATCCTTCTTCCTTTAGCTTCTTTGACACCTTCAAAGAGCCTAGATTAGCTCTGATACCATGTTGGAATTTCTCAATATTCCGAACACACAGGGAGAATAAAATTCTCCTCCTTTAACACAGAGAAATGCAAAAAATTTCTTACAGGACAGAGATGACACAAAATTTTTCTATTTCATTAACAAACAGAAACTATTACAAAATGATGGTTCAGTCTTTAGAACGAAGTTCTAGTTTACAATGTATTAGCTGCTACAGGCGCAACATTTCAATATTTCTCTCTGTATCTCTTTCTGCCTTCGGGCATTACAAAAACATAACACGGTAATAATGCATTAAGCCTACGAGCTTTGATTTTATATGGCGCAGAATTTTTAAAACATAAAACAAAACATTTAAAAATATATGCAAAACCCTTTCTGTGGGTCCCTGTAGAGGCACTCCTCTACAGGTACAATAGATCTGTGTTGTGCTACTGCAGTGATTGTCCACCATTGATCTCTGGTCAATGTATGATCTCTCGATCAACTGCGGAAGCACTCCCTTCGGCTAACTTCTGTGCAAATTCGTGCTTCCGTAAACCATCGATCTTCTTTAACTGCTCTCTTTCCTTTTTGTCTGGGTGGCATTAACTTTTATGGGGTCTGGCTCTTTCAAACCCTTAATACTCTGTGTAACATTAATTTTAAACAAAAACAATGAACTTTGAAACCCAGACTTCAAATATTCAACAAACTGAATTGCATTCTTTTCACATTACAAACGCCCCTACGTCAGCGCGGCTGAAAATTGTGCAAATTCATTCTGATTGGCTTGTGCTGGGGCCCACAGAACTCAAATAGAAATATAAATCCGATTTCATAGAAAATTCACGTAGCAAAAGGTGAAGGTGATGTCATGGAAAAATCGAACACGAATCAACACAATTGGTCCACGTGACCTTGACAGTGGCACCACATCGCATCGGCGCTTCGACGGAATGAATGGTTTGGCGGATTGGACTTTGGCTTTGGCGATGAGCAATATTTCGATGTAGCAATGGTGTGATGCTGTGATGTGCGCTGAGCACTATCGGCATCGGCACATCGCATCGGCGATGAACTTCGGTGGAAACATATGCGAATGGGTAGATGGCGGAATTGTGATGTTGCGATATGTGATGGTGGTAAGGACCACATCGAATCACAACATTGGCGATGGAAATTTTCGGTGGCTTAAACATTTCTCCGTTGCAATATGCAATGTGCGATATCGCAACATCACATCGCATCGAGACTTCACATCAACAAGACACTTCACACCTAGTTTAAAACAAAACACTGGCGCAGGAAAAAATATTTCTATTTGGTTGGTGAGGGCTTTAAAATCTCAATAAGACTGTGCTTTAATAAACTCTATTGTTGGATGGTTCGAACCACGATTTCTTCAATTCCTCTGCAAAGTCGGCTATGTCCATAAAAATTTAATTTTCTCCTTACATGTCCATTTAAACTCTGTTAAATGCACAGAGGTGTGCACTCAACCTTCTGCTACCCCTGTTGTACTTTGTTTCTACCTGCACAGGGTATGCAGGTGACTTTAATATTTTCAACATGAAATATAACTGCAGCTGGAAATGTGTGGATATTGTTTCAATGCTTGTATACAACCAACTATTTTATGAATTCGAAAGATGGTATTGTTATGGCCTAGAAAATTACAATGGCTCTGGTTAAAGATCTTGAGTCCTCGACAGTTCACCCAAATCTTGAAGAACTGGGGAGTTGGGACCCCTACTCCTTCAATGCGAAGCTTTACGCAATTTATTTTCTTTGCGAAAAAATTACTCTAGAGTGAAATGTGTTTGAGTTTGGTTAGTCAGTATACTTTAGGTTTTAGGTTGATTACTTTAAGTTTAGGTTTTATGGTAGTATGTTTGTAGGTTTCTTTAGTAATTATATTTTGGTTTTAATTTTAATTAAAGGCAAGCATCAATTTTGTCCAAGAAAAAGTATTAATTTTTTAGCATTCTCTTGATATCTTCCAGGGTGGCGAAAAAAATATACTACTCCACCTACTTGTCCTTCAGTAAAAGGCCCAACACGATTTTCATTCACTAATGCAAGGCCAAAAAGTTTAGATATTGCTTCTTCCTTCTCTTGGTGTGCCCAAGGTTAGGAACCCAAGTAGACATATCCTCCAAGATTTCTAAATCGAAGTAGGAATGTCTCTCAACCCTAGCTTTCAGAGAACTACATTAAAGTATCTCTTTCCTTATTTTTGGAGGAATTACATTAAAGTATGCAGCAACAGAATCATGAGAGAAAATTCTCACTCCTCTCTACCCCTGAAAACTAGTGCCCCCTCCACCATGCCTACATCACATTTTCTACCTAGGTGGCACATCTGAAACGAGGAGGGCACACTTGGAACAACTACCTTAAATACCTCTGTCTGCAAAAAAATAAGAAATGAAACCAAACACATCCACAAAAAAGCTACAACTCCAACCCACTAAATCTGATCGAGGTGGATATTGGTGGCCACCCACCTATTCCACTTGGGGCCCCACCATTGTCTCTTTCAGTTTTTCAGTTTCGGCATGACTTACTATTTTCAGCAGTTTTTTGGGTCCTCATACCACTGATCCATATTTATGCAGGAACAAATAGAATAAACATATAATCATAAATACAAATATGTAGCGGAAATAACACTTCATTTCATTAATATAAAAGAACTGAAATTTTCTTACAGACAGAATGGAAATAAACTAGCTAGGGTGTTGGTAGCTTATCTCTAAGAAGAGATGTGGTGGCTATAGGCCTCTGAATTGTGTTAAAATGAGGATAGAGGGCATATTTATTATTTAGAAACAATGGAAAACCCTAAACATCCAAAACCCTAACCCTAAGAGATGAAGCGTAAAAAATATGGGCTCCGTTTGGGTAAATTGGTGTTTCAACTTCCCGAGGACGTAACTTTGGCATACGATCTTCGTTTGATGCGCTCAATATGTCGTTAGAAAGATATATCCAAGGAATACAACCTTTGATGTGAGAAACATGGTCCAACATGCTCCATGGACCCATTTTGCTCCCGAGTTTCCCAAAAAATGTTGTTCAGGGCCTCAAAACAGCTCCGGAAGTTAACGACTTGAAAAACTGCTAAAAATAGTAAGTCATGCCAAAACTGAAAAAATGAAAGAGAAAATGGTGGGGCCCCAAGTGGAATAGGTGGGTGGCCACCAATATCCACTTGGATCACTCCTCCCCCCTTAGGAAGCAATGGTCCCCATTGAATTGAGTTCCGCCATGAGATTAGGAAACTTCTGTTGAACTTGGTCCCTGGTGAACCACTTGCGTTGGTGCAGGAGTTGGCTAGCTTTGACAACCCGATACATTTGGATCTTCTGTTGGAAAGTTCTCTTGATTTACATGTCCATGATATAATCTGTGGTGGCCTGTTCCATGTATTTTGGGTTTAACTCTGTTGGTGTGAGTTGTTCTGCAATGTTAGAGGTGTCCAGTAGAGGTGGGAAGTAGGGACGAAGGTGGGCCACATTGAATATTGGGTGAAAACCAAGGAATGGTGGAATACTGAGCTCGAAGGAATTGTTCCCTACAGCCTTGGTGATGGTGTAAGGCCCATATTAGAGCGGGCGAAGCTTGCCGTGGGGTCCAATGAGGCACTCCTTCTGCGAATGTAGCCACACTTTGTCGCCCACCTGGAAGTTGTGCGACACCCGATGTTGATCATGTTGTTGCTTGTACTTAGCATTGGCTGTATATAATATGTCATGAACCTGTTGGCAGATGTGTTGAATGTACTCGATGAAGTTGTTTGCTTTGTCAGCTTCAAACTGGACATGAGCCAAATTGGCCTCAGTAGCTGCAAATGGCATGGCTACGTCAATGGGACATAGTGATTGGAATCCCAACCCCACCTGAAAGGGGCTGTGGCCAATTGAGTTGTGGAAAGCCCAGTTATAACTATTTTGTACATTGGGGAGGCTCTCATCCCATGTGCATGGATGCTTTGAATTGTACATGCGAAGAATGTGTACAATGATCCTATTGATGACCTTTGTCTGGCCATTAGTTTGGGGATGGAAAGTTGTGGACTTGGTGAGCTTGGTGTCTAGCATTGACCAGAGGCTGGACCAAAATGTGTTGAGGAACCTATTGTCCCCATCTGATATGATGGACTGTGGGATCCCAAAGTGCACCCACACTCATTCAAAGAAGATTTTAGCACTGGCTTCTACTATGGTATTCTTCTTGCAGGCTGCCATAATTTCAATGTTCGAGAATATGTCGATGACCACGAAAACACAATCATTTCCATGCTTAGTAGAAGGAAGGCCTAATATGATAATCCATGGAGATGGATTCCCAAGGTCGACTAGGGGTAGGTAGCAGAGCATAGATGCCTTGCTTCTTGATGTTCGATTTGGCAATGGCGCAAGCAGTGCAGGATCTGATGTACTTCCCGACATCCTGTCGAAGGTTCGGTCAATAGAAATACTTTTTCAGTGCTGCCACTATTTTCTTGACCACAAAATGCCCAGCGACTCGACTGTAGTGTGCTTCCCATATCATCTTGGCATGCTCGCTTGAAGGAACACAAAGGTGTCCCAGGTGACATAAAAGTGCATCTTGGAGGTGAAAATTTGGAACTTGCGTACCCCCCAAGAGTTCCTTGTATGCGTGGCTGAATTCTTGGTTGCTCTCATAGAGAAGCGGCCAATCAAAAGTCTCGTGCCCACAAGAGTTGAGAACGGTGGTGAGCACCACGATCGGTGGTCAGCTAAGGAAGTCTGCAGCATTATTGGTGCTACCCTTCTTGTACTTGATGTTCAAATGAAACTGTTGTAGATATGTGGACCACATCTGATGGCGATCATTCTGCAACTTCCCCTATGTCTATATGAACTGCAGAGGTCGGTGGTCTATGTGGATGATTGTTTCCTTCCCGAAAATGTAATGCTTCCATTGTCGACAAGATTTCACAATGGATTACATTTATTTTTCATAAGTGGGCTACTTTCGAACTGTGTTAGAAAATGTCTCAGTATGATATGCCACTAGATGTACCTGTTGAATAAGAACTACCCCAATAACATAGTCAGAGGAATTTGTCTCGATCTCAAATGGTTGTTGCACATCTAGTAATGTGAGAACTGGAGCAGAACAGAGGCAATTTTTCAATTCTGTGAACGCATTCTATTTCGATTCTAACCAAAATAATTTTTCTCTCACTCCTCCCTTAGTGACTTGAATCAAGGGCCAAGTGATATGAGAGAATCCCAACATGAACATGCAGTAGAAATTAGCAAGACTCAGAAAGCTGCAAAGCTCTATTATAGTGGTTGGGGCTGGCCAATCCTGAATGACTTGGATCTTGGTTGGATCCACATGCACCCCCCTTTCATCAATAATGTATCCCAGATATTGAACCTGGGTCATGCCAAAAGTGCACTTCTCCAAATTGGCACACAAATTGTGTTTCCGTAGTGTTTTGAGGACTTGTCAAATGTGGTGGAGGTGCTCTTCCCAAGTCTGGCTAAAGATCATAATGTCATCCAAGTACACCACTACAAATGAGTTGGTGAATGGCCATAAGATGTCATCCATCAACCTCATGAAGCTTGCAGGAGCATTCGTCAACCCGAAAGGTATGACCAGCCATTCAAAAAGGCCCTCCTTGGCTTTGAAGGCAGTCTTCCACAAATAGGAGGGTTCAATTGGTACCTGGTGATACCCAGACTTCAAGTCAATCTTCTTGAAATATTTCACTCCTTTGAGTTGGTCCAGAAGGTCATCAATCCGTGGGATCGGGTACCTATTCTAGACAGTGATCTTGTTCAGCGGCCGATAGTCAATATAGAGTCTCCATGTCCCATCCTTCTTCTGTACCAACATGATGAGGCTCCCACGAGGCGATGAACTTGGCCGGATGTGACCTTTCTATAGCAGCTCCTAAATTTGCCTGTTGATTTCATCGTTCTCTAGAATAGAGCATCGATAGATCGATCCATTAGGTAGCAGCACACCTGGGGTCATATCAATGGTGTGCTTGACCTGACAGTGCAGAGAACCCCTATGGGTGAGGTGAAGATGTCCCCGTAGTCCTCCACAACCTTGTCCATTTGTTCTTGTTGTGTAGAAGAGCCCTGTCTGGAGGTCATGGCCACAATATTCTTCTTTCCCTGGGGGAAAATCACCAGGAAAATGAATTTCCTAGTTTGGGAAATGAGCTTACTACATTTTTTTGCAGTAACCAAAGAGATAGCAGTAGGCAGTGATACCTATGGTATCCTGTATAACTTGTTTCCTAAAGTAACAATAACAGCATGAGGCTAGGACTCATACACAGCATGTCGCTTCCACAGGTATGGTTGGCCTAATAATACATTAGAAACATCAAGAGGAGCAATGTCACATAACTCATCTGTGAAGGGCTTGATTTTATAGGGAAGGTGGCACTGTTGGCTGACGCGGAGATCCTGTCCTTGGTGAAGCCACTTGATGGTGTATGGATGTGTGTGGGTTGTGTTCGGCAAGCCCAACCGCTTCACGGCGTCTACTGAAATGAGGTTATTTTGGCTCCCATTTTCGATAATGAACTGAACCAGGGATCCATTTACCCACATCTGGGAGTGGAAAAGACGTTCCTCCTCCTCTGGATCTTCTGGTTCCTCCTTCTGGATCTTCATAGTGGTAGTAGTGGCGTTGGGATCCACATCAATAATATGTTTCCCTTTTTCATTCCTCTTGTTAGGTTCTGATTCAAAATCAGAGCATGCATATGACTTAGAAGCCCTCATCTCGGCCACCAGCGACTGCTTGGCCCGAAACTCACTAGTGTTGTGAGTGGAGATCTTATGGAACTCACACCACTTTCCCGTGTCCTTCTTTGGTTGTGTGGTGTTTTTCTTTGCTTGTGGATTTGACAGGTTTTCTTGGGCCACCATGCCTTGCCTCTGCCTTTGTTTTGCGATTTGGGAGCACCTTTCCCTTTCTTTTGATTCACATATCTAAAGTATCCCTTCTTCTATTTGAATTTCTGCTCAATCTTAGCAGCATACCGTATGCCATACCAAGTGAAGAGATGTCGAGGAACTCCATTTCCTCTTGAATGTATCTGTGCAGACAAATATGATACTTTAGCACCATATGTTTCTCTGAATATTTGATACCCAAATTTGTGTGCAAGGTATGGAACAAATTTGTTAGTTCATGCACATCTTGATCCTTTTTTTGTCGCAGCGTGGTCCATTGTATGTACTTGTCCTCATAGCTCCCCACGAGATAGTATTTTTCCTTTATGGCATCTTGGAAATAATTCCAAGTGGGTACAGATGAGAACAGAGAGGGTTCTGTCTCGTCCTTTTTCTCACAGTAGGTTTCCCACTAGTGCTTGACATAGCGGGTAGCTTTGAGGAGTGAAAAAATAATCTTCTCCCGGTCGGAAAAGTCATGAACCAAGAAATATCCTTCTAGTAGATTCAACCATCTATCTACAACATCTGCATCTATTTGACCCTCAAATATGGGAATGTCAAAATTTACTTGTACTTAAAGGGAGTTGCGCCTCTAGAGTGGCTGCTGAATGTAGATGTGCCGCCGGTGGGCAGTCGTTGAAGGATCTAGGCAAAGTTATCCATCATCGCATTCCTTTGTTTTTCAAGGGCCTCCTTGAGAAATATTTCGATAGGATCTCCTACTCCCTCATCTTTCCTTTCATCCCCCATGGGCATCCTTCGGGGTTTGCGAGGTTGATCTTGCAAAGGTTCCACTAGATCGAGCCCTAACGCCTTATACCCCGAAATCGTTGGGGACATGCAAAGAAGGATCGAGAAAAAGTAGATCGATTTGATACCACTTACAATACCATGGGTAAATTTCATGTGTGGATGAATTCCATGGGTGGATACATACCATGGGTGAATGAATATCATAGATAGATGTCACTTACAATACCATGAGTGAATAAATACAATGGGTTGATGAATATCATGGGTCGATGCCATTTACAATACCATGGGTAAATTCCATGGGTGGATGGATAACATGGGTAGATGAATACCATGGGTGGATGCCATTTCCTATTCGCATCATTCCTCTCTCCTAATTCGCATCATTCCTCCCTCTATTCGCGTCATTCCTCCCTCTATTCGCATCATTCCTCCCTCCACATTTGCATCATTCCTCCCTCCATTCGCATCATGGTTTCCCATTGTTTCTAAATAATAAATAGGACCTCGAGCCTCATTGTAACATATTTTAGAGGCCTGTAGCTGTCACATCTATTCTCAGAGATAAGCTACCAATGCTCTAACTAGTTTATTTCCATTATGTTTGTAAGCACATTTCAGTTCTTTGATATTAATGAACAGAAATTTTCTTACAAACAGAATGGAAATAAACTAGCTAGGGTGCTGATAGCTTATCTCTGAGAAGATATGTGGAAGCTACGGGCCTCTGAACTGTGTTACAATTAGGCTCGAGGGCCTATTTATTATTTAGAAACAATGAAAAATCCTAAACATCCAAAACCCTAACCCTAGGAGATGAAGCGCCAAAACTATGGGTCCCATTTGCATAAATTGGTGTTTGAACTTCCCAGGGATGTAAATTTCGCATACGATCTCCATTTGATGCGCTTAATACCTTGTCAGAAAGATATATCTAAGGAATACAACTTTTTATGTGACAAAAATTGGTCCATTGACCCATGATGCTCTTGGTTTTCCCAAAAAACATCATTTAGGGCCTCAAAATGGCTCCCAAAGTTCAGGACCCAAAAAAATTCTAAAGATAGTAAGTCATGGCGAAACTTAAAAACTAAAAGAGACAATGGCGGTGCCCCAAGTGGGATAGGCGAGTGGCCACCAATATCCACTTGGATCAAAATCATCCCCGAAACTCATGACATGTACCTCGTGTTGGAATCACAATTGTCGTTAGACCAAAACCCAAAGGCATTAGTCTTCACTACAATCGCTAGAGTTAGGATCCACGAGAGGCGGTTAGCCAAGGTCGCAAAACACATGGCGAGCGTTGAACCCAATGTCCAACAATAGCCCCCCCAACGCGAGTTGGGTGAGTTTTGAACTTGAGACCTATCGCTCTGATACCAATTGTTGGAATCAAAATTTTTGTTAGACCAAAACTCGCAGGCATTAGTTTCCGCAACAATCGCTAGAGTTAGGATCCTTGAGAGGCGGTTAGCCCATGTTGTGAAACACACAGGGAGCGTTGAACCCAATTTCCAACATCTCAGACCACAGGTAATCACATAGGTGTTGTACGATGGACGTGAAAGCCTCTGAAAAGGAGTCATTTCCCAACACCATTAAACATATGCTCAAACACACACAATACATTTAACCAAGGTCACAAAAAAAAATCTCACACACGCAATTAACCAAGACCAAAGAAACCCTCCAACCTAAAATTTACAATTCACTAAATTATGCTCACTAAAATTAACATGAAATTTAGTAGAAAGCCTAAATTTCATTACAAATGCAAGGAGACCCATGAGAAAAAGATGTAAACAGGCTGTCAAACCTTCCCAAGCCAGACAAATAGACTCAAACCAAACGCCCCAACACAAAAATTAGACTTACAACCTTATACCCTACCATAATACTTAATTCAAAACAAATTTCCAAACAATGGAAGGAATCAACCTAAATTCCATGCACGAGGTTGAAAGTGAAGCGCACACGAGCCCACCATGCATGAGGGTTCCAAGGTTCAAACCAAAGACCTCAAAACCAAAGATAATCCACTCCTACCACCAATACCCTCATGAATTGGAGAGTCATGTCATCACCATCACTGCAGAAAACCCAAACCACAGTGCAAAGCACTATTCACCACCAACTAGATATAAAGAATCGACAGAGAGGTCGAGGACCTAGCCTTTCCTACTCCTCTCAATCCATAATTAAATACTCTGTAAGGCATCATTTGGACAGGTTTATAATGAGGTGAGGCCATTTTGGGTTTTGCATTTGAATGCATGTAGGGGACTCGCCACGCCCCCTCCTCAGAAGTGTACCTCACATTCGAGGGTGGTGAGCACAACCCTCAAAGCCCCCGCATTACTCGCTTTAACACTCCATCGGGGAAAGTCTATAATAATATTAATATTAACACTTTTATAACATTAGTAATAATTATTATAACACTAATATTATTTATTAATAATATTTTCCTTATAAAATTATTGATAAAGTTTAATATTATTTATTATATTAATAAGATTGAGATTAATATAATCTAACACTAATATTAATTATGAGTAATATTTTCCTTAGACAAATACTAATACTAATAATAATAATAATAATAATAACGTTATTATTGATTATATCAATATGGTTAATATTAGTAGCATAATTTCCTATTATTATTATTATTATTATTTATTAAAGATTATAAAATAATACTAATAATAATAAGTTTATGATAATTTTAATATTAATAATTTGAAAATGATGTTAATCTTAACTCTTATATAGTATTAATAACCATTAATATAACAATAATATTAATTATTAGTAATTTTTTCCTTAAACAAATATTGATAAAATTAAACATTACAATTAATAATAATAGTAGTAATTATATTAATGTTGCATTAATACTCTGTTAAATTGACAATATTGCATTAATTATTACATAAATATATTATCAATGTAATACTAATATTCTATGTGACAATTCAATTTTATATTAATATTCATGTTATTAATAGCATTATTAGTAACATTTAATATATTATGTTATTAAAACATAATATAATATGTAAGATAATATAATAGTATGGTTGATATGTAATATAATATAATATATAATATGATGGTTGATGATAGTGTAATAATGTGGTTGATATGTAATAATAATGCAATATATAATATGCCCATTATTGTGAATCATGGTAATACATCGATCAATCATGGTCAATTATATAGGTCAACCATCGTCAAGCATGATAAACTATGGTAAACCTATAGTGAATGGCTAGTGTTAACCATATTTAAACCATGGTTAACCATCAACAACCTCCATTCTATTGGTAACCATAGTAAAATAATGGTGAACAATAGACAAACCATAGTCAAAATATGGTCAACCATATTCAAACCATGGTCAAATGATGACCAATCATAGTCAAAATATGTTCAACTATAGTTAATCATGATCAACCATGGTCAACCATAGTCATACATCATTAATCATAGTCATTCATAGTCAAATATTAAGCAGGGATGTTTAAACATGTTGAACATGGACAACTATAGTCAATTGTGCTCAAACATTATCAAACACTTGCTAAACATAGCCATGCTCACCCATGGTTAAACCATGCTCACATAGAGTTAATGTTTAATTAGAATGTTTAATAATATTAATATGGTTTAAGACACATTAGTTTACTAATGTGATTGACTATGTTTGACAAGCAACACTCTCCAAATTTGGTCAAACATAATCATCTAGTATTATTATTGATTAATATTTGTAGTTAAAGAGAGTTAAACAAAGTCAACCTTTGTAGCCAATGTTCAAATAATTGACCATGATCAAACATGGTCAACCCTATGTTTACCAAAGTGAAACATTGTTAATCTTAGTCAACTAAGGTCATCCTTGGTTGGTCACAATCAAGATTTAAAAATGTTTAAGAATAACAATATTAATATTAATAAAGTTGACTAATAACAATAATATTAATATTAATATTATGACATTGAACTTTTCATAAATCTATCCAACATCACAATGTGGCAACCATTGTCGCATGTTACATTACATTGTAATTTCTCCAATGTCATTATGCGACATTACAAAATGTGGTCAACCACATTTAATATTGTGGTTGAATATGTTCAACTATGTTTGATTGTCCAACGTTACAATGTCACAACCATTGTCACAATGTCACATTACATTGCAATTTCTCCAACATTACAATTCAACATTAAAAAATGTGGTTAGCCACATTTAATACCGTGGTTGAATATGTTCGACTATGTTTCACTATTTTTAACAATTGACAATCTTCAAGTTCAACTAAACATAATTTCCTATTAAAATTATTGATTAATATTAATAATCAAACATATTGTGATTTTGGAATGGACATAAATCCATCTTACGTCACAACGTTACGTTACATTGCAATTTATCCAACATCACAATGTGACATTACAAAATTAGTCAACCAAATTTACTAAAGTGGTTGACTATGTTGGATTATGTTTGACTATGTTTGAGTGTCAACACTCTTCAACTTCGATCAAACATATTTGCCTATTAATATTATTAATTAATATTGAAATAATCAAACATAGTGAACCACATTAGTGAAACATAGTTTATCACAGTCGACAATATTCAACTATGATTGATCATGGTTGACCATGGTCAACCATGATCAATGATTGATTATAAGTCAACCTTAAATGAAGATTAAATTATTGACTATAAGTCAACCTTAAATGAATATTAAATGATTGATTATAATTCAAACTTTATAGTCCAAGGTTAATTAGTTGACCATGATCAAAGTTGTTCAACCACATGTTTACCATATTTAACATTACTTAGCCCTGATAATCACTTGGTTGATAACCATGGTCAACTAAGGTCAAATATTGTCAACCATTGATAATGGTTGAATGTGGTCAACAATAGTCAACCATGGTTTTCTATTGTCAACCATTGACAATGGTTGAATATGGTAACCATGGTCAACCATTGATTATGGTTGAATATGGTCAACCATTTTCAACCATTATCAACCCTTGTCGACCATGGTTAGCCATTATCAACCATTGACAATGGTCAACTATGGTCAACCATCGTTAGCATTGTCAATTATGGTCAACCATTATGAACCATGGTGAACCATTTTCAACCATTTACAATGTTCAACCATGGTCAATAATTATTGACCATGGTCAATGGTCAAGAAGTCACAACCATTATTAACCATTATCAACCATTAAATTACAATTCTCAACCATTTTCGACCATGGTAAATGATTGAATATGGTCAACTATGGTAACCATTATCAACAATTAACAAACAATGGTCGAATATGGTCAAACATAGTTGACCATTGTTAACTGTGGTAAACCATGATCAATCATTGTCAACCATTGTCAACCATAATCAGCCATTGTTACCATGGTAAACCATCAACAACGTTCAACTATGTTTGACCATGGTAAAAAATTCACAACCATTGGCAACCATTGACAATGGTTAAATATGGTAAATTATTGTCAACCACGGTCAACCACAATCAACCTTTATTAACCTCATCAACCCTCATAAGTCATGGTCAACCATACTCAATGAATCCACCGCACACATGTCGACTATAACTAGCACAACCATATTTACTAATGTGGTTGATATACACTGATCGACAACATTCTCCAATCTGATACCCCAATCAATGTGTGAAAACAATGTTGATCGACATAGATCAACCACATTAATAAATGTGGTTGTGCTAGTAATATGTTACTACCAAAGTCAAAGCATTCAAGAAATCAACAACTTATACAATCCAATAGATATATGCATAACATGTTTAAAATGTTCTTGCCAACAAGAAAATGGAGCAACAATTTGTAATTCTAGGGGAGATTAGAATTTCCAAACAAGTGAACTTAGAAAATTTGAAGGCTTTAAGAAATTTTTTTATATACTTTCATATATTCAACATTCATATATTTCTTATGAAATTTGAAGGCTTTCAGAAATTTTTTATATTATTATTATTATTATTATCCAATTTTAAAGTCACAGCCAAGCCATACACCAAATTAGTGTATGAGACCCCTCTGTTTGTGGGACAAGAGACTCACCTCCCCACAATGATTTGAATCCTAAGTCTATGAAGGCATACATACTCTACCCCCTCAGATTTTGAACTTATAGCCTTTTAGGATGAAACACATTCTCTTAATTATTAGGCCCACTCAAACTGTATTTTCATATATTTAATAGAAACTTTTAATAATTTCTAAAAATTTCTTTATATGTTTGAGTATCAAAATTTCCAAACCTTAACAATTTTTCCATCTAAATTTATTCCTGAGTTATAAAAAGTTTGATTACAAAGGAAATGAAGGTTTTGGACACTCCTATAATTTGAACCTACCATTAAAAAAAAAAATCAACTTTGTCACTCACACTCTTGATACATAAATTTACAATTAAATAAAAATATTAAAAAAGGTAGTACAAAACCTTTTTAACTCGAAATACCTTATAGAGAATATAAAATATCATAAATATAGACGTTGCTATAGTGAGATCTGTATGGTGGAGAAACTGCATAACATGAGTTACAGATTACACTTTCAATTATCAGCTATCAATTACAATTATCTTATCAACATCACAACGTGCACCTGCCACTTTGAATCGCATTTGATGGCGAATCGAATAGTATAAATGGCCTTCATAAGAACATACTATCAAATTCTTTGGTCATAAGCTTCTAAAATGCAGCTATGGCATTCATCTCCTCATTACTCTGCAACACCCGGACATCAATATAAGAAATTTTAAGGTAAAATATCTACAATAGAAATCCTTCAGCCACTCTATTTCCTTCTACGATATTGAAGATCCTACGAACAAAATAATCCAAAGTATAATTTCTATAATTGATCGTATAGCTTTATTTATCTGACTGACCAGAAAATTATCACTAACCACGAACTTCAATTGAATTTCGGAAAAAAATTCAACGCTTATTCATTTATATATCATTTTTATTAATATAACTTAAAATAAAGTTAACAGTATTTAATTTAAATAGTTTTAAAGTTGTAAGTTTAGAATGCTTAAATTAAAGGGGTAAAGAGTTTGAATTGAATTCATATTTTGATTTATTAAGGTGGTTTTTAAAACCAGATAAAAAGCTAAAAGCTAAGTGGGTTTAATTGTGTGAAAAAAATTACATTTAAGATTTGAATTAAAAGAGTTTTTGAAGATTATGAAACTAAGTTTGAAAGTAATGATTAACATTATGTTATTTATTTAGGTAATATTAATACTATTTTTTCATTTATTGTTTTATTAGAATGAGTGATTTTTTAAAAAGTTTTGGCAACCCAGTTTAAGTAGTAGAAATGATAGTTGATGTTATTCAATTCATTTACTCCTCTTAACATGAGTAACCTATAAAAAAATTAATTAATATATACAAACTTTTGAAATGATGATTAATAGTGCATGATTCATTTTGCTAATATCAATCACACTTTTTTACCTTTCTAAATATCATTAACTATTAAATAAACTATTCAAAATCACTCACTTTAAACAATTATTTCGAAAATAATATTTAATATATTAAAAACTTTAGATAAAAAAATTTAAACAGTTATTTTCAAAATAATATTTAATATGTTAAAAATATTAAATAATTTTTTTTAAAATTAGTAATTATTGAAATAATAATAATAAACAACCTAAATCACATTGAATAATTAACTCAATTATTTTGTCATTCCACGATATAGATTATAGATAAGAATATATTCTTATTATTATTATCTATAATATAAAGGAGACCTTGTTTAGCACTCCAACTATTTAAAGAGGCTTACCGTGCCATGACCATTAAACACGACTTCGTTTGTCAAAGCTTCTCGAATCTTCATGCATTTGTTATCCGTAGTCTTTGGACGCACATGAAACGTCGTGACGTGCATTTAAAAATTAAATTCCGACCCACTTTCAGCGTGGAAACTGGACCTGTTGAATGAAAATGATTTACTTTACGGAGGTAAGAATTAAAATTATTAATTATTAAAAATCGATGATCACTTTTGCTTTTTAACCTAAATTATTAAAATTTAATATTTTTATTTTCTTTAATTCAAATTTATAAAATGATAACAGATTACTATCCTCTTATATACATTTAAAAATTTATAATAATATAAATTTATTAAAAGAAAAAACTAAAGCAAAGTACATAAAGCATTACATTTTAAAATTCTATATTTAGAGATAGTTTAATTGTGTTATGTTTTTGTTTATTTCTTTTAAAAATTGATAATATATTTTTCTTTTTTTCTTTTTTTTTCTTTTTTTTAAATTGTGATTTTTAATTATTTAAAATATGTTTTTGAATGTATAAATGGATTTTGTGCTTTCAAATTTTTTTGGGAAAGCTACAACTCTATTCATACAGTTACCCAAGCTCTAGGAAAGCTATAACTCCATTCATATAGTTACTCACAAATTGATCAATAAAGCCTTAAAACATCAATCTCAAAGAACATTTAGTGGCTCTAGAGTTTTGGACCTCAAGAAGACCCTCTCATATGGAAGGAGTACCTTCTCTCCACAAGTTGATTTTGGTAACTCATGGGAAAACCTTGAGCCAATTAGTGGGCCATGAAATGGTGAATTCAGGTTACGTGGATTACACAACTCAAACCTGTAATTCCAACAAATCCCTACATGATTTTTGATAAAAGTGACAAAAAATATTCCCATAAAAGAACCAAAACATAGAAGAGTTGGACTAAAAGAAATATAAATACTAATTAGATATGATGATGATGATGATGATGATGATGATGATTGACATAGAAATGTGCTATTGGATCTTCAGCACATTAAAGGATTACTTTGATGTTTTTAGAATCTTATTTTTGTGCTTAAAGGGAATTAAGAGAAGGGTTCCAAAATTACAATGGTTTCCATGACTTAGGAGTTTACGAAGGTTAGTGTTGTGATACAGATTTTGAAGTTGTGATCTAATTTAAGTATATACATGGAACTCTAGGAGAAAATGTTCTTCAACTTCAAGCTTCTCATAATCACAAAGATGATAGACTTGCACATCCCATGATGTTTTGGGATTGTTTGACACCTAGTTTTGCTATGTAACTTGCGAGATTTGGTTCTAATTTTAAGTATATTGATTTTCTTCATTGCACTAGTCAAAATCAAGAGCCACTTTTGACCTTCCAAATTAGGGTTGACCACTTGTAGTGCTTTAGTTTCCTTTTATCTTATAGTTTTTTTCCCACAAAATATTCTATTTAAATTTAGAACTAAATATTTTTAATATTATTAGTATTATATAGAATTAAATCTTCATATAATCCCTAATGATTAATCCGATATGTGGCATCTTAATTCCAACCCCACTTGAGGTAGTGGTTTTTTTAGCTAGAGTTTAAGTAATTTTGAAGAGCATCTTTTTGTCCATGATGTTTATCTTTCTCTTGTACATTAAGTACCTAATCATGGTTGTGCACTCAACTAGGGTAATGGTTTATTTTATGGGAATATATAAGATAGGGTGAATTACCTGTAAATTTAAGATTAAAAGTTATAAAATTATTTTGGATCTACTTAACATTTTTCTAAGATTCTATAGAGATACTATGTCCTCAAACTTCACATCCATATAAGATAACAAGAGTGAAAAGAGTATCAAAGAGGACTGTGTTTTTGTTAATATGAAATCCCACTTCTAAAGGTCCACTAATTTATACTTGTCTTCCAGTCCATAATAAGTTATCCATCCTCCATTTATCATGTTCTCAACGTTATGGTCACAATTGAGCCTGTGATGAATATTAGTACCATGATATTTATATGAAGGCACTTCCTCCAAGCTATTGTTAACATATACAAAAGTGTCACACATGATCTTTTCAGATTTTATAATCATAACCTTTGTTTTTTTAATATTCACAATCATACTCATATTAGAGTAGAAGTCCTTGAGTATTTTTATATGGTTATTCAGGTAATAAATGTTTCTTTCTATATGAGGAATATTGTCAATATACAAGAGAAGGATTATGAATAAAAAAACAAGAGTCGAGCTAGTACAACTAACATCTTCCAACCAATATTACGATATATCAATGTATATGGTAAAGGGGGTAGGGGACATGGGACAACCTTTCTTTATTCTTATATTATATTTAATTTCTTATAATCAAGCCCCAATGTTCCTAAACTTGAAAATAACACTATCATAAAGATTGAATTATCATATCATAGCTAGAAGGAACTTTTGGCTCTTCTAACCTATTCCAAAGGTCGGTCCTTGACATAGTGTAAAAATATTTGTTAACGTTAACAACAAAAATTGAGGAGATTTTTTTTACAATTGTAACACAATGATCATAGGTGTAACAATATGTTCCACAATTGAATGATAGCCTCTAAATAAAGCTTGGAATTTAGCCTTTTTTCCATGGATTTTGGGCCAAATGTCATTCTTCTTTTCCAAATTACTTCCACATAGCTTGAACAATATGGGGATAATCATAGTTGTTATATGATTAGAGGAATTAATTTTATCTCCAATTTATAGATAGGAACATTGAGGATTTGATTCCAGGGTTTAGGTAATCACTACTTGACTACTAAATTGTGGAGTCTTTGTATGTGAGAGATAAGGATAGCCTTTCCATTCATTAAGATCTTTGATGGTAGAATTTAGTTTCCTTAGCTTTCCCTTTTCCAAGTCGTTTAATCTGAAGATTTACCTCTTTCACAAAATCACTTCATCCTCTGTGGATAAATTTGAAATGTTGTCTATAACAATAAGGGGTTGATATATTTTTAAGATAAGAGTTCCAATTTTTTTAAAGAGAACCATATTATTTTTTTTAGTTTTATAGGTCAAATATTTCACAAAAAAAAATTAGCCATTATATTTACAACCACCATACTCAAAAATTTCTATCATAAAAAATAAATAATAAAAATACATTTATAATATAAATATAAATACAATGTAATGTAGAATATATATAAATATAAATACTAACATGCATATTCATTTTAAAGGTGTTAATAGAAATATTTTACTCAATATAATATTTAAAAAAAGGAAAATTATATAGTGGAAAAAAGTGACAAGGGAAATTTCCTTTTCAAATTTAGTAGGCAATTTAATCAATGGTAGCCTTGATCGTCTCCTTGATGAAATTTCAGAAACTACCAAGACATACTAATCTCTTCTAAGTATACTTTTTCCAAATTTCATAGGATATATCTTTTGGTATTTTTCTAATAATTTTAGACCTTTGAGTACTCTTCCAAAAATTTTGGTCGGGATAAGAACTCTAGATTGGTGGTGATCGTTATGATCCTTATGCTTTAAAAATGATAATAAACCAATAATTACAGTCCTCTTTGAGATGAAAAATTCCTTTCACAATGAATACAATGTACAATAAAATATTTGATGATCCTAAGACTAGGTCTCCTTAGTATATATATAGGAGACAATGGGTAAAATTATAATAAAATGGGACAATGAGGGGTTTTAGCCCACATACCAATATAAACAATAGAAATGTAATTAATATCTAAGGCTTAATACACAATTTTAGGGTTAAAATGGTGCTTATATAGAGATTAACATGTCCCTTTCTTGAAACAACTGTTATCTTCAACAGTTGACTAATCATCAATCATTCTCCTATAGAAATATGGTGATAGAATTGCAATTGCTGAATAAATTTAATATAAATAAAGAGACACAATTCTACTCTACTGTTCTGGGAAATTAATTCATAAATTAGAAAAACATTCACAAACGTGCATCAATCACATACACAAGTACACATATTTATCTAGGAGAAATAAACTGGTACAAACTCCTTAAGCCTGCTTGCATTAATTAGATGAATAGATAATGTATCACAATTTCTTTCTCGCTCTAAACTCAACCTGCAAGTGAATAACCTTTATCTCTACTCAATGAGAAGTTATGACCCAGAATTATTCAATTTTTTCCTATGATTGAGCCCCTATATCATTTCAAAAATCATGAGGAATTAGGCTCCTATTTTTTTGGAATTTTCCTTTAATTGATTCTGCAATTACCAAGGTCGGACCTCTGAATACATGCAACAATTGTTGATCTAGGTGGATATTGGTGGCCACCCATCTATTCCAATTGGGCCCCCACCATTTTTTCTTTCATTTTTTTTCAGTTTCCTTAATTATAGCACAGTTTACTATTTTTAGCAGTTTTTTGGGTCCTGAACTTCTAGAGCCATTTTGAGGCCCTAAATGACGTTTTTGGGAAAGAAGGAGAAAAATGGGTTTATAGACTAATTTTTCTCACTCAAAATTTTTATTCATCGGATATATATTTCTAATGAGGTATTAAGCACATAAAACAAATATCGTATGCCAAAGTTACGTCCCTGGGAAGTTGATGTACCAATTTACCCAAACGAGGCCCATAGTTTTGGCTCTTCATCTCCTAGGTTTGGGTTTTTGGATGTTTAGAGTTTTCAATTGTTTCTCAATAATAAATAGGCCCTCGAGCATCATCATAACACAGTTCAGAGGCCTGTAGCCACCACATATCTTCTCAAAGATAAGCTACCAATGCCCTAGCTAGTTCATTTCCATTTTATGTGTAAAAAAATTTCAGTTCTTTGATATTAATTAAATGAAGTGTTATTTCCACTGCATTTTTGTATTTATGGCTATATGTGTATTCTGTTGTGTTCCTAAATAAATCTAGATCAGTGGTATCAGAGCAGTTTTCTCTTTCTCGATCCTTCATTGCATGTCCCCATCGAGGTTGGGGTATAAGGAGTTAGGGCTTGATCTGGTTGAACCTTTACAATATCAGCCTCACAAACCATAACAGCCAACCATGGGGGATGAAAAGAAATATCCTCGAGGGATCAGGAGATCCTATCAAAATATTGCTCGAGGAGGCCCTCGAAAAAAAAAAGGAATGTGATGATGGATAACTTTGCCCAGATCCTTCAATGACTACCCACTAACGACGCATCTGCATCCAGTAGCCACTCTGGAGGCACAACTCCTTTTAAGTTACAAGTACACTTTGACATTCCCATATTTGAGAGCCAAATAGATGTCGTAGATAGATGGTTTAATGTATTAGAAGGATATTTCTTGGTTCATAACTTTTCCTACTAGGAGAAGATTATTTTTTCACTCCTCAAAGCTACCCCCAATGTCAAGGACTGGTGGGAAACCTACTATGAGAAAAAGGACAAGGGGGAACCCTCTCTATTCTCGGTCGTACCCACTTGGAATTCTTTGTGAGAAACTATCAAGGAACAATAGTATCCCATGTGGAGCTATGAGGACAAGTATATACAATGGAATACGTTGCGACAACAAAGGGATCAAGATGTGCATGAGCTGATGAATATGTTCCATACCCTACGCACAAAGTTGGGTATCAAATATTTGGAGAAACATTTTGTGTTGAGTATCGTAGCTATCTACACATATACATTCAGGAGGGAATGGAGTTCCTCGACATCTCCTTTCTTGGTACGACATACCGGTATGCTGCCAAGATTGAGAAAAAATTCAAATAGAAGAAGCGGGACTTTGAATCTATGAATCAAAAGCAAGGGAAAGGTACCCCCAAACTGCATAAAAAAGGAAAAATCCAAGGCATGGCAACCTAAGATAACCTATCGAAGCCACAAGAAAACAACAACACTATGAAGTTGAAGAAGGACATGGGAAAGTCGTGTGAGTTCCATAAGAGCTCCACTCACAACACAAGGTAGTCACTGGTGGCTGAGATGAGGGATTCTGAATTAGATACATGATCTGACTATGAATCAAAACCTGATAAGGGGAATGAAAAAGGGCACTAGATTATTGATGCGGAGCCCAATTCCACCATTTCCACTGCAAAGATCCAGAATGAGGAACCAGAAAATCCAGAGGGGGAGGAGCGTCTCTTGCACTCCCAGATGTGGGTAAAGGGTTCCCTGCTACAACTCATTGTCAATAGTGGGAGCCAAAAGAACCTCATTTTAGCAGAGGTCGTGAAGCAGTTGGGTTTGCTTCACCATCGGGTGGCTTCACCAAGGACAGGATCTTCGTGTCATCCAGAAGTGTTGCCTTCCTTACAACATCAAGCCCTTCACAGATGACGTATTATGTGACATTTCTCCTCTTGATGTTTATGATGTATTATTAGGCCAACCATACTTGTGGAAGCAACATGTTGTGTATGAGTCCCGGCCTCACATTTTTATTGTTACTTTGGGCAATAAGTTGTGCCAGAGGGACCACCGCCTATGGCTATCTATTTGGTTACTACAAAATAATGTAGTAAGCTCATTTCCAAAACTGGGAAATTTATTTTCTTAATGATCTGCCCTGAGGGAAAGAAGAAGATTGTGGCCATGACCACTAGACATGGCTCCTCCGCATGACAAAAAAAAATGGACAAGGTCCTGGAGGAGTACGAGGACATATTCACTTCACCCACAGGGGTGCATCTACATTGTCAGGTCAAGAAACCCATCGATCTAACCCCAAGTTCACCGTTTACCAATGGACCGATCTATCGGTGCTCTGTTCTAGAGAAAGATGAAATCAAGAGGCAGATTCAGGAGCTGCTATAGAAAGATCACATCCGACCAAGTTCATTGCCCTATGGGAGCCCGATCGTGTTGGTACAGAAGAAGGATGGGACTTGGATACTCTATTTTGAATATCGGGCGCTGAACAAGATCACTGTCTAAAATAGGTACCCAATCCCATGGATTGATGACCTTCTGGATCAACTCAAAGGGGTGAAATATTTAAGCAAAATTGACTTGAAGTCCAGGTAACACCAGGTACCAATCGAACCCTTCAATGTGTAGAAGACTGCCTTCAAAGCCAAGGAGGGCCTTTTCAAATGGCTGGTCATTCCTTTCGAGTTGACGAATGCTCCCGCAAAGTTCATGATGTTGATGGATGACATCTTGTGACCATTCACCAACTCATTTATAGTAGTGTACTTGGATGACATTCTGATCTTCAGCTAGACTTGGGAAGAGCACCTACACCACATCCGACAGGTCCTCCAAAGACTGCGGCAACACAAGTTGTGTGCCAATTTGGAGAAGTTCTCTTTTGGAATGACCCAGGTTTAGTATCTGGGATACATTATTGATGAACGAGGGGTGCATGTGGATCCAACCAAGATCCAAGTAATTTGGGATTGCCCGACCCCAACCACTCTAACAGAGCTTCACAAATTTCCGGGTCTTGCTAATTTCTACCACAGGTTCATGTTTGGATTCTCTCATATCACTTGGCCCTTGAGTCAAGTCACCAAGGGAGGAGCGAAAGAAAAAATATTTTGGTTCGAATCTCAATAGAAGGCATTTGTAGAATTGAAACATCGCCTCTGCTCTGCCCCAGTTCTCACATTACCAGACTTGCAACAACCATTTTATATCAAGGCAGATGCCTCTAACTATGCTATTGGGGTAGTTCTTACCCAACAGGGGAATCTAGTGGCACATAAATGTGAGACATTTTCCGACATAGTCCGCAAGTATCCCACTTATGACAAAGAAATGCACTTTATTATGCAGGCGTGCTGCCAATGAAAGGATCGCATTTTGGGGAAGGAAACGATCATCCACACGACACAAGGGAAGTTGTATAACGATCACCATCAGAAGTGGTCCACACATCTGCAACAATTTCATTTGAACATCAAGTATAAGAAGGGCAGCACCAATAATGTTGCAGACTACCTCAGCTGACCACTGACTGTGGTGCTAACCATCGTTCTCAACTACTGTGGGTACAAGACTTTTGATTGACCACTTCGATACAAGAGCGATCCGGAATTTGACCACACATAAAAGACACTATTGGAGGGTACACAAGTTCCAAATTTCACCTCCAGGATGCACTGCTCTATCACCTAGGACACCTTTGTGTTCCTTCAAGCGAGCATGCCAAGATGATTTGGGAAGCACACTAAATTCGATTCATTGGGCATTTCAGAGTCGAGAAAACAATGGCAGTACTGGAGAAGTATTTCTATTGGTCAAAACTTCAACATGGTGTTGGGAAGTACATAAGATCCGGCACTGCTTGCATCATTAACAAACCAACAATCAAGAAGCAAGGCCTCTATACTCTGCTACCTACCCCTAGTCGACCTTGGGAATTCATATCCATGGATTACATGTTGGGCCTTTCTTTTACTAAGCATGGAAACGACTGTGTTTTCGTGGTCGTCGATAGATTCTCGAAGATGATCATTATGTCAACCTACAAGAAGAATATCACAGCAAAATCCACTACTAAACTCTTATTTGAATGAGTGTGGGTGCACTTTGGGATCCCACAGTTTATCATCTCAGATCGGGATAGAATGTTCCTTAGCACTTTTGTGTCTAGCCTCTTGTCAACTTTGGACACCAAGCTCACCAATTCCACAACCTTCCATCCCTAAACTGATGGCCAGAAGAGGTCGTGAACAGGATGATTATACACATTCTGCGCATTTACAATTCATGGAATCCACATACATGGGATGAGAGCCTTCCCTGTGTACAATACATTTATAAATGGACTCTCCACAACTCAATCGGCCATTTCCCTTTTCAGGTGGGCTTGGGATTCCAGAAACTATGTCCCATTGATGTAGCCATGCCATTTTTGGCTACTCCAGCCGATTCGGCTCATGTCCAGTCTGAAGCTGACAAAGTGAACAACTTCATTAAGCACATTCAGCACATCTGCCAGCAGGTTCATGAAATATTGGACAGAGCCAATGTTAAGTACAAGCAATGACATGATCAACATCATGTGTCATTAAGGGAATTTTAAGGTCTAAAATGGGCCTCCTAATGAAAATGTATAATCAAAATTCACTTTATGAGAACCAATCACATTTTAGGGGATGACATCATCCCTAATGGTTGAGGTGGCATTGCTTGAGTTAAAGGTACTTACTAATCACATTCTCAATAGTGGATAAAAAATCATGGTTAACCATGGTAGTGCTCTAAGTACTTTTAAAGTCATAAAGTAAAGTACTCATAATAAATTTCATTTCACACTTTTTGAATAAAATATTATTATTGTCATTTCATATTTTTTGAAACAGAAAATGCATATCCCTACACAATCTTCATGTATTTACACACTTTTCAATAAATATTATATTTGAATATTTTCAAATATTTATTTATAAATCAAATCAATTCAATATGTAATATAAAATTCATACATAAAACAATATATTATATTATATTTTTTTATATAGTATATTAATTGCAGGTTATTATGTAATTTAAAAAATATAAATTTTAATTAATAGTATATTCTATAACTAAGAATTTATGAATTTATAATTATATTTTGTTTTAAGTTATTTAAGTACAAAGGAAAAATGCATTAGTTGTGCAATGATAATGATTTTTCCTTGAAAATATCATTCTTATTTACAGTCACATCAATACAATTTTTTTAGTAATTTTATTTTAGTACAATTTTTGAATTGAATTTAACCATGGTAACATGGATTTTGGTGCAAAAAGTGAATGGAAAATTTATAAATATTATTTCATTGTTTTAGCTGTTATTTTATTATTTCCTTAGGAGGCCCATTTTAGACCTCAAAATTCCCCTAATGCACATAAATTCTAGGTGGGCAACAAAGTGTGGCTACATTTGCAGAAGGAGCACCTCACTAGACCCCAACACAAGCTTTGCCTGCTTTGATATGGGTTGTGCACCATCACCAAGGATGTAGGGAAAAATGCCTTCAGTGTTCCACCATTCCTTGGTCTGCACCCATTATTCAATGTGGACCGCCTTCGGCCCTACTTCCCACCTCTACTGGACACCTTCGACATTGCAGAACAACTCACACCAACAGAGTTAAGCCCAGACTGCATGTAACAAGACACCATAGATTGTATCGTGGACATGTAAATCAAGAACACTCACCAAAAAAAGGTCCAACTGTATCGGGTTGTCAAAGCTAGCCAACTCCTGGACCAAGGCAAGTGGTTCGCGAGGTACCAAGTTCAACAGAAGTTTCCTCATTTCATGGAGGAACTCATGCAATGGAGACCATTGCTTCCTAAGGGGGTAGGAATGATCCAATTGGATATTGGTGTCCACCTGCCTATTCCACTTGGCCCCCCACCATTGTTTCTTTTAGTTTTTTCGTTTTTCTTAATTAGAGCACAATTTACTATTTTTAGCAGTTTTTTGGGTCCTAAATTTCTGAAGCTATTTTGAGGCCCTAAACGACAATTTTTTGGGAAAAAGAGGAGCTACATGGGTCTATTATTGACCCATTTTTCTCACTCAAAATTTTTATTCCTCAGATATATCTTTCTAACGAGGTATTGAGCGCATCAAATGGAGATCGTATGCCAAAGTTACGTCCCTGGGAAGTTGATGTACCAAGTTACCCAAACGGGGCCCAAAATTTTGGTGCTTCATCTCCTAGGGTTAGTTTTTTGGATGTTTAGGGTTTTCCATTATTTATTAGTAATAAATAAGCCCTAGAGCCTCATTATAACACAGTTCAGAGGCATGTAGCCATGACATTTCTTCTCAGTGATAAGCTACCAGTGCCCTAGCTAGTTTATTTCCATTCTGTTTGTAAACAAATTTCAGTTCTTTGATATTAATGAAATGAAATGTTATTCTCACTGCATTTTTTTATATATGGTTATATGTGTATTATTTGGTGTTCTTTCATAAATCTGAATCAGCTGTACAGTCAAGAATACTCTACATCTAATGTTACATTGCCTTGGAATCTCCACCACAATTGGGGAACATGAGTTCTCTACATGCACTAGAAATTTTTGGTTGAATGAGCTGTTAATTGGATGATCTTTGAGCTAGACTATAGTCCCACTGCACAATCGACCTCCAACTAGTTTTATCAATAATTATAACTACTTTAACTGAATAAATTTACTGAACTAGATTGTTGCAAATTATAAATCACACATGCATAACTAAACTACAAGCCCTCTAACTCAAATTTACTAAGAAAAATTATTTATAAGAGCCATGTCACCTCACTTAACTACCTCCAAGTTGTCTACTGATGTGAAAACTCGAATTTTCTCAATTTTACCAAGGCAAAGTCAAATTGAGACTTTCTTGCTACACTTCTCAACACTCCATCTTAGAAAGAAAGGGATTTTCAACCACCCTATCTTGCACCTGTGGAATTCAGGCTTCCCACTTGACAAACCCATAGCTAATATGTGAGCATATTATTCCTATGTTGAAATGTATTGTAGAAAAATTATCCTCCTCTGTACACAATCCCATAAATGATGATACCAGATATTGATATGCTTCAATTGATCATGAAATACCAAATTCTCAGAAATATTAATGCAACTCTAATTAGCAGAATAGATCTAGTTGGATCCATATTCTAACCAAACATTCCCACAAGTACCTTTCTCATCATGATCAGCTAACATGTTGCTTCAATTACATCTATGTGTTCAACTTCTACTGAGTTTAGCACCACAGACCTCTACTTCATGTTGTATGAGGAAATTGTTGCGAACCCAACACTAAATATTTCACCTGATGTACTCTTTCAGTCAGTTGGACTCCCTGCCCAATCCACATCTATGAAGGCACACAAATTCACTCCCTTTGTGTGTATGTACCATAATCCATACTAGGTAGTGCCTCTAAGGTATCGTAAGACATGATTTGTTTCTTTCCAATACAATTTGGTCCGCCTAACCATAGCTTGGCTCAACTGGTTAAATTCATAGCAAATATATGGACGTGTTTTCACAAGATACATCATTGCACCCACTCGCTCCCAGTAAATGGTACGACCATCAACCTCTTCACATGAAGTGGCATTCTCCTTCCTCCAGTTGGTCGTTAGCGGTGTCTCCATGGGCTGAAAACTATCCATGTGAAATATATGCAGTATCTAAGTGGCATAATTTCCTTGATACACAAACAATTCCCCATCACCTAGCCATAATTCTAGTCTGAGGAAGTATTGCATGAGACCCATGTCTTTCATATCAAATTCCCTTGCAAGGTCCTCCTTGCAAGAGTTGATAAACTTCTCATCACTTGTCAATATTAAATCATCAAAATATAAAACAATGATAAGAAATTTATCTTCTACCAAAATATGATAGAGGTTCACATCAACTTCACTTTTGGTGAAGCCCAATCTAGTGAGATAATTATTGATTTGACTGTACCAAGCTAGGGGTGTCTGTTTGAGACTCTAAAGACTGTTTGAGCCCATTCTTGAAGTTGAACCCCTATTATTTTGTCAAATCACATCACTTGATTAAAGAAGTTGAAACAAATGGGATAAACCAATATCTTAAGAGTGGGAGAAGCAAAAAATAGTTATATCCCTCTTTTTACTAAGAATCCTATCACTTTGAATCCTATAGCTATGCATCCTATTTTTGGAATAACTAAATCAAACTCTTAATTTTCAATGTGAATATCACTTGTGGTCAGGGAAAAAATTGAGGATGGAGAATTATTTTTAAGTTTAAAAAATTGGCGAATCTCACTAGTCCCTAATATGCAAACTATTAAATTTTTATTGATTTACTTGTAAAATATTTCAAATTTATAATGATATTATATATATTGTCTATATAATTTTGGTGATTTTTAAGGTAAAATAATTTTATATTGTAAAATTTTGGCGAATCATTTTTATAAAAAAATGGAAATTGGCAAATCTTTTTTTGGAAAAACCATGGAAAATTAGCCCACTTGTGAATATTAGCCCCTAAAATTTTCCATTCTTGTGGTGTGGCAATGTCTCTTATTGTATCACGATCCTAATAAATTGAAATATGACTACACCTAGAAATGTGCGTTTAAATTCCCGCATAGAACCAGTTGTTTTATGAATTCCAAAGATTACAATGGCTCCGGTTAAAGATCTTGAGTCCTTGACAACCCCCCCCCATTCTTGAAGAATTGGGGAGTTGGGACCCTTCTCCTTCAGTGCGAAGCTTTGCAATTGATTTGCTTTGTGAAAAGATTCCTTTATAGCTAACTGTTTGATTACTTTAAGTTTGCACTTTATGATAATATGTTTATAGGTTTATTACTTTAGTAAATACGTTTCGGATTCACTGAAGTAGGTTTATAAGTTTAGGTTTATGTTTATTATAATATTAGGTTTTATTACTGGATTTTATAATAATACTAATATTATTAATAAGTTTATTAAGTTTATAATAATAATATTGATAATAAGTTTATAATAATATTAATGTTATTAAGTTTATAAAATATTTGTTCCTTATGTAAATTGATACTTTGTATTCTTCATATATTTATGGTTATAAAAATACACAAAACACATTGTTATGCCAAATTTGACATATCGAAAACTAAGACCTGAATATGTTGTAAAAGCATAAACCCTCTTGACTAGGATGAATAAAAAATGAGTAAAAAAATGCAAGAAAGCTAACATAAAATTCATTTTAATCATTTTCAGAGAAATAAATCAGCGCGGGAGCCATTGCTCTTCAACCTAGTAGGTATAGCATATCCTCATTATCTTATTCAAATAGAATATTTCCCTCAACACGATAAATATTGGAATAAATTCTTAAGCAAAAGCATTGATTCCTAAGCATTCTCTTGATATCATCCCAAGTAGCGAAAATGTTATACTGCTCCACTTGCTTGTCATTCCAAAAAAGCCCCAACACAGTTTTCATTTGTTAATGAAAAGCCACAAAGTTTAGATATTGCTTCTTCCTGCCCCTGGTGTGCCCAGATCCTAGAATCCAAGTAGACGTATTCTCCAAGTTTTGAATCGAAGTGGGAATGTCTCTCCACTCGATCTTGAGTTTCCAATTTTCATATATATATTTCCTTATTTCCGATAGAAATCCATAAAGTATGTGGAAACAAACTCATGAGTGAAAATTATCTCTCCTCTTCGCCCCTACCAACCACTTCCCCCACCCCCATGCCTAAAACTCATTTGATGCTTAAGAAGCATGTTTGAAACTAGAAGGACACACTTGGAGAAGATAATGTAAATACCTCTTCCTGCAAAAAAGAAATAAATGAAACCAAACATATCAACAACAGAGCTATATCTCTAACCCACTAAATTATCCCTGAAAATCATGATATAGACCTGAGAACAAAGGGAATCAACTTGGCATTGTAAAATAGTCGTGGAAGCATCTGAAAAGGATCCATTTCTAAGCACCATAAAACATATTCCCAAGCACACATGGTACATTGAAAACATGTCACATAAAACTATTAGAAACCGAGGAAGCCAATGCCAAAGGAGGCCTCCAACCTAAACTTTACAATTCATTGGATGTCGCCCACTAAAATTAACATGAAATTTAACAAAAAAAACCCATACATTACAAATGCAAGGAGACCCCTGAGCAAAAGACATATACAGGTTGCCAAAACTTCCCAATCCAAACAAATAGACTGAAACCAAACGCCCAAACATACAAAAATTATACTTTCAACCTCAGACCCTACCTTAGTACTTAAGTCAAAAAAAATTGTGAGATAATGGAAGGAATCGACCAGAATTCCATTGCAGGCGGTTGAAAGTGAAGCCTACACCATCCCACCATGCGCCTGGGATCCAAGACTCAAACCAAACACCTAAAAACCAACTATGCTATACTCTTACCACCAATACCCTCACAAGATAGAGATCCTTGTCATCACCATCAGTATATGATCCAGGTGGATATTGTTGGCCACCCACCTATTCCATTTGGACTCGCACCATCAGTTCTTTCAGTTTTTCACTTTCAGCACAGCTTACTATTTTTAACAGGTTATTGGTTCCTAAACTATCGGAGCCGTTTGAAGGCCCTATTGACCTAGGTAGATATTGGTGGCCACCCACCAATTCCATTTGAACCCCCACCATCGATTCTTTCAATTTTTCAGTTTCGGCACAACTTACTATTTTTAACAGTTTTTCGGGTCCTGAACTTTCGGAGCCATTTTGAGGCCCTAAATGATGTTTTTTGGGAAAACTGGGAGCAACATGGATCCAAAGATTAATATTTCTCACACCAAAATTTTTACTCCCCATATAGATATTTCTAATGAGGTATGGTGCTTGTCAAATGGAGATCATATGCCAAAGTTACATTCCCGAGAAGTTGAAACACCAATTTACCCAAACGAGGCCCGTAGTTTTGGAACTTCATCTCCAAGGGTTAGGTTTTTGGCTTTTTAGTGTTTTCCATTATTTCCCAATAATAAATATGCCCTCGAGCCTCATTGTAACATAGTTCAGAGGCATGTAGCCGCCACATCTCTTCTCAAAGATACAATACCAGTGCCTTGGCTAGTTTATTTCAGTTATGTCTATAAGCATATTTCTATTATTTGATATTAATTAAATGAAAGATTATTTCCACTGCATCTCTATGTTTATGTTTATTTCTGTGTATTTTTGTGTTCCTACATAAATCCAGATCACTATAGCAGACCCAAACCAAAATACAAAGCACCATTCATCACATACTGGAATAGAAAGCATCCACAAGGATGTCGAGGACCTAGCCTTGCCTCCTCTCAATACACCAAAAACTACTCAGCAAGCCATCATTTGGATATTTTTATAATGAGCTGAGGCTATGTGGGGACTTGCATGTGAATGTATGCATGGGGTTGGTCGCACCCCCTCATAAATGTAAATTACGTCCAAGGGTGATGGACATTATTAGTTTTTAAGAGACAATCCCTCGATTGTGAAAGGACTCAATGCTTAAGACATTTTAAAAGTGTGTCATGGGAATAATTTTATCATCGATTCTTTGTTTTATCCCTCTGGAAACTAATTTTCTAAAACCCTTAATGATCTGGAATAATAAAATATTTCACAATTCCACTGACTGCTCATATGTAAATGGAAAAGAACTGTGGGGGAAACTCAAAGTAATATGTTGTAAATACAGAGTCTATTACTTTCAAGTTTCAGAGAGAATTCATGGAGAGAGAGGTAACTCAAAATAATATGTTGTAATCACAGAATCTATTACTTTTAAGTTTCAAAGATAATTTGTGAAAGGAGAGGAGTTGGAGTGAAGGAGCGCTTATTAAGGCTATTTAACTCTTACTTACAAACATAAATCAGAAACCAAATTCTTCTTTACTTCACTTCATTCAAGGAAGAAACAACATAAAATGACACAAGAAACATGAATCACCATCGACAGTTGTAGGAAACTTGTTGCTTCTTTCATTCACCAATCAGCAAAATAAGTACAAAATGTAGTCTCCAAGAGGTCCAAAACTTGGAACCCTTCCTCTCTATACAAACAAAAGTAGTTTGTAACTGCTCTAGCTTCTTGAAACTCCTAGACTGCCTAAACTGTTAAACTACTTATTACATTGCAATCAAGGACATCATTGTACCTTCGATCTTAACAAATAAAACAAAATAAAACTTGAAATATAATCCTTTTGCCAAATATGATTTGTTTTTGATGTGTCTCCTTCTATTTCTTCTGTGATATCCTGACAGTCTGCATAAACGCATCTCTACCCGACTCTGCCCCTGCTTTTGTGTTTTGAACACTGTCATCATGTCACCTACTACCTGACTCTGCCCCTTTCACTCGTGCCTACTGCGTTTATTCATTGATTAATAATCTGTCACAAATTCATACCGTTGTTCTACACGTAGCGTCGGGTATTTTATTACCCGAGTCTACCCTGTGCTCATACTTTCCTTTGTAACTGTCGTTAGACTCGAATTTAAAAGATATTCCATTACCTTTGAAAAATTGTATCATGACCACTTCTCTGTCGCATTTCAGCATTCCAAGGTTCTACGTTATAATCCACTTTTTCCCTCCAATCTGATTTTTACAAAGGAAAAACCCATGTGCCCAGACTTAAAAACCTTTAGACTTTAGCGATAACTTCCAACGCATATGCCTCGTTATTTCACTTCGCACTTCGTGGAATCTCGTTATCTTATGATCGCTATCCCTTCTGAGCTTGCAATGTGCGATATGCGAGAGGGTCCCACAAACGGACTTTAAATACTTTAGATTCGAGCTCCGAACTATATCGCATCCAGTCCTCATATCGTATTTCACATTTTGGTGATTCAACCTTGTTATATTCCTCCTAAGCTTTGCGATTGCGATTTACGATATGCGGGCAGGCCTTCCACATGAAATTTTGATTTGAAATCTGCGATCAGGCCCTCCACATGAAATTGTGATTAAGCCTCCCAACACTATTCTGCACGTATATTTGCGTGACTCGACCCTGACCTGTGTGAATTTTTATGAATGCATCAATCAACTCAACTCTTGAATTTTTATGCACTTGAATAAGCCGGACTTGACCCTTGCTACATGCTTTTCTTCTTTGTTTCTCCTCTTGCTGATATTACACTTCCAATGTTGTTGCTTCCCTCATTTTGGTTCCAGTGCACATGTGATGATGAACCCTCGTTGATCTTGTGGTTATCCTTTCAAGCATGTTGCAGGTCTTCTTGAAATTTTAACAATTTTTCCTCAAAAACCTTGAATTTCTTAGAACCTCTCTTGACTTTTAGCTGAGTCAAATTATGCTACATCATTTGGCTCCAATTGGGGACAACATTTTGGTAGCAAAGTGCTGAGAACTTGTAGGTCATTAGCCTTTATTGCGAATGGAGTCAAAGATAACTTGCATATCAATAATGGTTATTGGGCATGGATTTAATCCCAAATGGGATTTGATCCAGTATGAAATCCTCCTAAAACCTGCTACACTTTGAACTTCTTCCTTTATTCTTAAACTGAAAATACTAAACTAGAAATACTACAACTAAAAAATCTCAACTTGTGAGCTTATTTATGCACAACTCCTATATATGTATTAATCTCTGGACCTAATCAGGTGAAGCCAGCCTTCCAATGGCACCAATCCAACATTTTCATGTTAGAACTAATGTCTCCATACTGTTTAAGTTTGAAGATCACAATAGGGAGGTACCATGAAATTTTTCCAGATACAAAGCTTTGCACATACCTTTTCATAAATGCTTGTTATTGACAAAATAAAGTTTTTATATAGTCAGCTACTGGATTATAGAACTGATGAGACCAATTTTTTGTCGCCTCCTTTTCTTGAACATCTTTCTTATGTAGACTTCTTTGAACGGGGCAGCTTCCTTCACTATTTGACTCCTCAATTTGAGGTTGTATGTGAGAATATTGATTGTTGTTTTATTCTGACAACCATTTAGGCCGAAAATAGAAATCTAAGGTTTGTTCATCATAATGCTGATGTTCTTCATATAATGCCAATTCTTGACAAAAATCTTCCCCCTCCTGCAAACACACCTGAGGAGCTCCGCTAGTTTCTCCTGTATTCACAAAATCATTAAAATTATTAAAATTGTAATGATATTCCAGGCTTTCAAAGTGTAGTTAAGTTTTTGCAAAGAATTTTTTACCAGAATCTTCAAAATTCTTAAATGATTTTGTTTCAGCAATACAGGAATCCTCTGACACCTTTTGAAAATCCTTGTTCATCTCTGAATTTTCATTCTCTGGTAAATAAATTCCAATGTTTTCTTGACAGACTGTCTTGTCTTCAACAAAACTTGTTCTTTCAACATGATAAGAAAAATTTTATACAAGCCCACACAAAATCTTTGATTTCGTATCCATAAAGAAACATTAGCTCCAGAGTGCAAGGATTTCTGTCCTTGAAATAAAAAGCCAAGATAATAGAAGGATCCATCAAATAGTATATCATAGCTGCATCTTCATGAAGTCGAATTTCTTTCAGCATGCTGAAATTGATTTTTTGAAACCTCTTATTAAACACAACGATTGATTCATTACTCTCCCTCTGGATAGAATATAAATCCAAAATTTTCTTTTCTTACGTCTTGTGCTCGCCCCAATATCTAAGAAATATGTCTTGAAAGCAATGCCATGAACTAATTGAACCTTCCTCAAAACACTAGAACCAATCCTGAGCACCCTGCTTTAATGAATGACAAAACATCCTTAAAGCCACATCTTCATAGATAATTTGAAATTTTTCTAGAAAGTATTCAAATGCTAGGAGACGTTGTTTGACTACAACCTCATCGCTTTCTCCTAAAAAACGTGGCAAAAATTTAAATCTTTTTAAAGAATATTGATGAAGAAGTGTAGGAAGCACCAAGGGTTTGAAAATCACCTTGGTTCCAAGCTGGAAAGAAGTGGATTGTTTATGAGGTAGAATATTATCACCCAAATACGATGAATCTTCACCTTTATGCCCAGACTGTGACATATTATCTTCAGGAATTGTAATGCAACAGTCATCTCTCCTCTCATATTTAGGAGATAAAGTTGTGTTAAGATCAATAATACAAGCAGAAGAAAAATATTCTTTCTCCAATAAAGAATGTACGTTTTTGGCCATATAATCTTCTCAAAATATAAATCAGGAAAAAATGTTCTTGATATGTAAGGGAAAATAAACCACTAAACTGATAGTGAAAAATAAAACTTCCTTTAAAAGATTCAAACTTTGATATCCATTTTTTACACAATGCTTTCTCATTTTCTTTCCAGCAAATTTTCTTATCTAATGAAATCTTCATCAGTGGAGTCGCCAGGTGAATAATAAAAAACCAAATTTATATCTAAATCATGTTCATCATCAAGAAATAGATCTCAGTACCCAGGGAAAAATAACTTCGTGCCTTCGTCCCCGGCAACGGTGCTAGAAAATGTTGGTTCTTAAGAGACAATCCATCGGTTTTGAAAGGAATCAATGCTTAAGACATTTTAAAAGTGTGTCACAAAAATAATTTTATCATGAGGTCTTTTTTATATCCCTCTGGAAACTAGTTTTCTAAACCCTTAATGATCTAGAATAATAAAATATTTCACAATGCCATTGATTGCTAATATCTGAATGGAAAAGAAGAATTGTAGGGGAAACTCAAAGTAATATGTTGTAAACACAATATCTATTACTTTTAAGTTTCAGAGAGAATTCAAGGAGAGAGACGAAACTCAAAATAATATGTTGTAAACACATAATCTATTACTTTTAAGTTTCAAAGAGAATTTCTGAAGGGAGAGAAGCTGGAGTGAAGGAATGCTTATTAAGGCTATTTAACTCTTAATTACAAACATAAATCAGAGACCAGATTCTTCTTTACTTCACTTCATTCAAGGAAGAAACAACATAAAATGACACAAGAAACATGAATCACCATTAATAGTTGCAGGAAACTTGCTACTTCTTTCATTCACCCATCAGAAAAAGAAGTACAAAATGTAGTCTCCAAGAGGTCTAGAACTCGGAACCCTTCCTCTCTCTTTCTCTCTTCATTAAATACAAACAAAAGAAGTTTGTAACTGCTTGAGCTTCTTGAAACTCCTAGACTGGAAAAACTGTTAAACTACTTTACATTGCAATCAAGGACATCAATGTAGCTTCAATCTTAACAAAGAAAATAAAATAAAACTTGAAATATAATCCTTTTTCCGAATCTGATTTTTTGTTGATGTGTCTCCCTTTTCTATTGTGATATCCTAATAGTATGCATAAACACATCTCTACCTAAATTTTCCCATTCTTTTGCGTTTCAAACACTTTCATCATGTCACCTACTATCCGACTCTGCCTCTTCTACTCATTCTCGCAATGTTTACTCTTTGACTAATAAACTATCGCAAACGCATACCGCTATTCTGCATGTAGCATCGAGTCTTTTCTTACCTGAGTCTGCCCTGTGTTAAGGCTTTCCTTTAAAACTGCCATAAGACTGGACTTTAAAAGATATTCCATTACCTTTGAAAAACTCTATCGTGTCCGCTTCTCTATCGCATTTCAACATTCCAATGTTCTACATTATAATCCGCCTTTTCCCTCCAATGCGATTTTTACAAAGGAAAAACCCATGTACTCACACTTAAAAACCTTTAGAATTTAGTGATAACTTCCATCGCATCCACTTCATTATCGCACTTCACACTTCGGCGAATCCCGTTATCTTATGATCACTATCCCTTCTGAGCTTGCAATGTGCGATATGTGAGAGGGTGCCATGACTGGACTTTAAATACTTTATATTCGAGCTCTAAACTATATTGCATCTGTTCCTCGTATCGCATTTCTCATTTTGATGATTCAACCTTGTTATATTCCTCATGAGCTTTGCAATTGCGATTTGTGATATGTGGGCAGGCCTTCCACATGTGATTGAGATTTGTGATCTGCGATCAGGCCCTCCACATGCGATTGTGATTAAGCCTTTGAACACTATTCTACACATATATTTGCATGACTCGACCTTGATCTATGTGCAATGTTCTGAACGCATCAATCGGCCGGACTCTTGAACTGTTCTGCACGCGAACACACTTTTTCTTCTTTGTTGCTCCTCTAGCTTAGATTACACTTCTAATTTTGTTGCTTCATTGATTTTGGTTCCAGTGCACATGTGATGATGAATCCTCGTTGAGCTTTTGGTTATCCTTTCAAGCATGTTGCACGTCTTCTTGAAATTTTAACAACTATTCCTCAACAACCTTGAATTGCTCAAAACCTCTCTTGACTTTTAGCTAAGTCAAATTATTCTATAAGAGACACAACCCCTGAAGCCCCCTCATTACTTTCATTAAGACCTCCATCAGGGAAATATTATAAAAATATTAATATTAACACTTATATATCATTAAAAATTATTGTTATGACATTAATATTAATTATTAACATTTTTTTCCTTAGACAAATACTGATAAAGTTTAATATTAATATTATTGATTATATTTATAAGTTTAATATATTCTAAAACTAATATTAATTATGACTAATATTTTTAAGCCTAGAGGAGAGATCACTAAAATTACATTTAAAAGTAGTAAAATAATAATTTGAATAAAAAATAGTAATAACAAAAGAAATTAATGTAACTTTAGTATGAGGAAGAAATGTAATTTCTTCACTACTTAATATGGAGATGAGAGGAAATAGTATTATTGATATTACATTATGCGTAATTTGTTCTACATTTTCCATATGATATTTAAAACAAAAATATATCAATAACAAAAACTATTTTACTATAAACCATAAGTAAAATATTTTAATGTTCACACTAAATAACATAATTTTATATCTACTTTATAGGTAGAAAATTAAAGTAATATATATATATATATATATATATATATATATATATATATTCACTTTCCATAACTAGGGAGATGTGTAATTTATTGTATTTCTAATATGGAGTTATATATAATATCTTAAAAATATCAATAATAAGAAAAGTTTAACATAGGTTATAACTAAAATATTTGAATAAGTAGGTTGAGTAAAATATTTTAACATGAAACATATATAGAGGAAAGATTGAGAGAATTCTACATAATACTATCCCACCATTGATATCTACCAAGAGCTTAGAGGGATCCCTTTGGAGACTTGGTAGAGCCTAGAGGGATCCCTTTGGAGATTTGGTAGATCGTAGTTAAGATGGATCTAGGTTGGTCCTTAGAAAAATACTGATAAGATTAATATTAATATTAATATTATTGATTATATTAATAAGATAATTTCCTATTATTATTGATTAAAGTTCATGTTATAATATTAATGATAATAATTTTATAATAATGTTGATATTAAGATTTATACAACATTACTAATAATTATTATAACAATAATATTAATGATTAGTAATATTTTCCTTAAACAAATATTGATAATAATATTATTAATATTAATAATATTAGTAATAATTATAATATTGTTGCATTAATACTCTATTACATTGACAATATTGCATTCATTTTAACATAAATATATTCTTAATGTTATAACAATATTTTATGTAGCAATTCTTTTTTATATAAATATTGATGCTATTAATAACATTATTATTAACATTTAATATGTTGGGTTATTAAAAACATAATATAATATGTACTATAATATAATAGTGTGGTTGATATGTAATATAATCTAATATGTACTAGGAGGGTTGATGATATTATAATAATGTGGTTGATATGTAATAATGATGCAATATATAATGTAACATGTCAATCATATTCAACAATGGTCATCGTCGATCAACAATGGATAATCATACAGGTCAACCATCGTCAAGCATGATCAACCATTATAAACCTATAGTGGATGGCTAGGGTTAACCATATTCGAACCATGATTAACCATCAACAGCCACCATTGCAATGGTAGGCATAGTTAAATCATGGTGAACAATAGATAAACCAAAGTCAAAATATAGTCAACCATAGTCGAATCATATTTAAACCATGGTCAAATTATGATCAATCATAGTCAAACCATGTTCAACCATAATCAATCATGATCAACCATAGTCAAACAATGGTCAACCATATTCATACAATCATCAAGCATAGTCAACCAAAGTCATACAATCATTAATCATAGTCATTCAGAGCCAAAACATAATAAAGGATATTTAAACATGTTGAACATGGACAACTATTGTAGGAATTTACAGGGTAAGTTCCAGAGATCAAGAACCAAAGGTCACTGCTCAAAAACAGATCACAAATCAGTACACCTGTATAATCACGTGGTTAAAACCCTCAAAGAGGGAAATAGTCCACGCCCTGAGCCAACATTGCCACTTTAGGGAATTTATTAATATAAAAATAAAAGTTACATATGTTTCTCTCATAAATGGTTACGGAACAAATGACCCTCCATGTTAAATAGAGTTCATGGACCAATCGGGTGTTAAGCCATGGATCAAGTTTCGTTAATACCGAGGTGAGAGATAACCATCGGATCACTACAAATCGAGACCATCGGATTATAAGTTACAAATGTACATGGTAAAGAAACACACTTTACCTAACTCTACACTAGACTATGTTATTATTAACTATTTCCTATGTGTCGGAATATCCTAACATCCCCCCTCAAGAACAACTTGATATAATATTGAAGGATTTACAAAGTTGACACAAAAGGAGCCTATTTCCTATGTGTAAAAATATCCTAACATCCCCCCTTAAGAACAAATTGGGATAGGATTGAAGGATTTACAAAAGTGACCAATAGGAGAAGGAAGGAGGCATTAGAGCCTATCCCCCCTTAATGACAACTTTCCTGAACTCCAAGCATGGATCGAAATTTGGTAAACTTCGATTCTGTGAGAGCCTTTGTAAAGATATCAGCTACTTAATCATTGGTTGGACAGTACTGCACTTCAAGAACACGATCATGAATGAGCTTTCTGATGAATTGTATGTGGATTTCAATGTGTTTCATACACTGATGCTAAACTGGATCTTTACATAGCTAAATGGCACTCTGATTATTACACAAAAGTGTAGTTGGATGCTGCTGATGAAGACCAAATTCAGACAGGATCTGACGAAGCCACATGGCTTCCTTGTTGGCTTAAACTGCACCATGATACTTTGCTTCTGGTGAAGAAAGGGATATGGCACTTTGTTTCTTACAAGACCAAGTAATAGGTCCTGAAACAAGCATGAATACATATCCTGCAGTGGACTTCCGATCGTCAGGGTCACCATCCCAATCAGAATCAGTGAAACCAATCAACAAGGGAGATGCTTCTGCACTATAATGAATCCCAAACTGAACTTTACTACAAATATATCGAATTATTCTTTAATCTGCTTTCCAGTGAATTTCATGAGATTGGTGCATAAATCGAGTGACAAGACCAATGGCAAAGCAAAGGTCAGGACGGGTATAAGTGAGATACAAAAGTTTACCAACAAGTTGATGGTATAAGGTAGCATCAACTTTAGGGGTAGTACAGTTGACTGAAAGATTGAATCCATGCTGAAAGGGAGAAGGGGCTGACTTATAGTCTTCCATGTGAAAGTGGTGTAGAAGATCACAGGCATACTTGGACTGAGAGAGGGTAATTCCTTCCTTGGATTGCAAGACTTGAAGACCAAGGAAATAATGCAAGTGTCCTAAGTCTATCATTTCAAACTTGTTTTTGATGCTAGACTTTACATGGTTTATATGGTTTGTATCACTACCACTAAGGATAAGATCATCAAAATAAAGAACAAGGATGGTGAAATAATTACCCACTTTCTTGGTGTAGACAGTGTTATCAGAATGACACCTAGAAAAGCCATTATCTAAGAGAAATATATCCATTTTGGCATACCAAGCCCGACGAGCTTGTTTGAGACCATAGAAAGACTTCCTAAGGTGAAAAACAAGGCTGGAGTCATTTTGGATAAAGCCAGGGGGTTGTTCCATGTAGATTTCTTCATGTAAATCTCCATGTAAGAAGGCAGATTTAACATCCATCTGATGGACTTCCCATTTAAAGGAAGCAACAAAGGAAAGAACAAGGTAAATAGAATTCATTTTGGCAATAGGGGAGAAAATTTAAATACATTCAATGCCTTCAACTTGTGAAAATCCTTTAGCGACAAGATGAGCTTTATGTCTATCCACTTTTCCATCTGGTCCAAACTTGGTTTTGTAAACCCATCTACATTTGACAAGTTTTCTTCCTTTTGGAAGAGGAACAAGATCCCAAGTATCGTTTGCCAATAAGGAATGATACTCTTCATTCATAGCTTCATCCCAATCTGGATGACCGGAGGCTTCTTCAAATGTTTTTGGATCAATTTTTTCTAGAACTTGAGCCAATAAGGAAGAGGCTATTTCAAACTAAGAACGTGTACGTCGTCGATCTATAGGGTCACCTGCAAGAGAACCTGCTACATCCTGAGTAGAGCAGACCCATCTTGGAAGCGGTGGAGTATAAGGAACAATTTCACGAGCTGGAGGAGGATTTTCATCCTCGTTGTCATCATCTAAACTAGAAGGAATGCTATTAAAAATGGAAGAGAGAGAGAGAGAGGTGGCACATATGTCAAATCAGGCTCACAGGCCAAAGGTGGCACACCTGCCGAACTAGGCTCGCAGGTCGATATATTTTCATCAAACTTTACATCTCTTCTAATGATTATATTTTTGGATTTTGGTTGAATAAGTCTATATCCTTTGCATCTTCAAAATATCCAACAAAAATACATTTTTCATTCTTAGGTTCTAAGGATTTATGTTTCGCATCTGGAATATGGGCCAAGCATCACTTCCGAAAACACGAAAGTGAGTTACATCTGGTTTGATGGAGCTTCAAGCTTCTTTTGCAGTTATATTCTTTAAAACCTTAGTAGGAGTGCGATTTACTATGCAATTTGCACAGTTAATGGCTTCTGCCCAAATATTGAGACCAAGTCCTTTAGATTGAAGGATACAATTAGTCATTTATTTTAGGGTGTGATTCTTCCTTTTAGCTACACCATTTTGTTGTGGAGTATATGGAATAGTATGTTACAATTGAATGCCATGCTTAGCGCAGAAGTTGATAAATTTTTTGTTAACATATTCTTCGCCATTGTCTGATCTTAACTTAAGAATTTGATGTCCAGATTGTTTCTCAACAAAGGCCTTAAAGGCCAAGAACATGTTAAAAACTTCACTCTTTAGTTTTAAGAAATATACCAAAGTGCGTCTGGAAAAATCATCAATGAAAGTTAAGAAGTACTTGCAACCAGAGAAGGAAACAACAGGAAGTGGACCACATAAATCACTATGCACAAGCTGCAAAGGCGTTGAAGCGTGCCAAGAGGCACGTTTGTCAAAAATACCCCGATGATGTTTTCCGAGTACACATCCGGAGGAAACACCATCTTGGCAAGATACCATAGGAAGGCCCATCACCATATTTTACTTACATAGAGTTTGAAGAGAGCGATTGTTTAAGTGACCAAATCGCTCATGCCAAAGTTTGCTCACATCATCATTATGAGCAACAAAAACGGAGGGAAGAGAGGATGACCCAAAGTTTCCAAACTTATACAACCTTGTGGAATCATCAAAAATTACAGTAGCTACAATATGTTTAGGATATTTGAGGTCCTTGATTACAACATTATGAGGTGAGAATTCTATTATTTTCCCTTCACTTGAATGAGTTTTCTGATAAACAGATAGAAGGTTGCATGACAAGGTAGGAATACATAGTACATCATTAAACTGACCATTATCTAGATGAATGGTTCCATATCCTACAACACTAAGAGATCTATCATCACCAACATAAATATGTTTGGTGTTACAAACATTTAAAGAAGAAAACATGGATTTATTTTTAGCCATGTGGTAAGAAGCTCCAGAATCAATGAGCCGCTCATGAGAAGGAGAAGAAGAAGAGACATTTAATGCATAACCAGATCCTGATGCTTGACAACCACAAGAAAAAAGTGCCATGCTTGAAGATGAAGGTGAAGAGTGTTCCAAATTGATGTTGTGCTTCTTCATTGCTGCTTCTAAGGCTTCCATCTTCTTAAAACATTTGGACTCTATATGGCCATCCCGATTGCAAAAGTTACAATGTATATCTGTCTTCTTCCCTTTGTTTTGATTTACCTTATTATTTTGGTGATTTGATTTTTCAGTTTGCGGCTGAAATTTCTTAGGGCCCTTGTTTGGTTTAGGACCATATTTTTTAGGATACTGCTTCTTGGGATTCTTTTGATATGGTTGTTTTTGGGCTACTAAGGCTTTCTTAGAAACATTTCCAGCAATGATAAGACCAAGGTGTACATTTTTTTCTTGTTCTCTTATCAAAGAATCACAAAAGGCATCAAAAGAGGGATTCTTGTCAGTGGTTCCTGAAGAAATGATGGCTTCTTTGGTGGAATGGAAGGCGGAAACAAATACAGAGTATGCAGGACCAAGCTTAGCAAGAATGCAATATATGAGGCTACCATCGTCCTTCTTGATCTTACAACCTTCTAAAAGAATTCTGAGGCTAGTGGGCCCGGATTTGATTTCGAATGCCAAAAATAGTTTTTAGCTTTTCTAGGGCTTCATCAGGGGTGTTAATGTCAAGGATATGAAATCAAAGATCTTAAGAAATGGACATTCCTATCAATCCTCGTGCTTGATCTTGTTTATTTTCCCATTTAGTAGTTTTCTCATCATTGAAAGGTTTAGTTTATTGTCCTGTGGCTATTCTATAAAGCGCTTTACTTCTAAGTATATCTACCATGTGAGGTAGCCATTGGAAATAATTGGTGTTGTTAAGAATAATTGGGCATGCACTTTCCATTTTTTTTTAACTGAATCTGATAAAAACTAAAACTAACTGCTCCAATGGAAAGATCTCAAAAAATTAGGCCATTTCAAGAAAAATGGCTCGAAAAACGACTTCCAGATGAAAAAGTTATGCCTCTTTAAAAATATAAGTTGTAGATGCCGAATAGTTACAGGAATGGGATGAACTGCGGCTTTTTAAAGAAAAAAATTATGCCCCTTTGAACAAACTTTTTTTACAAAAGACCCAAGACCTCTATTCTCATAAACTAACCCCTCACCAAGGGAGATAGTAAAAGGATCACATTATTGTATGAAAGGAGGAAGGGTTTTTTTCTTTTCTTTTCTTTTTTCTTTTTTTACTCTTCGGTGTGCATGCCTTTTCCTACACAAAAAAACACAAAAAACGAGCAAAAAACAAAAAAAAAACAAAAGCAGAGCCTTACGACAGAATGTTAGATTTTCGATTAGCCTTATCGGCAACTATCACTTTTTTACTATTTCTGATTTCCCGAGATCGCACAAAGACACAGGGAAAGAGCATACGCAAAAAAAAAAAAAAAAAAAAAATCCCTTTTTCATGTTTCTGATTTGCTGAGATCACACAGGGCGCATAGAAAAGAGCATACACAAAGAAGAGGGTATAGATCCAGAAAATAAATAAAACCTTAATACTGAAAATAAACGGATAAAAAAAACGAAATGAGCTTTTTAACATAACCAGATCTAAACTGACATGACTTGGGCAGCCGGAAACCTTTTTGCATGAAACGAAAGGTGTTCCTCACTGTAATAGATGCTCTGGATACAACCGAGCAGTTCTACAAGCCCAAAAATGTTCAGAAATAGTAGATCTACAAAACAGTATTCGCATGCAGCCAAACTGGCTTTGGATTTTGATCAACAACGAATGCGACCCTCAAAATAGCTCTGATACCATGTAGGAATTTACAGGGTAAGTTTCGTAGATCAAGAACCAAAGGTCACCGCTCACAAACAAATCACAAATCAGTACACCAGTATAATCACGTGGTTAAAACCCTCAAAGAGGGAAACAGTCCACGCCCTAAACCAACGCGGCCACTTCAGGGAATTTATTAATATAAAAGGAAAAGTTACATATGTTTCTCTCATAAACGGTTACCGAACAAATGACCCTCCATTCTCTTTAAATAGAGATCATGGACCAATCGGGTGCTAAGCCACTAATCAAGTGTCGTTAATACCAAGGTGAGAGATAATCGTCGGATCACTACAAATCGTGACCGTAAGATTATAAGTTACAAATGTACATGGTAAAGAAACACACTTTACCTAACTCTACACTAGACTAAGTTATTCAACTGTGCTCAACCATTATCAAACAATTGTTAAACATAGTCATGTTCACCCATGGTTAAATCATTCTCACATGTAGTTAATGTTTAATTAAAATTTTTAATAATACTAATATGGTTTAAGACACATTAGTTTACTAATGTGGTTGACTATGTTTGACATTCAAGAATCTTCAACTTTCGTCAAACATAATCACCAATTATTATTATTGATTAATATTAATAGCCAAACATAGTTGACCACATTAGTTAAACAAAGTCAACCTTTGTAACCTATGTTTTAATAGTTAACTATGATAAAAAACGATCAACCCTATGTTTACTATATTTCACAATAGTCAACCTTGTTCACTCATAGTCACCCTTAGTCAATGTAACTCAACCATATTCAATTATAGTTAACCATGTTGGAGCAAAATCAAACAATGTCAACCTTAGTCAAATAAAGTCATCCTTGGTTGGTCACAATCAAGATTTAAAATTTTTAATAATAACAATATTAATATTAATAAATTTGAATAATAATACTACTTATATTAATATTAATATTGCGATATTGAAATTGTACATAAATCTATCCGACGTCATAATGTGATAACCATTATCGCAATGTTACATTACATTGCATATTCTTCAATTTCATCATCTTCCATTAAAAAATGTGTTCAACCACATTTAATATTGTGGTTGAATATTTTAAACTCTATTTGATTATCCAGTTTTTCAATGTGACAACCAATGTCACAATGTTACATTAAATTGCAATTTCTCCAACATCGCAATCTGACATTACAAAATGGTTTCAGCCACATTTAATATTGTGATTGAATATGTTCGACTATATTTTTACTATGTTTGACAATCAATAGTCTTGAAATTTGACCAAACATATTTTCCTATTAATATTATTTATTACTCTTCATAATCAAACATATTGTGGCTTCGGAAAGGTGCACAAATCCATCTAACATTTCAATGTTATATAACATTGTAATTGATGCAATATCGCAATATGATATTACAAAATTAGTAAACCACATTTGCTAATGTGGTTAACTATGTTGGACTATGTTTGACAGTCAACACTCTTCAACATTGGTTACACATGTTTACCTATTAATATTAATAATCAAACATAGTGAACCACATTAGTGAGACATAGTCAAACATAGTTGATCATGGTTAACGATATTCAACTATGGTTGATCATCGTTGACCATGGTCAACTTTGATCAATGATTGACTATAAGTAAACCTTAATTGAATATTAAACAATAGTCCATGTTTAAATAATTGACCATGATCAAACTTGGTCAACCCTATTTTTACCATATTTAACATAGTTTGCCTTGACAGTCACTTGGTTGACAATGGTTGAAAACCATGTTCAAACATTGCTAACCATTCACAATGGTTGAATGTTGATAATGGTTGATAACCATGGAAAACCATTGCTAACCATTTACAATGGTTGAATGTGGTCAACCATGGCCAACCATGGTAGGCCATTGTCAACCATTAACAATGGTTGAATATGGTAACCATTGTCAATCATGCTAAACATTTGTCAACCATTCTCTACCATTGAATATGGCGAAATATGGTCAAAAATTGTCAACTATTGACAATGGTCAACTATGGTCAACCTTTATCAACTTTGTTAACCATGGTAAACCGTTATCAACCATGGTTAACCATGATCAATCATTTTTAACCATGGTCAAGAAGTGTCAACCATTATTAACCATTTTCAACCATGGTAAATGGTTCAATATGGTCAACCATGGCAAACCATTATCAACCATTAACAATGGTTTAATATGGTCAGTCATGGTCAACCATTTTCAACCATGGTCAACCATTATCAATGAGAATATGTGAGCAATGAGAATAAACCATGGTTAAAAATTATAAATCGTCGTTAAATATGGTCAACCATGGTTGAATATGGTCAACCATGGTCAATCATTGTCAACCATTGTTAACCATTATCAATCATAGTTAATCATGTTCAACCATTAACAATGATCAACTATGGTCGACCATGGTCAAATGTTGAAAACCATGGTTAACCATTAAGAATCGTCCACTATGGCCAACCATTTTCAACCATGACCAACAAGTATCAACCATTGAATATGGTCAACTATTGTCAACCATGTTCAACCACAATCAACCTTGATCAACCTCATCAAACCTCATCAACCATGTTCAAGCATAGAAAATGAATACACCCACATGCGTCCATTATAACTATCACAACAAATATAAATAATATGGTTGATATACATTTATTGGAAGCATTTCCAATCTCATACACCAATCGACATTTGAAAATGATGTTGATCGACGTAGATCAACCACATCAATAAATGTGATTGTGTTAGTAATATGTTACTACCAAATTCAAAGTCAAAGCATTGAAGCAAGCAAGGAATTATACAATGCAATAGATATATGTAACAACTTATACAATGCATTAGATATATGCATGACATGGTGAAAATGATCTCTCTAGCAAGAAATGTAGCAACAAGTTGTAAATCTAGGGAATCTTGGAATTTCAAAACCAATCAGCTTATCAAATTTGACGTCTTTAAGAAATTTATTATATACTTTCATATATTTAACATTCATATATTTATTATCAAATTTTTTTATATAATTTCATATATCTAAAGAACATTTTTTATTATATTCTATAATTTTTATTTATATGTTTGATTGTCAAATTGTCGAAACATTAACTATCGTTCCACGAAAAAGCACAATTACAGAGTCAACAAAAATTATGGACACTCCTATAATTTGAATCTAAAATTAAATTAAACCATCCTATATCCATCTTAACCCCAGATGTATCAAGAACCGAGAGGGAACAAATCTCTCGAGGTGAAAACCTCTTTTTTGAGTGCTAAACTTGAGGAAAGGTTTGCACCTGGAGAGATTTGATCCCTCTCAGCTCTTAATAGATCCGGGGTTAAGATGGATCTAGGTTGGTTTCAGTCGTGTGATTTCATACAAAATTCATTGAACATATAATTATTTTGATCATTTTAAATATGCTAAATATGTCTAAGATTAATTTGGTCCATTTAACTTTAAATTTTGTTATTTACCTGAGTTTGTTGAGATGAGAGAGAATTTTAGTAACTTGAACGATGAAAAATGATGAAATAAAAATTTTAAGTGCAAATTGGCAATGTAACAATGTTGAATGATAAAAAATGTGAATAATAAAAATATTGTAAATTACAAACAATCTTCATTGTGATCAATCTGAAACTATTTTATTCTATTATTATTATTGTCACACCTATTAGTTGTTTTCTATTACCATGTTTGAATGCAAATTGATTAACAATGTTGAATGATGGAAAATGGGAATAATAAGAATGCATCCAATTACAAATAGTTTACAGTTTTAAGAAGAAGACATTTTGAGTAAGAGAACATTTTATTTAGGATGAAAATTCAATTATTGTATTTATGGTTGAATTACTATAACAAAGAAGTCAAGTCACATCAATTAACGTCATGAATAATGTTTATGTGCGTACACTAAGAGAGATTTTGTATGCTTTGGAGGTGAGATATAGATATAGATGGAGGGGGAGAGAGAGGGAAGAAGAGAAAGGCAAAGACACAAAGGGAAGAATAGATATATACATGGAGAGAGAAGTGTTAGGGAGAGAGACGTATAAGAGAGAGAGAGGGAGTGGAAGAGAGAGAGAGAGAGAGAGAGAGAGAGAGAGAGAAGTGTTAGAGAGAGAGATTAGGGGAAGAGAGAGAGAGGGAGTGGAACAGGGAGGGAGAGAGAGAGAGAGAGATGGATTATATATGGAGAGAGTGTGTGTATGTTTGGCGGTTGAGGTAGAGAGATAAATAAAGAGAGACAATGGGAGACAAATATATAGATAGAGGGGGTAGAGATGTGCTTAGTATTTATATTTATTGTAATTCAATTCTTCTACCTTTTGGTTCTTTTTGGGCACATTTTCTAGTCAAATTTATCCAAAATCATGTAGGGATTAGTTGGAATTGCAATTACTAGCTATGTAGTCCACAGTCATCATCATCATCATCATCATCATAGAATTGTGTTATTATGATTTTTTTGAATCTTATTTATGTTCTTAAAATGAATTAAGAGAAGTGTTCCAAAATTACCATGGTTTTGATGACTTAGGAGGTTAGGAAAGTTGGTGTTGTGATAGATATTTTGAAATTGTGATCAAATTTGAGTATATACATGGAACTCAAGGAGAACATGCTCTTCAACTTCAAGCTTCTCATAATAAAAAAGATGATAGACTTGCACATCCCATGATGTTTTGGCCTTTTCTAACACCTAGTTTTTCTATGAAACTTGGGAGATTTGGTTCAAATTTTAAGGATGATGTTTTTCTTCGTTGCATTAATCAAATTCAAGAGCCACTTTTGACCATTTAAATTAGGGTTGACCACTTCCTTGTAGTACTCTAGTTTCCTTTTATCTTCTCTTCTTTTTTCCACCAAAGTTTCTCTTTAAATTTAGAATTAATAATATTTTTAATATTATTAGTATTATATAGAATGAAATATGCATATAATCCCTAATGATTTATCCAATATGTGGCATCTTTATTCCAACCCCACTTGAGCTAGTGGTCTTTTACCTAGAGCTTTAAGTAATTTTGAGGAGCCTCTTTTTGTCCATGATGTTTATCTTCCTCTTGTACATTAAGTACCTAGTCATGGTTGTGCACTAAACTAGGGAAATGGTTTCTTTTATGGGGAGGATAAGATAGGGTGGCTTATCTTTAATTTTAAGACTATAATTTAAAATATTATTTTGGATCTGCTCTACCTTTATGTAGGATACTATGTCCCCAAACTTCACATCCATATACGATAACAAGAGTGAAAACAATATCAAAGAGGAGTGTATTTTTTTTATATGAAATCCCACTTCTAAAGGTCCACTAATTTATGTGTGTCTTCATGTCCATAAAATGTCTTCCATCCTCCATTTATCTTCTTCTCAACATTATGGTCCTAATTGAGCTTGTGATGAATACTAATACTATGATATGTATATAAACACACTTCCTCCAAGCTATTGTTATCATATACAAAATTGTTGTACATGATATTTTCATATTTTATTGTCATAATGTGTGTGTTTAACCTGTGCGTAAGGAGGGGTAGATACTATGTGATTTGATGCTAGTGCGTGAAAATTGTGTCGAGATGAAAGCTATAATGTGAGTATTGTTTGTAACCAGAGATAGTGATGCGATTGACAAAGAGCTAGTCCTATTACAGTGGACTAAAGTTGTTGAGATATAGGGCTTAAATTGATTGCTTTGTAGAGCGTTGGTATATTGTTGTAGCTACTATGTCACATAAATTGCAAAAGTACTTTGTGTATGCTAGTTGGCTAAGTGAATATTTATATGCTATTATCGGAAATGTGTTGCTAATCTTTTCTATGGAGAACAAAGTGTAGCTATAGTGTTGACATTGATTTTACAGGGCCAACTATGAAATTATGAATTTGTTGTCATCATATTTCTAGGCTATTGTAGCCAATGCATTGTCATGAGAGTTTATATTGCCTTGCAATTTATATAGTTGATGTATTGTTTGAGATTTGAATATGTTGCTGCTAGTATTGTACTATTTAGGTTATGATAGTATTGGATGAGGTATGTTGTTGTTGCTAGGATGCCATTACTTGATTCATATTGTTGCTAGATTAGATTGGTATATGGCATAGGGTTTTTAGAAAATTTGAGAGTGTTGCGTTGCTCAAATATATTATAAAAGCATTATTTACGTTGAGTAGAATTAGCGTGCACGGTTGAGCTAGTAGGATGGAATTGGTATGTTGTTAGTATTTCAGGCATGAGACTTGTATATGCTATTGTTGCAAAGGATTGAGGGACTATTTTGTTGTATTTTCTTGGCTTGGTTTGACAAAGACATATATTTGTGACAAGAGAGTTGGATATGTGTGTAAGGCTTGTATTCCTATTAATTCCATGTATATATTGATGATGATGCTGGTGCACTGCTAGGGTTTGCGCAGAGAGTAAGTTTAAAATGTCGTTGGTATGAATATTTGATGTATGCATGTATGTTGCTACTCGGGTGGACACTGAGAGTATGTTCTTGCTAAGTCTTATCGTTGTCAGTATTTGACAATGTTGCTAAGTCTTATCGCTGTCAGTGTTTGACAATGTTAATGTATTGGGCAGAGCTAAGGTTACACACGTTTTTTAAACACTATGTAGTATGTACATAACCAAAACTAATATTACTTTATGAGAGTTTTCTTTATAACCTGCTATACACTAAAATACATAACAGAATGATATGTGTCTTCATCTAGAGATGCTATCCGACGGTGGGTGGTATATATATATATATATATATATATATATATCACTGAGCTCTATTTGCTTTTCTTTCATGTATTATTTGGTAGGCGCATGACGGAGCTGATACCACTTTCTGAGAGTTTTATTTATAACCTTTTATATACTGAAATACGTAACACAACGGTATGTCTTTATATTTATGGATGGTATCCAAGAGTGGGTGGTACAAGAGAGCGGTATGCATGTATATGATATTTTTGCAACATACTGAACTCTATTTGTTATTCTTTCATGTATCATTTGTTTAATTCATCTCTACCAATCCGAAATCAAAGCAGAGAGATAAGACTTGTCAACGAATTCAAAAATTTAGTATGTGGAATACTTTGAAATTCCAGATCATCAAATACATGGACAAAGTAAAATTCAAGTGTAATAGTGAAACTTCGATGACAGCATCGCAGTTGAAAACACTTTCAATTGCAATTATTTATATGCATTATCGGATCATGGGTAGTTTTCATTCTGATTCAGAAAATCTTCATGACCTTAAATATAATATAATATCCCCTTAGCACACTATCACCTTCTATTATTTGCCGAATTTCCTCATATTATGTAAAGTTGTAAATTAAATAGTCCTTCAGGCTTTGACCTTATAATGCTTCTATACCATTCTTGTCCTTATCAGCCTGCAATATGCAAATGAAATTGAAACAAACGGTCTTATATGCAAAATTTGGTTCTAAGGTATTCTGTCCCGCAGGAAACAAAAAAATGCAAGGAAAGAATATAAAGTGCAATAAATATAAATCTAAATACTTACATATTGCAAACAGTCCAAATAGTTTGTTATCAGGTGGGAAACTTGAGGGCCACACAAAGTCTGAACTTCCAGTAGATTTTCGTTGACAAAAACCTGTTTATCATTATCAGAGACCTTGAAGCATTCACAAACGAAATATCTGGTAAGCTCGTGTGATCGAGTCCTGTTTTCCAGATTGTCGATGCTTTTGCAGCACAGACTCTCAGTGTTCAAAAAGAAGGTTCCAGACTGTAAAGAAATGTAACACGATTCGAAAATACTCGAAACCGCCGCGCAATCATTAGAGGAAGAATGAACATTATATGCAACCTGCGCCCATATGCTTAACAGAACCGTGGCAATGGCAGCGACTGATACAGTTTTCTGAGACACCATACTTCTGTACATTAAATGCTAAATTCGATTTTCTAAATACTCATTTCGTGAAGAAACTTCATACCGATTACCCATATTATGTCTGGTTCGATTTCTCCTTAGAATTATATCATCTGATGAACTCTGAAGCAGAAGTCGTAAACCTTTAATGGTGTCTCTCGGCCTGACTTGCTGACAGAGCAGCAGCTCAGTTATTGGCTTTCAGAGACTATTATTAAATGCCCAGGCTTAACACCCATTAATTCCTATTGCAGCAACAATTCAAGAGATACAATACCAACCTTAAAAACTTTGCTTCTCATCGAGATCATATGGCTTAGAAGAGAAAGATTTGGTTTTGAAGAAAATCATATGGTTTAGCTTTAAGAAAAACATATGGTTTAGCTTTAAGGAGAACCTAACTAGCACAATACTTCTTCTCTTGCCCATTCTTGAAGTTCAAACCCTATATATCATTCATTCTCATATATATTATTATTTCATCGAATCAGATCGCTTGATTAGAGAAGTTGAAACGATATATTATTATTTCGTCGAATCATATCACTTGATTAGAGAAGTTGAAACGAATGGGATAAACGAATATCTTAAGAGCGGGAGCAGCAGAAATTAGTTATGTCCCGCCTCTTTTTACTAAGATCCCTATCCTGTTGTTGGAATAGCTAAATCAAATTTTCAATGTGAATGCCGCTTGTGGCGTGGCAATGTCGGTTATTGTATCACGAGCCTAGTAATTTGAAATATGACTGCACCTGGAAATGTGTGGATATTGTTTCAATGCCTGTATACAACCAGCTGTTTTATGAATTCCGAAGATGGTATTGCTATGGCCTAAAAAAACTACAGTCGCTCTGGTTAAAGATCTTGAGTCCTCCACAACGCACCCAAATCTTGAAGAACAGGGGAGTTGGACCCCTTCTCCTTCACTGCGAAGCTTTGCGCAATTGATTTGCTTTGTGAAAAGATTACTTTAGAGCTAAATGTGTTCGAGTTTGGTTAGTCTAACGGTTACCCCAACCCGATATCAATGAGTTCACGAGCAGAGTTAGTTGAATTAGGTTGCATCGTCATATACTCTATCGTTGAAATTTAAGCGTATACTTTAGGTTTTAGGTTGATTACTTTAAGTTTAGGTTTTGTGGTAGTAGGTTTATAGGTTTCTTTAGTAATTAGATTTTGGTTTTACGGAAGTAGGTGTATAATTTTAGGTTTATGTTTATTATAATATTTTATTTTATTAAGTTTATAATAATACTAATATTATTAATAAGGTTATTATGTTTATAATAATATTAATGTTATTAAGTTTATAATAATATTTTTAAGTTTTCTAGGTTTATAAAAATATTAACGTTATATATATATATATATATATATATATATATATATATATATATATATATATTAAATTGTTACTTTGTATTAAAAAAAATTAGGATTACAAAGTATTTTTTTTTAAATATGGCTACTTTATTATAAAATACAAAGTATAGAGATACATTCATTATCCACCAGAATTGTTGTGTTAGCCAATTCAAGCGAGAAATAGAAAGTTCAAAAATTCAAAATAGGGGTGCCCCATGAGGGGAAACTAGCCCAAGAAACCAGTCCATGTATCAAAGAAAATGTTGCCCTTGTAGGAAAACCAGCTTTAAACAACATTATACAATGCGAAAAATAAAAAGACAAGAAAACTAGACCTTAACTAAACCATAGAAAAGAATAGTGACAAGTATGAACCATGTGGTCAATCTTGTTGCTTCTTATCATCCTGAAACTACTGTTGAGGCAACTCTTCCTCAATGAGGCACCTGTACTCGGAGATGTCATCCTCGTGCTTGAACAGCTAGGCATCGAACATCGAAGAGGAGGCCGAGCGGGCACCTATCTCAGAATCCTTGACGTCTTCATCAGAGTTGCAGCTATCATCATTGTTCGAGGCATCCTCAGCTAACTTAACCGGCAGTGCCACCATTTTGCGTGGAAGATTGAGGGAGGCAGGAGACATGGTGAACTTGCACATATGTTTCCTGGAGCAAAAGCTAGAGGGCCTAGAAGAGGCTTTAGGAAGGTGCATGGATAAATGAACAGAGAGGTTGTGAGGATCTCGGACCTCAAGCGCAACCAGATTCAAAGAAAAGTCCATAGTTTTCCCAGCCATGGTGTGAATGGGTGGACAGGAAGGGGAGCCACAGCTTCAACCTCTGTGGCACCGCATGCGGTGGTGTCGTGGCATGGAAGAAGCTAAACTGCAGGATTGCGAAGGAAGCAGAGGAGATGGACAGGCTGCGTGACAAAGAGAAATTTGGCACAGATGGGCTGAGGGATGGTGGAGGGCCGCGACAAGAGCGGAATTGGCGTAGGAGAAGATAGATCCAACACTGAGAATAACATAAATGCTAAGAGAGAGTGTCTGAGGGACAACGCCATTGTCTATATATGGTAGAGGGTGGAGTAAATTCGCATATGGTGAAATGAATGTGCAGAGGATGGAGTAAATTATCACTTGGTGCAGATAGGAGGCAACAGACGGAGCATGGCTGGCAGAATAAATAGCACCCACACCACAGTTATTAACAACCACACCAGGGCCATGTGCCTCCTCGTGACGAGGACAAATGCGAGGCGACAGCATTGCCAGGTGGCTACTAGCTGGGTCTCTAGAGAACACCCGCATTCGAGGACGATTACAAAGTTATTCAAACCACTTATTATGATATTAATAGACTATCATTTTTCCATATCTTCATGGTTTCAAAAATTCACAAAACATAGCGCTACTCGAGTGGCATATAGAAAACTAAGACCTAAATACATCATAGAAGCTCTCTTAACTCGGTTGAATAAAAAATGAGTAGACAAAAAGCAAGAAATCTAACAAATAGTACATTTTAATTATTTTCGGAGGAAGGAATCGGCGCGGGAACCATTTCTCTTGAACCTCGAAAGTGTGGTGGATCCTCTTTATCAGATTTTCATAGAATATTCCCCTCAACATGAGAAAGACAAACATAAGCATCAATTATGTCCAAGAAAAAGAATTCATTTTTTAGCATTCTCTTGATATCTTCCAGGGTAGTGAAAACATTATATTACTCCACCTACTTTTCCTTTAGTAAAAGGCCCAACATGGTTTTCATTCGCTAATTCCAGGCCACAAATTTTAGATATTGCTTCTTCCTTCCCTTGGTGTGCCCAAGGTCAGGAACCCAGGTAGACATATCCTTCAATATTTCTAAATTGGAGTAGGAATGTCTCTCTACCCTAGCTTGAGTTTCCAATTTACGTATCTCTTTCCTTTTTTTCAAAGGAACTACATTAAAGTATGTGCCAATAGAGTCATGAGAGAAAAGTCTCACTCTTCTCTACCCCTGCAAACTAGTACCCCTCCACCATGCCTACATCACATTTTGTACCTAGGTGGCACGTATGAAACCAGGAGGGCACACTTGGAACAGGTACTATAAATATGTAAATTTTTGAAGATGTTCTATGCTTGATGCAACTTTACTTTTATCCCCAATGTCAATTAGCAATCACATAAACAAGAAATTAAAGTGTTGATAGAACATACCAGTAGATCGATAGAAGACAAACAAGAAAAATACAAGTGTTTTGGTGCGTTACGGTGGTCAACAAGATGCTTCAACCAACAAAGTCTCAATACGTTCAGCCAACCAGAAGTGTCACACACACAACCCTTAAAGACAGCTCATCAAAAATCAACATAATTCAACAAAACAATCCCACATCCAAATTTACGGCATCATCCATATTTACGGCATCCAGATTTACAGCATCCATTTCCGACATCATCCATATTTACGACATACAGATTTACGACATCCATTTCCATCATCATCCAGATTTACGACATCATCAATATTTACATCATCATCCATAATTACGACATCCATTTCCGGTATCATCTAGATTTACAGCATCATCCATATTTACATCATCCATTTCCAGCATCATCCATATTTACGGCATCTAGATTTATGACGTCCATTTCTGGCATCATGAGGATGTGTGTGATGAGATGATTGAAATGTCCTCCAAAGTTAACTCTATTTATATCAATCACTGAGTGTGTGTGACACATTTGTTGGGGCTGTAAAACCTTAAGGCCGACCTGCACACATTTTGAAAAATTTAAAAATAAATTCAAAATAAATGTTCTCCTCATTGGATCAAGATGATCTTTAGATCAATCTTGCACCTCTTCGAAAGAGCAACCCAATAAAAATATTGGTGTCTTCATCTGAGCATCACAACATGGCATTTGGACCTATTTGTCCAATTTTAACACTCCCTCTCAACTAGGGAAAACTCCATCCACCTGTGCAATCAAACATCGTGCGTCATCTCACCGTAACTTGCTTTTCTGGCCTCTTTATTTCAGAACAGAACTGGGTCAGTCACGAAGACATCATTCATGGCTAACAGATTTAGCCCAGAGGTCCGAAACCTCTATAAGACTCATAAAGAGTCTCATACCAACCCGGAGTTGATTTATCTGACCCGAAGTCAGTAGGAGGTTCGAAACCTCACTTGGACTCAAGAGAGTCATATATACTAACTCAAAGTTATTCTCACTTACCTGAAGTTAGTTGGAGGTCCGAAACCTCACATGGACTCAAAGAGTCACATACCAACCCGAAGTTGGTTTATCTGACCTGAAGCCAGTAGGAGGTCCGAAAGCTCACAAGACTTTATCCCAGATCAAGTGGTTGGACACGTGTCATCCTAGATAGAGAGTACGACAGTATCTGATGCATCCATCAGTCTTTGCTAGTATTCTCTAGCTTTTCCTACCTCATTGGCTAAATGAGAGGTACTTTCCATGTGTCCAAAACTCAAATGGGTAGGATGTATACAGGGCACAGATCATGAGAGGTGAACCAACTCAATCATCATAACAGTGGGGCCCAAGCACACCAACAAGGTTCGAAAATCCTAGTCCTATGGTTGCTTATAGCTCCGAGAAGCTATCCCTAAAGCCCCCCATATCTCCCAGAGCTCATCGTCAAATAGGACCCTCAGAATAGGGTCATTCCATGATACCAACATTCTCACAGAAGGTTAGGAACATAACCTTCCCCAAGGGCATTTTGATAATATCCATGACCTGCTCATTAGTTCCTATATGATTGAGCCTTACAGCGCCTTGCTATACCATATCTCGGATAAAGTGGTACCAGTCATCAACATGCTTGGATCGTTTGTGGAACATGGGATTCTATGACAAGCGAATCCCCCTCTAGTTATCACAAAGGATAACGGTGGCATCTAGCACATGCTCGAACAACTCACTGAAGAGCTTTTTCAACCAAGTGACTTCACAACAGGCCATACATGTTACAATGTATTCGGCCTCAGTGGTGCTTAAGGCTACCGATTTCAGTTTCTTGCCCAAAGTAGATCTACATGTGAAGTAGCATCCAGATGTGCTCTTGCGATCCACCACACTGCCAGCCCAATCGCCATCAATATATCCATGGAGTGTCATACTCCTGGCAGTGTATCTCAACCCATGGTCTATCGTGCCTCAAAGATATCTCAAGGGTTTCTTGGCACCAACCCAATGAATGTTATGATCAACCATGTGTTGATTCAAAGTGTTCACTACACAACATACGTCCAGACGGGTGTTCACTAAGAACATCAAGGCCCCTATGAGTTGAAAATACTCAGTAGGATTCGCTAACATGGGTCCAGTAGCGCTGCCACTCAACTTCTTAAAGTTGAGCTCCATTGGTGTCGACACGGACTTACAATCCATCATACTAAATCTTTCTAGAAGCTTCACAATGTATTTTCCTTGAGAAAGGAAAATCTCGCCAGGTCTCTCCCAGACCTCTAGGCCTAGGAAGTAGTGCATCAGTCCTAGGTCCTTCATCTCGAACACAGCAGCGAGCTCCCTCTTACACTGATGAATGAGAGGGACAACACCTGTCAGGAAGAGGTCATCCACATACAACACCAGAATGAGAGGCTTCTCTCTATCAACCTTGAAGTAAAGGTTCGGATTAACATTACTACAAGTGAAGCCTGGCTTCATCAAGTAGCTATCTATCCTCTCGTACCAAGCTCTGGGCACTTGCTTCAACCCATAGAGGGATTTCTTCAACTTGCAAACATCGGTGTCCCGATCCTGGACTTTGAACCCCATAGGTTGCTCCACATACACCTCTTCCTTTATCGCACCATGCAGAAATGTGGTCTTCACATCCATCTGATGAAAACTCCATTCTTGCATAGAAGAAAGGGCTATGATAGATCGGATGGTGGTATATTGGGCCACAGGTGCAAATATATCATCATAGTCTATGCCTTCCTTCTGAGAGAAGCCACGGGCAATGAATCTTGCCTTGAACTTTTCAACACTTCCATCAGATCCATGCTTGAGCTTGTAGAGCCATTTCGAGGTGACAACTGCTTTATCCTTTGGTCTTGGAACCACATCCCAAACATCATTCTTCATTATGGACTCATACTCTTTTTTCATAGCATCCTTCCAGACTTGATGCTTTACGGCTTCCTCAAAAGATCCAGGCTCAGATTGTATAATAGTACTCATGGCTGCTAGATACCCTTGGTATCTACTTAGCTTCTTGCTTTCACGGATGTCCCCCTTTGGGGCCATATTTCCCTCAACATCCTCGAGAGTGTCCCTGAGCCATGATGGTCTCTTCCCTATTGAAGGAGGTAGATCAATCAGGCCCATTGGTCCTTCAGCATCAGGCATTGTCTCATCCTTCGATTCTTCTTGATTTCCAGGCCTTGCTTCATGATCTTCCTCAGATCTCAGAAGATTGACTACTTTCCTCAGGGAAGCATCTTTTTCAAAGGTAACATCGTGGCATATATCCACTTCCATTTGACTAGGCACATATACTTTATAGCCCATAGACATTGTGGTCTCCCTCTTGATGCTAGCTCCTCTGCAAAAGTTCTTGAATTTGTTCGTCTCATATAATAAGAACATCCTCCCAAGGATGTCACCGGAAGCATACCAGATAGATCAGAATGCACTAATTGCAAGACATCAGATGTCTTTGTGATACTTGAGGGTAAAGGTCCCCTTGTATGCTTTCCTTCGGCACAACCCTGACATACACCTTCATGATTATTTGAGAACTCAGGCATCCCCATCACCACCTTCCTTGCTTCAGGAAGGGCCTTGTAGTTAAGTTTTTCAAACCTCTGGTGCCATAGTTCAATTTTTTGCATAGTATCACATGTCATCGCTTATAGTGGACTTCCTCCAACCTGGTAGAGTGTACCTACTCTAAACCCAATCATGATAGCTTCCTTTAAACTCTTCTTGCACATGCGCACCTTCCATCAATGAATTCCACATTGAAACCTTTGTCTTCCATGGCCGAAACAGAGACAAGGTTCTTCCTCAAATTAGGTACATATATTACATCTTGCAGGCGAAGGACTTGACCTTGAGACAAGTGGAGGGTCATAGTCCCTATCCCTTTCATGGGATATCTGGCATTATCTCCAAGGATAATTTGTAGATTAGTATCCTTCTCAACCATATCAGTAAGTGCTTCCTTGAACCCAATGATGTGCCTTGAGGCACCACTATCTATCAACTAGACATCCATAGTGTCAGGTGGAGATGCAACAGAGAGGGAAGATACAAGAATGAATTCATTTCTTTTATCATCAAAAACATTTTATTCCTCATACCTAGAATTTATTGACCTTTTGAAGGGTTGCCCATTTCCGCCGGAGGGAGCCTTCCTTTTCTTGACCTTCTTGAAAGGGGATTCTCTAGCATAGTGACCTAGCTCAGAGATGTAAGAAACCAGACTCTTATGAATTGAGTCCCTGATCATTAGCTTTTCTTTGATTTCCCCCTTCTTGTACTTTGATTTGGCAGCAACAGTTGCAGTGTATGGAGGCTCTTGGATTTTACCCTGCACATAGTCCATGACATCTTGGTCTTACAAATTAAGATCCAATGTCATCTTCCAAGCATGGAAGTCATCCTTCCCAATCAATTTTTCATCAGCCTTAAAGCCATTGTAGTTTGAGGAAACCATCCTCTTCTTTGGTGATTGCTACAAACTAGGGCTTTGTCTTCACCTCAGCTCTGATACCATGTAAATTTTTGAAGGTGTTCTATGCTTGATGCAACTTTAATTTTATCCCCAATGTCAGTCAGCAATCACATAAACAAGAAAGTAAAGTGTTGATAGAACATACTAGTAGATCGAAAAAAGACAAGCCAGAAAAATATAAGTGTGTTGGCGTGTTACGGCGGTCAACAGGATACTTCAACCAGCAAAGTCTCAATATGGTCAGCTAACCAGAAGTGTCACACACACAACCATTAAAGACAACTCATCAAAAATCAACATAATTCAACAAAAGAATCCCACATCCATATTTATGGCATCATCCAAATTTACGGCATCATCCATACTTACAGCATCCAGATTTACAACATCCATTTCCGACATCATCTAGATTTATGACATCATCCATAATTATGACATCGAGATTTACGGCATCCATTTCTGGCATCATCCAGATTTACAGCATCATCCATATTTACGACATCTATTTCTGGCATCATCCATAATTACGACATCCATTTCCAGCATCATCCAGATTTACGGCATCATCCATATTTACGGCATCCAGATTTACGGTGTCCATTTTCGGCTTCATGAGGATGTGTGTGATGAGATGATTGAAATGTCCTCCAACGTTGACTCTATTTATATCAATCACTGAGGGTGTGTGACACATTTTTTCGGGGTGTAAAACCTTAAGGCCGACCTGCACATATTTTGAAAGTATTAAAAATAAATTCAAAATAAATGTTCTACTCATCGGATTAAGATGATCTTTCGATCGATCTTGCACCTCTTGGAAAGAGGAACCCAATAAAAATATTGGTTTCTTCATCTAAGCATCACAACATGGATTTTGGACCTAGTTGTCCAATTTTAACAAAATAACTATGTCTGCAAAAAAGTAAGAAATGAAACTAAACACACCCACAACAAAGATACAACTCCAACCCACTAAATCATCCCTGAAACTCATGACATGTACCTCGGGCCACAGGTAATCACCTAGGTGTTGTACAATGGATGTAAAAGCCTCTGAAAAGGATCCCTTTCCCAACACCATTAAACATATTCTCAAACACACACAAGAAATTGAACCAAGGTCACAAACAATATCTCACACACCTAGTTAGTCAAGACCAAAGCAACCCTCCAAACTAAAATTTACAATTCACTAGATGACGCTCACTAAATTTAACATGAAATATAGAAGCAAGCCCCATGTACATTACAAATGCATGGAGACCCTTGAGAAAAAGATGCAGAAAAGCTGTCAAACCTTCCCAAGATAGAAAAATAGTCTCAAACAAAACACCCCAGCACAAAATCATACTTACAACCTCATACTCTACCATAATACTTAAGTCAAAAAAAAATTCCAGAAAATGGAAGGAATCAGCCTGAATTCCATGCACAGGGTTGAAAGTGAAGCCCACACCAGCCCACCATGCACTAGGGTTCCAAGATTCAAACCAAATACCTCAACACCAAAGATACTCCACTCCTACCAGCAATAGCCTCATGAATTGGAGAGTCGTGTCATCACCATCACTATAGAAAACCCAAACCACAACGTAAAGCACCATTCAACACCAACTGGAATATAAATAGTCCACAGAGAGGTTGAGGACCTATCCTTGCGTACTCCTCTTAATCCACCATTAACTACTCTGTGAGGCATCATTTCGACAGGTTTATAATGAGGTGAGGCAATTTTGAGTTTTGCATGTGAATGCATGCAGGTGACTCGCCGTGCCCCCTCCTAAGAAGTGTACCTCACATCTGAGGGTGGTGAGGAAAACCCTCAAAGCCCGCATTACTCTCATTAACACTCCAGTGGGGAAATTTTATAATAATATTAATATTAACAGTTACATATATAACTTAATAATAATTATTATAACACTAATATTAATTATTAATAATATTTTCCTTAGAATATTATTGATAAAGATTAATATCATTTATTATATTAATGAGATTGAGATTAATATAATCTAATACTAATATTAATTATGAGTAATATTTTTCTTAGAAAAATACTAATAAGATTAATATTAATGTTAATATTATTGATTATATTAATAAGATTAATATTAGTGGCATAATTTCTTATTATTATTATTATTATTGATTAAATATTATAAAATAATATTAATAATAATAATTTTATGATAATTTCAATATTATTAAGTTAAAAATGATGTTAATATTAACACTTCTATAGTATTAATAACAATTACTATAACAATAATATTAATTGTTAGGAATATTTTCCATAAACAAATATTGATAAAATTAAATATTGATATTAATAAAGTAATAATTATATTAATGTTGCATTAATACTCTATTATATTGACAATATTGCATTAATTATTACGTAAAGATATTATTAATGTCATACTAATCTTTTATGTGAAAATTCAATTTTATATTAATATTGATGTTATTAATAGCATTATTAGTAATGTTTAATATATTGTGTTATTAAGACATAATATAATATGTAATATAATATAATAGTATGGTTGATATGTAATATAATATAATATGTAATATGAGGGTTGATAGTGTAATAATGCAGTTGATACGTAATAATAATGTAATATATAATATGCCAACCATAGTGAATCATGGTCATATGTCGATCAATTATGGTCAATTATATAGGTCAACCATCATCAAGCATGATAAAATATGGTAAACCTATAATGAATGGCTAGGTTTAACCATATTCGAACCATGGTTAACCATCAACAACCTCCATTGTATTGGTAACCATAGTTAAATAATGGTGAACAATAGACAAACCATAGTCAAAATATGGTCAACTATATTCAAACCATGGTCAAATGATGGCCAATCATAGTCAAACCATGTTCAACTATAGTTAATCATGATCAACCATAATCAAGCCATGATCAACCATAGTTATACAATCATTAATTATAGTCATTCATAGTCAAATATTAATAAGGGATGTTTAAAAATGTTGAACATAGACAATTATAGTCAACTGTGATCAACCATTATCAAATAATTGATAAACATAGCCATGTTCACCCATGGTTAAACCATGCTCACATATATTTAATGTTTAATTGTAATGATTAATAATATTAATATGGTTTAAGACACATTATTTTACTAATGTGGTTGACTATGTTCGACAAACAACACTCTTCAAATTCGGTCAAACATAATCATCTATTATTATTATTTATTAATATTAATAGTTAAACAAATTTAAACAAAGTCAACCTTTGTAGCCAATGTTCGAATAATTTACAATCATATTTTTACCAAAGTGAAACATTTTCAATCTCAGTCAACTAAGGTCATCCTTGGTTGGTCACAATATAAATTTAAAAATGTTTAAGAATAACAATATTAATATTAATAAAATTGAATAATAATAATAATATGACATTGAAATTTTTCATAAATCTATCCAACATCACAATGTGGCAACCATTCTCACAATGTTGCATTACATTGTAATTTCTCCAATGTTATCATGCGACATTAAAAAATGTGGTCAACCACATTTAATACCGTGGTTGAATATGCTAAACTAGGTTTGATTGTCCAACGTTACAATGTGACAACCATTGTTGCAATGTCACATTACATTGCAATTTCTCCAACATCAAAATTTTACATTAAAAATGTGGTTAGCCACATTTAATAATGTGGTTGAATATGTTCGACTATGTTTCACTATTTTTTACAATTGATAGTCTTCAAGTTTAGCCAAACATAATTTCCTATTAATATTATTGATTAATATTAATAATCAAACATATTGTGATTTTGGAATGATACGTAAATCCATATAATGCCACAAAGTTACATTACATTGCAATTTATCCAACATCGCAATGGGACATTACAAATTTAGTCAACCTAATTTACTAAAGTGGTTGACTATGTTGGATTATGTTTGACTATGTTTGACAGTCAACACTCCTCAACTTCAATCAAATATATTTTCCTATCAATATTATTAAGTAATATTAATAATCAATCATAGTGAATCACATTAGTCAAACATAGTTTATCAGGGTTGATGATATTCAACAATGGTTGATCATGGTTGACCATGGTCAACCATGATCAATGATAGATTATAAGTCAACCTTAAATGAATATTAAACAATTGACTATAAGTCAAACTTAAATGAATATTAAATGATTGATTATAATTCAACCTTTATAGTTTATGTTTAAATAATTGACCATGATCAATTTTTTTCAACCCTATGTTTACCATATTTCATATTAGTTAGCCTTGATAATCACTTGGTTGACAATGGTTGATAACCATGGTCAACCAAAGTGAAATATTTTCAACCATTGACAATGGTTGAATATGGTAACCATGGTCAACCATTATCTACCATGGTCAACCATTTTCAACCATTATAAACCCTTTTCGACCATGGTTCACCATTTTGAACCATTGACAATGGTCAACTATGGTCAATCATGGTTATCATTGTCAATTATGGTCAACCATTATCAACCATGGTCAACCATTGTCAACCATTTACAATGGTCAATCATGGTTAATAATTGTTAACCATGGTAAATGGTGAATAAGTCACAACCATTATTAACCATTATCAACCATTAAATTACAATGCTCAACCATTGTTGACCATGGTTAATGATTGAATGTGGTCAACTATGGCTAACCATTATCAACCATTAACAAACAATGGTTGAATATGTTCAACCACTATCAACCATGATCAACCATTATCAATGACAATATGCTAGCATCAACCATGGTCAACCATTGCCAATCATCATTAAATATCGTTAAAAATGGTTGAATATGGTCAACCATAGTTGATCATTCTTAACTATGGTCAACCATGATCAATCATTGTCAACCATAATCGAACATTGTTACCATGGTAAACCATCGACAATGTTCAACTATGGTCGACCATGGTCAAACATTCACAACCATGGTCAACCATTGTCAACCATTGAGTATAAAAACTCTACTTACCCAAAAAAAAATCTATTTATATCACTAAAACTGCTTTTTTGTCCTTTACTTAGTTTATTTTCATCACAGTACATCCTTTTATAGATTATCTTTAAAGGATTTTACTTCTGTACTTTGTATTTTTCTTTTTCCGTAAGTGTATTCATACCTATGAATACCATTGCAGATCTTTGTTGCCTTAGTTTATAAAGGAATTCTCCTTACCTATATGGCATGCTTACATTTAGTTCAAAGTATATTAAGGTATGCATTTTTAATAGCTTCGCACCCTAATAAAGTAATTGAAGTATATATTTTATATCTAGAGTTCCCCAAAGCTCTACATATAGCATATACTTTGATATTTTTAAACTTTAACTAATATTGAAGTTTCTCTCTTAGGATAGATATATCCCTACCCCATGATTATGTTAATGATCATTAAGGTAATGTATATTGGATAATCTATAAACAAATCATTCTCTGTATACGTTTGTAAGTCTTTGACTTATATTTGAAATACATTAATGGATGTTTTCGTTCCTCATTACATTTTCCATCAACCTTTTACATATATTTTTACATAGTAATATGCCTTATTATGGTTCAAATGATTTCGTTTATATATTATGGTAATTCCTATTCCAACGTTATTATTGAACTTATGTCTAACCATATAATTGTATTTACCCACCCTACGGCCTTACGTGAACCCAATGTGATAGGTATCCGTATGGTAAATCTTATTATATGTAAATTTGGATAAGCCACGATTTTGGTTTTATTATTTAATTTATACCTAACATATAATTGGATAAGATATCCACACATTTAAATGGCGACACATATTCATCGTAACTCAATTAATTGTTTCTCCTTTCGATTTGATAACTCATTTAATTCCAGTACTTCTGGCCTCTGTTATTCACATGGGAATATTCAATTCTTTGGGACAACTGTATGGTAGATCACTCATCATCTCGATGGTCGAGATTAGTTTCTATTCCCTACAGTCAATTGATTTTGGCTAGGGTTAATTTTTGTTTCCATCGTTGTGCATTTGGGAATTTTCTTCACGGAGGGTTTTGCTCTGGTTATTCGTCGTCCCTCTGATGCCGAGAATGGCTTATTGGCCAAATACCTTTCCTCTACGTTATGATGCCATTCCCTAGAACCAGCTCGATAAGATCAATTCCACCTTTCTCTTACTCGTTGAACTATGTGAGATCATTAATATTCATAGAAATCGTTTTGGAGTTTCCCTCTTTTAAATGGTTTGTTATTTATTAATGTAGGCTTCAGAGTTTCACTACTTTGGTTTATTCATTCCTTGTATAGGTTTCGTCACTGTACAAACCTCGCTCATGAAACTCCATCATAGCCACACAGAGGTATTTTTATTTTCTTTTGTATGCAGGTAAGCTTTGCCATTACTTCAAAGTAAGGTTTCTTGTTATTACTATGTTTTCGTCCGTAGCTAGGATCTCATTCGTTTACCTAATAGTGGTTATTTAATAAAGATATCATGCTTGTTATTTTTGGGTTTTGCATTTTTAATAGTAGTAATTGTTCAACGTTAGGTAGAGGAAAAATTTGTTGAATTCATTAAACGATTTTTCCCAAACCTATTTACCCCTAAGTTGATATTTAGTTGTGTTTGGGGTTTAAACGAATTGAGAAATTCATATTGTTCTCATGGCCACTTCGATTTCAATTCAAACCGTACTTCTCTATTCTATAAATTTTACTCACTCATTTACCTTCTGAAAGTTTGGATGTAGTGGTTTACTTTTTTGTTCTCTGGATATAATTGAAGAGGTATTTTGTTTATTAAATTCATAATTCCAGTTCTAGAATTCGATAGACTTATATTCAAATTATTTTTACCGTATAGGCTACGCTTTCCTTTGTGTTTCATAATTTCGACCTTCATGTTTTTAAATCTTAGATAATATGGATTTGTAGGGTTTTCGATATAATTTTTATTTTACATAACTATCTCAATCTGATATGAATTCATCGATTATTTCTTCTATTAAACTCATACAGAGGTACCATAACATATTTCGATTTCCTCGTAGGAACTATGATTTACTGTGTATGCATAATTTTGAATTCACTGTGTAACTTTCGTTTGCACTCGTACTTGTTAATGTTAACTTTCTCAATTCTTAACAGTGTTTTTGTTAAATGAATTGGAAATTTATTACAGCATTTCAAATGTAATGGAATTTGTGATATATTTAATGTCTATATCTTATTCATACTCTCATCTTTTTAATATAATCACTTCGAGAACAAAATACATTTGGTATTTGCGTAAGGTTTGAGTTATAAAATGTATCTGTTTAAATTCAATTTTAAGTCACTTTATATTCAAATAGCCACTCTGTCTCTTTTAGGTTTTAGCATCTAATCATTTTCATAAACTATCCCGCATACAATTAAATCTTGAATGTATTGTAATAATTTCCATTCAGAAATTAAAATTCATTCGATGACATTTCCTCTGCATAATATGATCCTTTCTTGTACAGGACAACCCCTCTTTTCCAGATTTATTCAAATTCATAAATTTCCATGAGATACCCTGTATCTGGTTTCACCCACATCTCAGGTTAATAATTTTCTTATTTCTTACAATAATAATTCAGTTGCATACTTCATTTTCATAATTAAATTTCTACACTATTGTTTATTTTGTGAAGATGAGTGTTGTTATACTATTATATACAGGAGGAACTCCACTTCCTCGTGTTTTTTTAAACATGTGTAGTTTGTATTATTAATTACTATTAAAGTAGTGTCAATTTTTCTACTTATTATTTCTTATCTGTATATAACACATATATCTATGTGGTTTTTGTACAAGTACTTTAAACTTCGCGAATTCTACAACAATCACTTCATATTTCCTTTCCAATGACTTAACTACCGGTTTCCTTTATCTACAGGTAGGTTATCTTAATGTATAGATCTCATCATTCTAACTATGACGAGTTTTATCATTTTAAATGTTCACCTTGTAATTAAATTTAATAAAAGATAACTTTCAGTCATATGCCTTGGACTATTGTAACTTATATTTTAATTCACTCTTGCTATATTCTTGTATTCACCTCTATCAGAGGAGTTTTACATAATTCGGATAGTTATATAGTTTCCTTTTAATATATATATATTGCATCTATATGTATAATTATTTAATGGTTCTTTTTCAAAACACATGTTGTATCTGTATGTATGCATTTTTCCTAGTTTCGGAATTTGTACAGTTTAAATCTAAAGTAATTTATTGTACAAAATTGTTCTTTCTTGATTTAATGGAAATAAATCAATTCAACTGTATGTATCTCTGCTTCTTTCTTTGTTTACGAAAATAACTATGTATTTCTATTGTCACTTTCTATGTTTTTCTTAGCAGAGTTAGAATTACATTTAATCCCAATGATGTATTTTATATTTGTAATACATTAGTTAAAATAGACCTAAAAACATATTTAAATAGTTCTATTTGGGTTTAGAGATTATGTATGTTGGCCAACTACTTGTGTTAGTTTTTTTAATTATACATATAAATTAACTATACCTGATATATTTTTTTTTCTGTTAAATACATATGACACTTTATTCCCAAAGAATAAAATAGATTATCACATAGATTTATAACTCAAGATACATAGTTTTCAGCTAAACTCCTAACTAAACCATATTAAATATTTATCAATCATCATCATAATAACAAAATAATAAGACATAATTTAATAATTGTGCATATAAATTATAGTAAAGACTATTTTCCACCCAACCTTGAGGTTTCATCCATATCTCCCCCCGAGAAGAGACCAAATCCTCTCAAGTGTAGACAACCCCTTGTCTACCTAGGAATGGCTTATTTTAGCTTGCTTTCCCTCAATATGTTTTCATAACTACGTCGAGTTAAATTAGGATGATGTTTTCCTTTAGCCTGGGCTTTACTTTTTTTTTTCTACAAAAGCTCTTTAAAACTAGCTTTTTCCTCTTTCTAGTGTTATTTCACCTCTTCTTAGTAACTTTCCACTTTGCTGAGGTATCTATTAGATTATTACCTCCTATCTAATCTTTTGTTTTATTTTATTTTCTCCAAGGATTTTTTGAAGATTTTGGGAAATTCATTGGATTTAATTCCATCCTCATGGACTTGAAATCCTAGTCTCCAATTTACTCTAGTCTTTGCACAATAATTAAATTCCACATTTATTAAATTTAAAAACAATATGTCCACATATAGTTTTCCTTTAGGTCCACTTAACCTTTAGAGTTTTCAACTGTCTAAATAAAAGAAAAAAATAGGGATATTACATATTCTGCCTCTAAAACAAAACATAGTCCTCGGTGTTGAAAACATATCAGCTCACTTTTCAAACAAGGATGGATATTTCTCTTTCATCTCAAATTATCGCTCCCAAGTAGGTTCCTGAGGTGTAAAGTGCCTCCACTGCACTTTCACCCTAGCTACAGTTCTATTCTGGAGCTTGATTTTTCCTCGTGCCAGTATAGGAAGGGGCTCTGGAAGAAATTCCCCTTCGGTTTCCACCTGTATCACAATCCAATCAATTACATGAGTAGGTTTATGTACATACTTTTTCAATAAGGAAACATGAAAAAAATTGTGAACCTTAATATGACTAGGTAGATCCAATCTGTAAGCTATTGGTCCCACTCTTTCTAAAACTTCAAATGGTCAAGAGTAGCGTGGTGTGAACTTAGCACAGATAGGAGTATATAATGTACTTTTGTGAGGCTTGATCCTCAAATAAACATGATCTCCAACTTTGGATTCTCTATGAACTCTCTTCTTGTTTGCATAGCTCTTTTTCTGATCTTGAGCTATTTTAATACTTTGTTGAATCTTCTTCATATTTCTTTCCATTTCCTACAGTGCATCTAGTCCAAGAATCAACTTATCCTCTGGTTGACTCCAACTGAGCATAGTATGGCATTTTCTGCCATACAAGGCTTCAAAAGGACTCATCTGAATAGAAGCTTGATAACTATTATTATATGAAAATTCTTCCAAATGCATAAAATCTTCCCACCTTGTGGGTCTATCCATCACATACATGCGTAGCATTTCTTATAAAATCTGATTTGTTCTTTCAGTCTTGCCATCTATTTGAGGATGGTAAGTAATACTAAAGTTCAATTTGGTACCCGTTCCTCCAAATAGAGTTTTCCAAAAGGTTGAAGTAAATTTTTCATCTCTATCAGATATAATCATTTTTGGGATTCCATGTAATTTCACAATTTCTTTCATGAATACATTGGCTAGGTGAGTTGTGCCAAAAGTATATTATACTATTAAAAAGTGTGTTGCCTTAGTTAATGTGTCTACAACCACCATTATAGAGTCATGTTGATACTTGAGTCTAGGAAATCCAGTAATGAAATCTATGGAATCCACTTCCAACTTCCATTCTATAACAGGGAGAGGATTCAATAGTCTTGTAGGATGTTGATGTTCCACTTTTACTTACTCACATTCTAAACACCTTTCTTGATAATCACCCACATTTTTCTATACCTGACCAAAACATATTCTTCCTTAATGCTGATATCAATTTTTGATAACCAGGCTAACCTGCATAGTATCTCTTATGATACTCATCTAAAATTCCCTTTTTTAAACATGTCACATTAGGAATATACGATCTTTTTTTATAACAAATCAATCCTTCTTGGTTTTTTGTATATCCCACAACTTGAGTATTCTGCAATTTCTCTTAAAATTTTACACATTGTTGATCTTGCATCAAAACTTCATGAATCTGTTATTCTATCTCAAATTTCATACTACTCCCTGCATTGGTGAAAATTTGATGAGCATTCCTACTCAAAGCATCAACAATTTTATTTTCCTTTCCTTTAATATGTTTGATTTCCATATCAAACTCACTAAGGAAAAATAACCATCTAGCTTGTCTATAATTTAAATCTCGTTAAGTAAAGAAGTACTTCAGGCTTATGTGATTTGTCATTAATATGAACTTCTTTCCCAACAGATAATGTCTCCACATCTTTAATGCATGTATAACAACACCTAGTTCTAAATCCTACACATCATAATTCTATTCATTTTTCTTCAATTTTCTTGACTCATATGCTATTACTGAATTTTCTTGTAGTAATACTCCTCCCAACCCTTATACACATACATTTGTACACACTACAAATTCCTTGTTTGGATCAACAATTTTCAAGATGGGTGCAGTAGTTAATTTCAGCTTTAATTTCTCAAAACTACTTTGACACTTTGCTATCCATTCAAACTTTACTCATTTTTTCTGCAATGAAGTAATAGGATAGGCTAATGTTGAAAATCCTTCAAAATACATACGGTAGTATCCAGCAATACCCATAAAGGATCGTATGGCTGGTACATCTATGGGTACAAGACAATTCATTATTGCTTGTGTTTTCTCTGGATCTACTGCTAATCCATCCTTGGAAACCACATGACCCAAATACTGAATTTTCTCCTTGTAAAATTCACATTCGCTAAGTTTTGCATATAATTGATGTTCTTTAATTGTTTCTAGACTATTCTGAGATATTCCATGTGTTCTTATTCATTTTTGGAGTACACTAAAATGTCATCAATGAACACTAGTACAAAATTTTCTAGCTACGTGTGTAGTAAACTATTCATTAAACACATGAATGTAGAAGGTGCATTTGTATGTCCAAAGGGAAGGACTACAAATTCACAGTGTCCATATCTAGCTTTGAATGTTGTTTTGTTGATTTCTTCATATTTAATTCTAAGTTGGTGATATCATGTTCTTAAATCAATTTTTGAGAAGATAGTAGCTCCTCTCACTTGGTGAAATAAATCATCTATCCTTGGCAGAGGATATGGATTCTTAATAGTTAACTTATTCAGTTATCTGTAATCTATACCCATTCTGAATGTGCCATATTTATTTTTAATATACAACACTGGTGCGACCCAAGGAGACACACTTGGTCTGATGTACCCTCTGTCTAACAATTCTTGCCATTGCAGTTTCAATTCTATTATTTCAGGAGTACTCATTCTATAAGGTGCTCTATAAATAAGTGTAGCTCGTGTTAATAGTTCAATTGAAAAATCAATTTCTCTTTTAAGGGGTATATGGGGAATTTCTTCTAGAAACACATCCTTAAACTCTATGATTACTCGTAAGTTTTCAATAGCCTCTTTTTCTGTTTTCTCTCCCAAATTTTCCACTTATACAACATACACTTGAAATCCTTTTGTTGTTGTCCTTTTTAGCTGTAATGTATAAATTTGTCTGATAGATATTAGTTTTGGTTTTACTTTCACTATCACAGCTTTTCCTTCATTATCTATACAATGTATTTTTTTGTCTACGCAATTTACTATTGCATTTTTTTTCTCTAACCAATTCATTCCTACTAACAAATCATAAGATCCTAGAGTAAAAATATTTAAATGAATTTTAGTTTCATATCCATTTAAATTTACAACAATTTTTAGAAGTTTATGGGTCACTTTTCTTTTTGTTCCTATAGCTAACTATACTAACCATGCTTGATGAAATTTTTCTGATTTTATCTTACACTTTTCCACTATCTATGTACTCACATAACTTAAATTCACTCCTGGATCTATTAAAATAGAAATAGGTTGTTTAGCAATCATAACTTCAATTTCTATCATGGTTGATTGGTGTTCAGCCCATCGATCTTCAAGTGCAGCACTGGTCCTAGGAATGTTTCAACCAATGTTGTTTCCTATAGTTGCCTCTCGTACTACTTGAATGTTCTGAATCGTTATGTGTGGGCAGTCACATAACATGTGAGGTTCTCCATATCCCCAACACTTTAGTGGTTCTTTCATTTTTACAACACTTTCGTTTTTGTTGTTTTTATCCATTTGTTTAGACGCAGTATGTGATTGTGCTAGTTGCTTTTCCCCACTCTTATTAAATTTCTTCCTTTGGTGGCTTTTTCCAAAAAAATTCAGATATGCTAGTTTTACTCTTTTTACATTTGAGTTACCCTTCCACTTCTGTTTATTTTGCCAAATTTTCAACTGATAATTTCTACCTTTAAACTACTAATATCATAGTCTTTCTTTACGAACAACTTCATCCATTGTTTTACATTATCAAATTCAATTATTTCTTTATATATAGTAGGTAGGTAGATTAAAAATTGTTGTACTTTGGCCTATTCTTCTCTGATATAAGGAACATAGCGATCCAAGTTAGTGAATTTGGTAACAAACTCATCAATTGTTATTTGTACCAATCTCAGCTCATGAAATTATTTAGCTTTATCATCATAATACCTCTCATTCAGGTACCTAGACTTAAATTTGGCTTGGAAGTCTTCCCAGATAACAATTTTTTCATCTAGCACATGTACCATTTTTTTTCTTCCCACCAAAGGGTGGCTTTACCCTGCAATTGGTAAATTTCCAATCTAGCTTTTAGATTACCTCCGTATTCATATACCTGGAAGTATTTAACTATGTTCAAAAGCCAAGCTTCCGCATCCTCCTCCTTTTCACCATCAACATTGGGAGGTTTGATTTTTCGTAATTCCCCTTGTAGTTCCTTTTTCTTTCTGGAATTATGACGAGATGCTTCCCCACCCTCAGACACTTCTGAATTTGTTTCAACTTCTTTCCTCTTTCTTCCATGGTCTTCACATTCATGACTTTCCAATGAGGTTAATTCCTTGATCAACCTCTCATGCTCTTCACTGGCTTGCAATAATCATTCATTACTAGTCCTTAGTTGAACCATTTCCCATTGCATATCTCTTATCATGTCCATCAATTGATCATTTTGATCTAGTCGGTTTCCCACACCCCCCAGATCCACGTACAATTCTCCTTCTTCATTCATAATAGCAGTTGTACTCTTTCTACACTTCAATCATTGTACACAACATTTAATTAGTACATCAAATTCTGTAAAGAAAAAAATAATTCTTATTTTTTTCACAGCAGCATATTTTTTTCTTTTTCTGTGTGGGAAAAAATAGGCCCAATGTTTTCAACATGGGCTCTAATACCATTTGTAACAATTCTACTTACACAAAAAAAAAACTATTTATATCACTAAAACTTCTTTTCTTTCCTTTACTTAGTTTATTTTCATCACAATACATACTTTTACACATTATCTTTAAAGGATTTTACTTCTGTACTTTTATGTCATTTACTTAGTTTATTTTCGTCACAGTACATCCTTTTACATATTATCTTTAAAGGATTTTACTTCAGTACTTTGTATTTTTCTTTTACCATAAGTGTAATCATACCTATGAATACCTTTCCATATCTTTGTTCCCTTAGTTTATCAAGGAATTCTCCTTACCCCTATGGAATGCTTATATTTATTTCAAAGTATATTAAGGTATGCATTTTTAATAGCTTCGCACCCAAATAAAATAATTGAACTATGTATTTTATATCTAGAGTTCCCCACAGCTCTACATATAACATATACTTTGATACTTTTAAACTTTAACTAGCATTAAAGTTTATCTCTTAGGATAGATATATCCCTACCCCATGATTATGTTAATGATCATTAAGGTAATTTATATTGGATAATCTATAAAAAAATCATTCTCTAGATATGTTTGTAAGTCTTCTACTTATATATCAAATACATTAATGGATGTTTTCGTTCCTCATTATGTTTTCCATCAACCTTTTACATATATTTTTACGTAGTAATATACCTTACTATGGTCTAAATGATTTCGTTTATATATTATGGTAATTCCTATTCCAATGTTGTTATTGAACTTATGTCTAACCATATAATTGTATTTACCCACCCTACGGCCTTTACGTGAACCCAATGTGACAAAAATCTGTATGGTAAACCCTATTATATGTGAATTCGGACAAGCCGCGATTTTGGTTTTATTATTTAATTTATAACTAAAATATAATTGGATAAGATCTCCACACATTTAAATGGTGGAATATCTTCATCGTAACTCAATTAATTGTTTCTCCTTTCAATTTTATAACTCATTTAATTCCAGTACTTCTACCCTCGATTATTCACATGGGCATATTCAATTCTTTGGGATAGATGTATGGTAGATCACTCATCATTTTGACGGTCAAGATCAGTTCATATTCCCTACGGTAAATTTATTTAGGCTAGGGTTAATATTTTTTCCATCGTTGTGCATTTGTGAATTTTCTTCACAAACAGTTTTTCTCTGGTTATTCATCGTCCCTTTCATACCAAGAATGGATTATTGGTTGAATACCTTTCCTCAATGGTATGATGGCATTCCCAAACCTAGATTGGTAAGAACAATTCCACCTTTCTCTTACTCGTTGAGCTATGTGAGATCATTAATATTCAAAAAAACCATTTTGGAGTTTTTGTTTTTTAAATGGTTTGTTATTTCTTAATGTAGGTTTCAGAATTTCACTAAATTGGTTTATTCGTTCCTTGTACAAGTTTTTTCACTCTACAAACTGCACTCATGAAACTCCATCATAGTCACACAGAGGTATTTTCCTTTTCTTTTATATGCAGGTAAGCTCTTCCATTACTTACAAGTAAAGTTTCTTGTTATTACTGAGTTTTCCTCCGTATATAGGATCTCATTCGTTTACCTGATAGTGGTTTTTTTATAAAGATATGATGCCTGGTATTTTTGAGTTCTGTGTTTTTAATGGAAGAAATTGTTTAATGTTAGGCAAAGGAATTATCTCTTAAATTCATTAAATGATTTTCCCCAAACCTATTTACCCCTAAGTTGAGATTTAGTTGCGTTCTGGGTTTAAACGAATTTAGAAATTCGTATTGTTCTCATGGCAACTTTGATTTCAATTCAAACCGTCCTACTCTATTTTATAAATTTTACTCAATAATTTACCTTCTGAGAATTTGGATGTAGTGGTTTATTTTTCCATTCTCTAGATATAATTGAAGAGGAATTTTGTTTATTAAATCCATAATTCCAGTTCCAAAATTCGATAGACTTATATTAAAACTATTTCTATTATATATTTTATGCTTTCCTCTGCGTTTCATAATTTCTACCTTCATGTTTTTAAATCTCAGATAATATGGATTTGGAGTCTTTTCAATATAATTTTGATTTTACATAACTATCTCAATCTAAGATGAAGTCATCGTTTTCGTCTTTGGTTAAACTCATACAGAGGTACCATAGCATATTTTATTTCCCGATAGGAACTATGATTTACAGGGTATGCATAATTTCGATTTCACTGTGTAACTTTTTTTTTCACTCGAACTTGTTAATGTTAACTTTCTCAATTATTAACAACGTTTTTTTTAAATGAATTGGAAATTTATTCCAGCATTTCAAATGTAATGGAATTGGTGATATAGTTAATATCTATATCTTATTTATACTCTGAGATTTTTAATATAATCACCGCGAGGAAGAAATACCTTTGGTATTTGCATAACATCTTAAGTATAAAATTTGTCTATTTAAATTCCATTTTAAGTCACTTGCTATTCAAATAGCCACTCTGTCTCTTTCAGGTTTTAGCATCTAATCATTTGCATGAACTATATCGTATATAACTAAAGCTTCAATGTATTGTAATAATTTCCATTCAGAAATTAAAATTCATTTGATAACTTTTCGTCTACATAATATGATCCTTTCTTGTACAGGAAAGCCCCTCTTTTTCCATATTCATTCAGATTCATAAATTTCCATTAGATACCTTGTATATGATTTCACCCACATCTCAAGTAAATAATCTTCTTATTCAGTACAATAATTAATAAGTCAATTTCATACTTAACTTTTAGAATTCAATTTATACCCTACTGTTTATTTTGCAAAACTGATTGTTGTTATATTATTATATACAGGAGGAACTCCACTTCGTCATCTGTTAAACAGGTATAGTTTGTATTATTAATTAATATAAAAGTAGTGTCACTTTTTCTACTTATTATTTTTTATCTGTATCTAACACATATATCTATGTGGTTTTTGTATATTTACTTTAAACTTCACAAATTCTACAATGGTCACTTCATTTTTCCTTTCCAAGGACTTAACTATTGGTTTCCTTTATCTAGAGGTTGATCGTCACAATGTACAGACCTCAACCTTCTAACTATGACAAGTTTTATCATTTTAACTCTTTAACTTGTAATTAAATTTAATAAAAGATGACTTTCAGTCATTGTGCCTTGGACTATTATAACTGATATTTTAATTCACTCTTGCTATATTCTTTTATTCACCTCTATCAGAGGATTTTTACATACTTTGGACAATTATATAATATCCTTTCAATATACATATTTCATATATATATATATATATATATATATATATATATATATATATATATATATGTGTATATTTGTTTCATGGTTCTTTTTCAAAATACACGTTGTATCTAGATGTATGCATTTTTCCTAGTTTAGGAATTTGTATAGTTTAAATCAAAATTAAGTTATTGTACATAATTGTACTCTCTTGATTTAATGGAAATAAATCAATTCAACTGTATGTATCTCTGCTTCCTTCTTTTCTTACAGAAATAACTATGCATTTCTACTGTCACTTCCTATGTTTTTCTTAGTAAAGTTAGAATTATATTTAATCCCAATGATGTGTTTTATATCTCTAATACAATAGTTAACATAGACCTAACAGCAGATTTAAATCCTTCTATTTGGGTTTAAATATTATGTATGTTGGTCAACTATTTGTGCTAGTCTGTGTAACTATACAAAAAAATTAACTATACCTTCTATAGTTATTTTTCTGTTAAATACATATGACACTTTATTCCCAAAGAATAAAATAGCTTATCACACAGATTTATAACTCAAGATACATAGTTTTCAGCTAAACTCCTAACTAAACCATATTAAATCTTAATCAATCATCATCATAATAATAGAATCATCAGACATAGTTTAATAACAATGTATACTAATTCTAGTAAAGACTATTTTCCACCCAAACTTGAGCTTTCATCCACAGCTCCCCTCGAGAAGAGACCATTTCCTCCCAAGTGTATACAACTCCTTGTCTACCTAGGAATGGCTTATTTAAGTTTTCTTTCCCTCAGCATGTTTCCATAACTACGTCAAGTTAAATTAGGATGTTGTTTTCCCTTAGCCTAGGCTTTACTTTTGTTTTTTCCACAAAATCCCTTTAAAACTAGCTTTTTCCTCTTTATAGTTTTATTTCACCTATTCTCAGTAAATTTCCACTTTAATTAGGTATCTATTAGATTCTTATATCCCATCTAATATTTTATTTTATTTTATTTTCTGCAAGGATCTTTTTTGAAGATTTTGGGAAAGTCTTTGGATTTAATTCCATCCTCATGGAATTGAAATCCTTGTCTCCAATTTACTCTAGTCTTTGCAGAATAATTAAATTCCACATTTATTAAATTTAAAAATAATATGTCCACATATAGTTTTCCTGTAGGTCCACTCAACCTCGGTTATCCTCATCAACCCTTATAATTCATGCTCAACCATAGTCAATGAATCCAACACACACATGTGGACTGTATCTAGCACAACTATATTTACTAAAGTGGTTGATATACACTGATCAACAACATTCTCCAATCTTATACCCCAATCAATGTGTGAAAATAATGTTGATCGACATAGATCAACCACATTAATATATGTGATTGTGCTAGTAATATGTTACTACCAAAGTCAAAGCATTCAAGAAATCAACAACTTATATAATGAAATAATTATATGCATAACATGATGAAAATGATCTTGCCAACAAGAAAATGGAGCAACAAGTTGTAATTCTAGAGAAGGTTAAAATTTCAAAACCACTGAGCTTAGCAAATTAGAAGGCTTTAAGAATTTTTTTATATACTTTCATATATTTAACATTAATATATTTCTTATCAAACTTGAAGGCTTTAAGAAATTTGTTATTATATTATTATTATTATCCAAATTTAAGGTCACGGCCAATCCATATGCCAAATTAGTGTATGAGACCCCTTGTTTGTGGGACAAGGGGCTCACCTCCCTGCAACAATTTGACTCCTAAGTCTACAAATGAATACATAATCTACCCCCTCGAATGAAACACATTCTCTAAACTATTAGGCCCACTACATGTGTATTTTCATATATTTAATGAAAACTTTTAATAATCTTCTCAAATTGGATTTGTATGTTTGAGTATCAAAATTTCCAAACTTTAACGATTTTCCATCGAATTTTATTCCTGAGTTATAAAAAGCTTGATTACAAAGGAAATGAAGATTACGGACACTCCTATAATTCGAACCTACAATTAAAATAAAAAATCTACTTTATGAGTGGCACTCTTGATACATAAATTTACTATTAAATAAAAAATATTAAAAAAGGTAATGCAAAACCTTTTTAACTCAAATACCTTATTCGAAATATAAAAAATCATAAATCATAGACGTTTCTATAGGGAGATATATATGGTGGAGAAACTGTATAAAATGAGTTAGATTACAATTTCTATTATCAACTATCAATTACAATTATCTTATCAACATCAGGATGTGCACCTACCACTTTGAATCACATAATTTAATAGTGAATTGAATAGTATAAATGACCTTCATAAGAACATACCATCAAATTCTTTGGTCATAAGCTTCTAAAATGTAGTTATGGCATTCATCCCCTCATTACTCTATAACACATGGACATAAATATAAGAATTTTGAAGGTAAAATATATACAATAGAAACCCTTCAGCCACTATATTTCCTTTAATGATATTGAAGATCTTATGAAAAAAATAAGCCAAGTACAATTTTATGCTTACTCACATTTTGAAAATAGTCTTAACAAGAGGCTATTGGGTAGGGAACGTGAGGGCCACATAGAACCTGAACTCACCAACAGTACATTTGATAACCAGCTGATCTCAAATCACATTCTCCAGAATCTCTAAGCTCTTGCAACATGTTGGAATTTCTGATTATTCCTAACACAGAGAGGAAATGAAAATTCCTCTTCTAACATAGAGAGCAAATGAAAATTCCTCCTCTAACACAGAGATTTTGCAAATAAAATTGTGTACATAGAGAGATGAAGTATAAATTCTATTTCATTAAAAACTCTAAACTATTACAAAACAAGATTCCTCAAAATTATGTTGTTCTGGATTCTCAACAAAAAAAAAACTTCTTATATCTGCTACACACGCATCGCTCTTTCTTTCTGCTTCACTGACTTAGGGCATACACACAATCACACTCTTTGTCTATTTCTTTCAGGACATACTACACACAATCATACTCTATCTGCCTTTGGGCATGTTCCACTCCTTACACTACAATCTATTACATACATATATATATTATAAACATTTCATGTTTATAATATATATGTCAAAACATCTAAACTTAAGTTATTAAAACTTATGAAATAAAACTTGTATCGCGGCGAATAAAAAAAATTAAAACATTTAGCCAAAGGTTAAAACCTTATGAAATTTTGCGAATCTCAAACCTTATACAAAACATTGCAATAAGTTATCGCATTCATTTGAGTGCTTGATCACTATGCACTCAATCGATGTGAAAGAGCGATATTGGCTGAGCGCTTTTGACATGGTGATGGTGGGCCAACCTTTATTGCAAGGTTTCGGGGCTCTCGTGACATAGGCTTCAATCTATGCGATATGCATATGATTGGTCGACCGAGTTATGACTTGGCAGTGGTGGGGATGGATTTTATCATGTGGTTTGGAGTGTGGTGGCAAGGCTTTGGGCTTTTGCGAACAGAGCATGATTGGTTGCGGAGATGTGATGTGGACCTGTGGGATCCACAGGACTGACGTGGGGCGTTCAAATTTGAATCAAATGGTGTGAGGTGTATTGGTAGTTGGTGCAGGGTTTAAAGCGGTAGATGCGGAGATAAATGGAGCAGGGTTGCATGTGGTTAAACCACGATTTCATAAAGCGAAAAAGAGCTACAGCCACAAGAAGAAAAACAACTACTTGCAAGGATTTAAACTCAAAATTCATTTCATGGTGGAGTGCAATAACAAACAAGAAATTCGTTGTTACCGTTTGTCCTTCGGTTTTCCCATCATAATTGAATTTTTTCCTCCTTGCAACAGATTGCACTTGGAATTAATTTCCAACATAAAAAACGCTCTCAGATTTCATAAAATTATCTCTTGACAGTAAATGGTTATAACATGGTTCAAAAACCAGGGAAACCACTTTGCAAACATATGAGGAAGAATACATAGATTCAATAAAACCACCACCATGATGACGACATCCATTTCCTTCAAAGACTCCATATTTATGCACATTCAAAGCTGGTGAGTATGAGACCATAAATAATGATTTTGAACGAACTTCAAACCCATTGTTGGGATCTTGCTTCCAATTGTACTACCATTTTGAATCAACAACGTAGAAAATACAATGGGGGATATTGACCCGTGAAATAACTCACATCTACTATTGCTAAAATAACCTCTCACTGATTTACATAAAGATGAAATGGAAAAGCAGCTACAACTGTGTTACAACAACTCAGACTATGCGTCTAGACTCTATGCCTTTCCATTACAACTCAACTCTATTTATACAAAACTAAATTTGGTTATTTTCCCCTTCAATGATCAATGGGTTAAGACGATTGCACCCCTTCAAATATGCGCAAGTCATGGCGGTGATGGCATGGCAGTGACAGCATGGCAGTGATGCGGTGCATTGTGAGAGTAATTACTTCCAACAACACGTTGGGAATTTGAGCGCATCTCGATGGAATAATAGATTAACAAACAAACTGATATATGAAAGCATTTTGTTTGTTTCTAGGTGATAAACTGCATGGTTTTCTAAGGCCAATTCATTTTCCCAATCTCTATAATTGATTGTATAGCCTTATTTATTTGGCTGACCAGAAAATTATTACTTACAATGAACTTCAACTAAATTGGAAAAAAATAATCAAATTAAGATATCATTTTTATTAATATAATTTAAAATGGTAAGTTAATTTTATGTTAGATACAAGACTTTTGTGATTCATAAAGTAGATGAATATTTTTCAGATCAATTGCATCATTAAAATTAATCTTAATGATGTGATTAATCTGAAAAACACTTATCTAAGTTAATTTTATTCAAATAGTTTAAAAGTTATAAATTTAAGATATATATATATATATATATATATATATATATATATATATATATATATATATATATATATAACATTGTTAAAGTTTTTGGAGTTTTAAATTAAATACTATAGAAAGTTTGAATTGAATAATTCATCCTTTGATGTGTTCAGGTGGTTGTTTGTTTTTCTTTTCAAGATAAAAATTTGAATGAATTTAATTTTGTGAAAAAATTAAATTTAAGATTTGAATTAAAAAAAAAATTAAGATTATGAAGCTTTAATTATGAGATGTGAGTTTTGGAAATTATAATTAATGTTATGTTCTTCAGTTCAGTAATATTAATATCATTTTTTTTGGGATAAGAGAATTTATTCAATTTATTTAACTAATACATAAACTATTTCTTAGTCCGTCTCCTCTCCTCTTAGAATGGCTAAACTATAAAAAAAAATTTAATTAATGGATACAAACTTTTATTTAATTAATGGATACAAACTTTTAAAATAATGATTAGAATCTTTTTGCTAATATCAATTTCACATTTTTATCTTTCAAAATATCGTTGTATATAATAAGTATTAAATGAACTATTCAAAATCACTCACCTTAAATAATTATTTCCAAAATAATATTTAATATATTAAAAACATTAAATATTTTTGCTAATATCAATTTCACATTTTTATCTTTCTAAATATAGTTGTATATAATAAGTATTAAATGAACTATTCAAAAGCACTCACCTTAAATAATTATTTTCAAAATAATATTTAATATATTAAAAACATTAAATAAAGACTTTAAAAAAAAATTATTATTAAAACAATAATAACAAAAAACCTAGATAGCATTGAATAATTAACTCACTTATCTTTTTCATTCCACGAGATTAGAAAATATTAAAATATTCTTATTATTATTACTTATATGATAAAGGGGACCTTGTTTAGCACTCTAACAGTTTAAACAGGCTTACAGTGCCATGAACATTAAACAAAACTTAAGCGTCTGTCAAAGCTCGATATAGATTAGAGATAACAATATATTCTTATTATTATTTATATTATAAAGGGGACCTTGTTTAGCACTACAACTGTTTAAACATGCTTAATAACATTTTAATAACTTTTTTTCTTTTCAATTGGTTCTCTGTAAATTCATGAACCACGTTAAGTTCTCTCTTCCTAAAAGCAGTTGCAAAGTGGGTCATTTGTTTATGTACAACAATAATTTTATTGGCCGTCCAAAAATATTCACATAAAAACCATTGCTTCTTTGGGTTCTCGTCTCCCCTGTAAAGGTGGATACGTAGTTTTTTTCGTTTCCTTTGGACTGGTCGACCAGTCTTTCGTATCAACTTCGATAGTTAGGCGATGCGTCAGACGTGGGGTACTTTCTTGTTTTTTGACTTCAAGTTTTGTATAACTTATGAATATATCATCATTTTTACAGCCTCTATGTATTCAATGAACCGATTCGTTCCAGGTCATGTCGATTCGACATCTATGCCTTTTTTTTTCCTCTTCTTTTAGTAGATAATAATTGCAGTAGGCGGTATGTTCATGAGATGTTGAATGTCGAAAAGTATATCATCATTATCTTGATTATCAATCCAATTTTGGTTTATGGAAGGAATCTCATTTTTTATCTTTTCAGTATTAGAATTAGTTAGGATTATGCTTACTTTAGTATATGTTGGATTGGGTTTGTTGAGAAAGTTGAGAGAATCTCTCAACTTCTCTCTCTAAAATTAGAATTAGTTTAATTATATATTTGATATATCTGATTATTGAAGATATAGAAATTATTATTTTGTGTGTGAATCCTGTGCGTTTCTGCTCTCTCACAATTTCTGATATGGTATCAGAGCCAAGTTGAGCTTAATCCCTCACGGGAGTGCTCAGGAAAATGAAGAGGAAATTGTGATAATTAATTTTACAGAAATAAGATTTGTGTAGATTATTGTGTGAATTTATGTGTGTGAGTTTGAGTGAAATATTTTGTGTTTTATAACAGTGTCACTGCTGAAGGAGATTTAATTTTGAGAAAATTATTCTAGAATTCGCTGTGTAGGAAGGGTCATCCAAGGCATTCGAATAGCGCATAAATGTTGAGTAACAGTTTTATAATTAGTTGAGACGCGCTTAATATCGTTACCAGAAAGGAGGGCGAGGAGCAAATTTCTGTTATCTTGTACAGTTGGGCAATTAAGGAATGGGAGCTCCACGATAGCCAACGGAATGAGAATTGCAGCCAGCTTGACAATATGCCTTCAGTTCCTGTTTGTAATCGATGCGGTGATGGCCAGGATTTGGGAACCCTCGCTGGAGACGATTATGGAGAACGAGATTTTTTACCCACGAAAAAGTAGCAGAAAAGAGGGGGATTCAGTCCAAAAAAGGAATCCTGACAATGAAAGGATTGAAGAGCGAGTGCTCTCCTCGTGCAGGGCCAAAACCAGGCCAAGTTTCCGAATGAAGAAAAGGGATGCCAATGCTAATGTAATTGTTCTGTAATTGCAGAAGAAGATGATGATTATGATGAGAAATCAGCAATAATGTGTTTATTATTTGCTGTATGTATTGATTGATGGCAGCATTATCGCAAGATCCGGAGCTTCATTCAAATTCATGGGGTCTGTCGATCTGACAGCTGATGAAATGGGGTTTCAGTAAACGTATGATGATTCCCGTGAGAGGGGCACGGAGCGCTTTTAAAAGTTGGTGTTGTTCTGTCTGGCCTACAAGATTGATGATGCCAATCCAGGCTCGGATCTCGCTGGTGAAACTGCAGCTGCAATGGCAGCAGCGTCTATTGCCTTCACAACATCGAATGCAACGTATTCCTCTACCTTGTTATTTGCATTTGCAACGTATTCCTCTAGCAGCGTCTAGAGCATGCAACGCAGTTATTTGCATTCGCCAACGAATAGCGTGGGCTATATGATGACAATATCAGCGTAGCAAAGAAGTAATCGAGTGGATACTCATGATTTTCTATTCAAGCTTCCGATTTGACAATGGTGGAATGCTGAGGAGGAAAACACAGCCGAGGGACAATGGAGCTATTCATGGGAAGAAAATTGAATTATTTCTCAATTGCGTGTTCAAGGATAGCTGTGACAGATCTTAGGGTTTATTGTGTGAAATTTAAGCTTATATTTATTGTTATGAGATTTGTGTATTAAAGAACCACTTATTGAAAAAATTAGCATTATTTAAATTAGTCGTTCTTGACGTTCTATAGGGACGAGAGAACAATTGGCTAATTTGATTGTATGAATTTGTTGTATGCTGATCTTGTTGTGCTACAGGCCAAGGAGCATCAGTTACAGGTTACAAGCAGGTCAAGTTGTTAGATTAACTCTTGAACACATTCAGTATTCAGACCATTTGCCTAGCCACTGATGGATAGCCGAAAGCGAAATATCCGACAGATGGTGATTGGTCCATAGGATGGTTCATCACTTGTCAGCTCTATCGCGGAAGCCCCGACGAGCCGAGTTGTCAATATTGTTGATCTTGCAAAGTTCATTATTGCTGGTCAGAAACAAATGTATTTTAAATGGGTTGAATGGTAGCTCGAAAATGGTGGAGAAAAGAGCGTTTCCTATGAGATCTCAGAGTGGGTACAGATGTTAATGAAGACCAGATCAGACAAAGACACAAAAAGTTTAAAGTGTTGTAATTGTGATTAATTATATGTTTTGTAAAGTAAGCATTAAGGGAGGGTATTAGATTTAGTTAGGATTATGCTTACTTTAGTATATCTTGGATTGGGTTTGTTGAGGAAGTTGAGAGAATCTCTCAACTTCTCTCTCTAAAATTAGAATTAGTTTAATTATATATTTGATGTATCTGATTATTGAAGATATAGAAATTATTATTTTGTGTGTGAATCCTGTGCATTTCTGCTCTCTCACAATTTATGATATTCAGTCTCTCAAATTTCCCTGCTCATCTCTTCTGTACCAAACCGTTGATGGTTATAAATTAATGTGAATTTATTTTTGGAAGAATTACCTAATAACGTGACTTGATATTGATATAACCAGGGAAAGCGAAATGTTTTGTTTAGTCATCAATTTCCATATTGTTCACCTAGATCCCCAAACTTAGTTGTATACTATCGCTTCTCTTCAAATTCAATGGTGTTAAACCTCTCAACCCTTGATGTTGAGTATTTGAGGAGTCCCATGTTGAACCCTTAGTTAAACTGAGAGAGGGGGTGAATCAATTTAACACATTCATGGACTCTTAAAACTTTTTCATTAAAATTTATTTACACCTTCATTTCATGTTCAACTTAATATGTGAGTAATCTTAGAATGTGAGTAGCAAGTATTAATATAATGTAACAACAGACTTAATATGAGAGTAGCAAGTATTAAGCAGATGATATAAACCATATCAACACATAAACATTATGCACAGAGACACCAGATATAAGTGGAAACCCATAAAGGGAGAAAACCACATCTCATTATTGTTATGATGCAAAGGAAAGCTCCAAATCCCTCTCACCACTGATTTTCTATAGGCTCCAACCTACAGGAGGCTCCTACCTCAATTCTGAAAGCTACAACTTGCAAGGAAGCTCCAACTCCCATCAATTTTTTGCAGGCACCAACCTACAGGAGGCTCCAACCTCTGTCAGCTACAACTGACATTTTATCAAGCTACAACTTGATGTGGAAGCACCAACTCCCATCTATTTTCTGCAGGCTACAACCTACAGGAGGCTCCTACCTCAGTCAGCTACAACTGACATCTATCAAGCTACAACTTGATAGGGAAGTTCCAACTTCCTTAATCTTTCAAAAGAAAAAACTTGCTGATTTACCTTGGATATCAGCTATGTTATGTACCATCTTCACTGCTGTGCATCGATCCTCATATCTGCCCTGTATCATCTCTGCATCTTCTCGGATTCTCTATCAGCTCCTCCTTCTTCTCTGCTTAGCTCCTCCTCCTTCTCTGCTTCACTGCTTCATTTCTGCATTCTCTAACCTCTCTAACCTCTATATGCATATCAAGGTGATATCATTTATAGAGATTTCCTTATGACTGTTAGCATTCCACAGGTAATTCGAAGTGAATAGCCCTAACTCTTTGCCTTCTACATTCTCATTTCTCTGTCCAGCTCACTCAGAAAAATATAGCAATTTGTATACATTTCAGTTTTTCAGTGGAGTTTTGTTTTCCTACCGGAGACTTGCCAATGCATCACAAACAATATAAAATCAATTAAGGCATTTTACATTCACATTTTCAGTTACATTTATAAATTTCACTCAGCCCTTTTCCTGGCCTTTGGCTTTGTTGGTTTTGTCTTTTCTGCTGCTGTTAAGTAATTGCCCTGCATACCTCTGTTTACTACAACTCTGTGCACCTATGCATGTACACCTGTCAACTACAATTGTGTATATGTTGCATATATGCATGTTTTACAAGTTTAGCTCCCCAATAACTCTCAAACTCTCATTGTATATAAAACTGCCTCTTCATTCATTTGTCTTGGACTAATAATTAAAACAAATGTGTGTGGAAGCTTTTATTTTTACATTTGCTGGTTATCAAAATCATTTAACCCTGTTACATTCTCTGATATGGTCAAAAAAAAATTTATCTCTGTGCATATAGAGATTCACCTCCAATTTTGCTATGTTTATAAATCCATACAACTGATTACACAATGGAACTTTACTTTTCCTTTCGTGGTAAAACCCATATGGTAAGGCCCATCACATATCTGAAATGATCTTTAACTTTAATATATGACTATGCAACCATATATGTATATCAGGCCCACACTATATTCACATTTATATTTCGACAAGCAATTCTTTTAAGCACCACTAATATGGTTTCATGTGCAAAATCCAATCAACTCTTGATCTCGGTAATTTTCCCGAATGTGCGGAACACTACCTTTAATCCTCAATGGTAAAAACCATAACCAAACTCTCTCTTACATATATTCGAATTCATACCCGAACATTACACTTAAAACCATAATATGAGTCTCACCCACGAGACTTCACATATCCTCACACGCTATGGTTTTAAACCCATCACATAATGAGGATAGCACACCGGTTCTCAGAACGTAATTATATTCACGCGCATGTCCTTGATTAATAAGTATCAAAGGTATGGACGCAACCTTCATGACTACCATTATAAATCTGGGTGTCTAGCCAACATCTCAATTAATAATCAAAGTTCAACGTTGACTCAACCCTCAAGGCTCCAACGCATATTAATACCCATATCTACGATATCAACTCCTTTGGAACTTCATACCTAACTGGTTATTCGGGCCCACACATGAATATATCGTCCATCTTAATGATGGTCACATTTCTTCACACTTCCGCAGAACTTTATCAACCAACTTTATGCATTTCAAACTTTATCAAATCTTGACTTTGATTTAATACACACCCATTTAACCTTTAAATAAATCATTTGATTAAATGCTTCAAGCCTACAGCTTAACACATACCTTGCCAATTATCTTCGCGCAGCTTGATAATGCGACCATCGTAGATTTCTCCAGTTCACAATTGGACGGATGTCGTGCATGTCGCGTTTTCTCAAACTCCGAATGTTAACCCGCAGAACTTACGCGATGAGCTGGGGCCCAGTGGTTAACCTCTTGTTCACATCTGACGGTTGAGGTGTCGTCGGATCAGTTTCGGTGATCAGACGGTTATAAACGTATATCACGTTTTTTCTCCATCCGACCTTTAACACATTAAAATCGCGCGATAAACGTTGTTTTGGAAAACCACCTTAGGACACGTGGCAAGCAAAGACATATATCAAGTTATTTTTCATTATACCACTTAATATTTTAATTATCGCGCGAACCCACTGGTTTTTGAATGCTGGTTTTACTGTTTGTTCAGGGTTTCGTCTAGCACATGGTTCCGCTTCCTTCATTTATTAAATTTTCGCCTTTACTTCCATAAACTTGCGCTATGCAGCATCTTTCATAACTGAATTAAAATGCGCCATTGCTCACAGATGACTTCTGATTCGCTTGTTATATAGTGGCACTACAAACATAAATTAAAGTCCTTTCAACTGCGTCTTTGTTGATATAAACTCCACCCTTTGGTATTCTTTCTTCGCACGGCTGTGTAAATGTAACTCAGGCCCAGATTTCCTTTTAGGGCATCGATCCTCCCGTGGCTGATACAGTCACTGTATCTATTTTCACGTACAGGTGTGGGGTCTCAGATTTAACATAAACTCTATGACATAGCACCGTTTCCCTCGATCATGTGCAGGATTACAAAATAAAACTTATACATAGAGATTCACACTCACACATTGCCCACACAACTAAGTAACAAAACTCAAGCCCATTCACGCAGGGTTCAAATTAATCAGTACGCATTTAGCTCTATACCAGATTCTTTATACATTTCTGTACACAACCCTATTACATTCGATTCAACAACACTGATTCCTTTTGGTAGGTGCAGAGTATTATCTCACCCTATTTCAGGGTCTCTTCACATAGAATCAAGTATTCTCTCCAGAAACTAAATCCACCATACACACACATTCACGAACATTTTCCCTCATTCATATAGACAAATGGATTCACATACAAAACTTCTTGTCTTGGTCAGTCATATGTATAATTTCGCTTTAAAAACCCCAATTACAGAACTCCACATACAGTTACTCAATAAACGGCATACATTCTACATACTCACCCTTAACACAGGATTTTCCACGACAAAAATCAGTCAAGCGATGCACATATAGTTCCAAACTGGGTTCTTTCATTAAATGACATTACTTATAGGAATATCTGCTCTGGCCTTCTACTCTTACTCTGTCTCTTGAATAGTTCTCTACCTCTACAGGTCTCTGCTTCAATTCACTTCTTGTCTCTACTTCAATTCACTGCTTCCTCTGCTCCTTGACTGATGTTGCTCCTTGCTTCTCTTTTTGCTGCCTCTCTGTTGCCTTGTTGTTGTTTCAGGTGCTCCTCTTTTGCCATCTCCTTTTCCATCAATGAAAACATTTCCAACATCCCATACATCTTCACTCTCATGCTCTTTAACTTGATTTTTTATTCTCTGGTTCTAATTTTAATCCGTTATTTCTTGTCATTTTTTTTCTTTTGTCCCTTGCTTAATTTTGAATTTCGATCGATTGTTTTTATTGTTGAGAATGATTATAAGTTCTTTGTTAGGTTTCTTCATCAATTGTGTATTCATGTTCCTTTACAATCAAATTATTTCCCCTCATCGCAATTATTTAATTTACTTTATACTTATCTTTTTTAATTATTTTCTTCTTATTTTTTTCTTTCCCACAAATCATTACCCCACAATTTTCATAATGAATTACTTTTGGTCATGACGATCAATCTGAAAAACATTTTTATTTGCTCAAAAAGTAGTCTCGTGCTTCCTTTGTATTTTCATAGCGAGCATCAAGAAACTTCTCCCAATAATCATGTCTCTAGTGACGACCAGAGTTTAGTGGTTCCTACAAGGGTGGTCGATATTCTACTATTTGAACCCTCTATCAAGGGGAATATTATGTAACAAAGAAGGTATGATGTAGAAAAAACTATCGTGGAACTCGTCAAAAAATTGTGCTTTCATTTGTTCTATAGAAGTTCACTCTTCTATAACTTGCTCCTCATAGAATTCATAGAGAATATTTTCAACCCACAAGTGCAAGTTTGTGTGTCCATCATTTGTTAGTTTAAATGTTAAATGACCATCATTTGTTGTTTTTCACGTTAGTAATGTAGTCAAAGAATTTCTTTATCTCAGTTGGGGCTGCTTCAATAAATCTTTCATACACTTCTCTGAAGAAATGTGCCCTAGCTTGTGAAATAAAAAATGTGTTTCTCCTTAGTAGTTCTCCATGTAGTTATTAACTTTTTTCTATCTCCATTATTGTATATATTCCAAGGTTAATATTTATGATTGGATTTTATGAGTACTTGAGTCGTATACTACCAAAAAAAAACTAAACGTAAGCATTATATATTTTTAAGAGGATATTAGAAACAAAACATAGCATTATATTCATACATATACGTATATTTTCGAAGCAATTACAACAGTTTAACCGTCATAATCAAATTCTCCTTACCTACTTTGACAGTCGACTTAGAAAGTCACAGATGGAGATAATGAGCGAGGGAAAGTCTTATCCTTCTCCTAAATCAAATTAACTATTATTTATGTCGTGTGTTTCTTTGTCTTTTTGTTTGTGTGTGACTTGTGTTTGAAACCAATCATTTGCTAAAAAAATTAATATTTTTCAAATTTTATTCAAGATTTCTAGTTCGATCTTTTTTTCAGCATATAAAATTTCTTTTCAGAAGTAAATTGATTCTTTTATAATAATCAATCGATTTTTTTTTTTAAAGTTTAACATTATAATATTGATTTTCCTTTCCTATCAAGTTCCAAACAAAGTTCAGCTAAAAATTCAAAGGAATCCATATAGTTTTCATACTCTCTATGGTACAACAACTTTCAATGGTTGTTAAAAGTTTCTAATTTTTTTTTTTTCTAGCATATATTTTGTGGCACGATAATGAATTTCATGCATCATGTCATGAAAATAATTTTTTTTGATTTCAAAACTTTTCATTTATCTTCATGAGACTACTTCAAAATATTGTCAGAATTATGCATTAAAAGAAAGGAAGGATCAGTACAAGTATATAAAAAATCAGAACTTTGGCTCTAAATTCACAACAAATAATCAAATAATAATAAAATAACTTTTTACATTTCATTTACAATAAGAATAATGAAATATAAGAAGTATAGGACAATGTATTTTAGTATAATCTACAGTTCAAAACCTACCATTAGCACATAGACAATGTTGAAATATTACTTCAAAATGCATTCCTCGATGCATTAATCAAATTATGTCACTAAATATTTAATTCACTCATTGATTAACATCACCATAATTATAAATCATGCCTAGAGAATTAGCATGACCATTATCATCATTAATTTGTGATATTGATTATTACTTGGAATATTTTGAAACCTTCCACCATTCCTCTCCATTTTGAGTCTTTTCTCCATTCCTTTTCATTCAACTACTCCTTTACAGTCTACATTCTTCCATTACTTATTTTCCTTCCATTTCACCCCATGATAAGAGTGATTTCAAGAGGTGGTATAAAGCTCTATGAGGCTTATCCAAAGTGCAACAAGTAATTTGAAAATGTAGGGTAGATTTTGTTCTTATAAAAATTCCAAGGGTACAACAATAAGGTAACTATGGTTTTTACTAAGTCCTTTAATGGGATTATATCACAAGTTGGGGATATTCACTTGAAATTGACAAAGTATTTAGTTGCAAAATATATAGGATTATCACAAAATGGTGAAAATGGTTTGAAAATAAAAAAATTAGAAGGTTAAGTATCAAAACAATTTCTTAAAGACCTTGCTTAGGAGGAAACTTCGAATAAAGAGATACGAGTGACAGTTCTCAAGAAGAATTGGAGAGATTTATTATTCATGCTTTATAAATATGTGACTTGTGAAGTTAGGTATGGGGTTTTATTCTTCTACCAACTTCAGTTTTTCATGAATTTTGAAAAAGGGTATGAAATCAATTTACCATTTCATTAAATCAATAATTTGAAGAAGATCCCTCTTATTATTCGGTGTAGTTCTAAAATCATGGAGAGGATTTCATATCACTATGGGTCAGTAAAGATATTTAATGAAGCAAAATTATATTAGCAAAATGATAATTTGGATGAATTTCTAATGAGAAAACATTTCAAAGAAGCACCTCAAAAGTAAGAGGATCAATGTTTAAAAAAATAGTACTCAAAAAATGGTTTCTAAAATAGAGAGTTCAAAATTGAACCTATAGATTTCAATGAAGAAACAAAGTGTCAAAATTTGGTTACTGGAGGACAGGTCGTTCCCTAAGGCTTTGATCTTTGGCCTAGGGAAAAGTGTCCAAAAGAATTTAATTTTTCTCCTAAAGTGACTTTATAAAGTTATAAAGTCAAATCTAATTTAAAAGTGACTTTAAGTGATAAAGTTACTAAGTCTAATTTTAAAGTGACTTTAATAAAGTCGAAGTGAAATTAGAAAGAGAAAAGTGACTTCGGAAATAAATGACTAAGTGGGTATTTATTAAAGTGGGGTGAATTAAAAAATAGAAAGTGATATTTAAGTGAGCATTTAATCTCAGCCCTAGATCTAAAGCTATCTTAGCCATTAGATTTAGGGATTCCCTAAAAGTCACTTAGGGTTAGGTTAAAGGACGATAGGGAGGGAAAAGGTCATTCAATGTTTCATGAGTAGATTGAGAGAGGAGAAGAGAAAGCCGAAGAGAAATTTCTGAGTGGAGGGAGAACAAAAAAAGACACACAGCAAATCCGTACAGAAAGAGGGCACACTTCCAAAGGTAGAAAATCCATATAGCATCATTTATTGGCATGGTTACCGAGGCAGAAAATTTGTACAAAAGTTTGCAGGCATTTCGAGGAAAGGACAGTGTTGTTTTCGATGAGCAGAATCAGCAGTTAAGGGCATGGTTTTCGAGGCAGATTTTCTAGGCACGAAGATTGAGGAAGGGACTGTTGTCCTGTCCGTACAGTTCCATACAAGCATTTTTTAGCACATTTTTCGAGGAAAAAATTACAACATTTATTTCTGTAATTTTTCTTGTAATTTTCTGTTTGTTGTTTGGCATGATTTTCAAGGTGGAAGGTGGCATGAAAATCGGGATAAGTGGTTTTTAGTGTTTGTTGTAATTTTTACTGTGTATTGTTATTCACTGTAAAAGCATTTATCAGAAATAAGAAGAAGCTTTGGAATTGGTTTTCCTCAAGAGTTGTAGGGGGTTTTTCCAGAGTCAAGTTGACCAAAAATCAGCATGTCTATTTTCTGTGTGTGGCTGATTTAATTTTTTGAGTTTTTATTTCTGCATTTCAGCACTATGAAATTTTCAGAATTTGTGTTTTCAGAAAATATTTATTTTTCCATCTTGTTGAATGTATGGCTATGGGAATGGTCATTTAACTTTATGGGAGAAATAAGGAGACAGTAAAAACCGAGGTTGGGTTATCAAATTCCTACATGGTATCAAAGGTATTTTGCTGAAAAGTGCAGTTTGGGACAACAAGAAGAAAAAATACAGCAAGCTGAATTTTCACACAGAAATAAATACCTTTACTACAGCAGTGTTATTTTTCAGTTTATTAGGACAACAAGCATGTCTTTGAGCTTCAGGGTGGAGGATAGGTTGGATGGACATGGTAACTACAAAGTATGGAAGGAGAGAATGCAGAGCATCTTTGAGGACACAGAAGCCTGGGATATCATGGTGTATACCGCACAGAACCCTGTTAATGTGCCTACTGATGATGTTTAGTTGGCAGAATTTAATAAGAATAATAACAAGGGTAAGAGACTAGTTCTGTACGGAATAAAATACCATTGCATTCTTCACGTGAGAGGAAAGAGATATGCTCATGAGATGTGGACAACATTGACCAATCTCTACCAGAGTACCAATGAGAACAGGAAAATGGTCCTAAGGGAGAAGTTGAAGACCATTAAGATGGGTAAGACTGATAGTGCAGTTGGATATCTCACAAAGATTACTAATATGAGAGATGCATTGGCAGCAGTTTGAGAGGTCATTCCACCCACTGAGTTAGTGCGGATTGCAGTGAAAGGCCTTCCCAGTTCATGGTTGAACTTTGATTATGGGGTTTGTGCATGTGAGAACCTTCCCTCTTGGGAGAGTTTCTGGGATGATTACATACAAACAAAAATTAGGAAAAATCTTTGGGCAACCAAACCAGTTGAGTAGGCTGAGGATGTAGCACAGTTGGCAGGAGACAAGAAAGGCAAGGGAAAGAAGCAAGCTTCCATAAGTGTTGGTGGGGAGAAAGGCAAAGGTAAAGGTAAATAGGAGAACATGGAGAAGGAATTTTCTAAGGTGAAGTGTTGGAATTGTCATAAAATGGAATACTATGCAGTTGTGTGTCCAGAGAAGAAGAAGAAGGGGAAGAACCAAAACATGGCAGCATCAGTAAAGATAGAGGACTTTACGAATAGCTTTGATCGAGAGTTTGGGTTCATTTCTTGTGAGTCCACTAGTGCAGGATCACCTGCCACGGAGGTTGAGAGGGAGTGTGCATTTCTTTCTACTAGCGGAGCATCTTCAGGTATCTGGTATGTTGACAGTGGGGCTTCACGTCATATGACAGGATTCTGTGAGTACTTCTCAGAGCTTTCAGAGAGTGGCACTAATATAGAGGTATTACTCAGAGATGACAGCGTTGTTAGAGAAGCCAGTGTGGGGACATTGAAATTTGATAGGGAACCCAAACCTCCCTTGAAGGTGTCAGATGTTCTATATGTGCCAGGGATGAGGAATAGCTCATATCCATCTCAACATTAGAGGACAGAGGATATGAGATATTGTTCATGACAGGACAGGTGTTGACATATCCCAAGGGCACTCCAGCTAATTTAGCTAGAGTGATTGGTGTACACCATGCAAAGTTGTACAAGTTTTCATTTTAGCCCCTTTTGGCATTGAGCAGTAGTACCAGTAGCAGAGCTAGCAGTTTAAAGCTATGCAAGATTTGGCACTGCGGGTTGGGGCACATGTATCATGGAGCCTTGAGGACATTGTGGGAGATCACTACAAGTGTGCTAGATTTTAGTATTGATCAATTTGACACATGCAGAGGATGTGTTATGGGCAAGATTTTCAAATCCGCTTTTCCCAGCAGTGACAGCAGATCGACTGGGATACTTGACTTGATTCATTCCGATGTGAGTGGTCAGATGTCTCATGTTTCCTTGAGTGGATATGAGTATTATGTTTTATTCATTGATGATCACTCCACGAGGACCTTGATTTATTTCTTGAATACCAAGAGTGAGGTCTTCAAGCAGTTTCAAGAGTTCAGAGCTCTTGTGGAGACTCAGACAGGTCAGAATATCAAGTCCCTAAGTTCGAACAATGGAGGAGAGTAGACCCTTGGTGATTTTTTTGAGTATTATGCAAAGGCAGGCACTAGGAGGGAGTTCACAGTTCCTTACAACCCCCAACAGAACAAGGTTGCGGAAAGGAAGAATAGATCTGGGGCTACCAAATCCATGTTACATGGTCAGGGGTTACCATTGTTTTTGTGGGCAGAGACCTGCAACACTATTGTATATTTGTAGAACAGGAGTGTGCATTATGCCTTGGGGCATGTGACTCCGGAGGAGGTTTTTTCTGGGAAGAAGCCTGATGTTGGTCATCTTCATATCTTTGGGTGTATTGCATACTCCTACGTACCCAAGGAGAAGAGAACCAAGCTAGAGCCCACCACAGAGAAGGGTGTCTTTGTGGGCTACAGTGAGACCTCAAAGGCTTTTAGGATTTGTATTCCTACACAAAGGAGAGTTGGTGTCAGGTGAGATGTGAAGTTTGAGGAGGACAGGGCTTTTAGGAGGTCATGGGAGATAGAGTATCTAGATCGGCCAGACCCTCAGGAGCAGTTGATTCAAGCACAGGGATCCAGTGGGTAGGGATCAGGAGGACCCGAAGGTACATTGATTATGGTGTCAGGTCCATCAGTGAGCAGTGGCTCATAGAGTCAGAGGGGCAGTGCTTCGAGCAGCATGCAGAGCAGTCCACAGAGTAGTTCACTAGGGAGTCTACTAATGGATAGTTCACATGGTACTTTAGCATATACAGGTTCAGGTTCAGGTAGGAGGACAACAGATAGAAAGTCAGGAGTTCAAGCTCCTGATGATGAGGAGGAGGAGTTTCATTCTCCGGTGGGAGAAGTATGCTCAGGGAAGAGGAAGCCCAAGTGGCTTTAGGATACCTTGAGAGAGGCCACATATGTTGCTGGGCCTAACAGGCCAGTCAAAGAGAGAAGATGAAATGAGAGGTTCTATAGCTATATGGAAATGGTTTCCAACATCATTGACTCTAAGCCTTCTAGCTATAAGGAGGCAGCTAGCCAGCAGGTCTGGATCCATGCAGGAGGATTATTCTTCTATCATGAAGAATGATGTTTGGGAGGTGGTGACTAGGCCTGAGGGAAAATCTATGGTTACTTCCAGACAACTTTACAAGGTAAAGCATGTTGTAGATGGCAGCATTGAGAAATTCAAGGCAAGGTTTGTGGCTAGAGGGTTCTCCTTGGTAGAGGGAGTTGATTATGAGGATACATTCACTCCTATGGCTCAATATACTTCGGTTCACTCCATCATATCGATAGCATTAGAGATGGGTTGGAAGATCCACCAGATGGATGTGAAGACTGCATTTCTCAATGACTTCATATAGCAGGAGGTGTACATTGAGCAAACATAGGGCTTTGAGGTGCATGGGAAGGAGTCCCATGTGTGCAGACTGAAGAAGGCCCTTTATGGCCTGAAGCAAGCTCCCAGAGCTTGGTACTCCAAGATAGATACATAGTTGCAGGAGACGGGTTTCAAAAAGAGTGATGTAGATCCGAACCTTTAATTTATTGTGATAGGTGAGGAGCCTCTCATTCTCGTGTTGTATGCGGATTACTTGGTCATTACGGGTGTAGAGAGTCTCATAGAGAACTGCAAAAGATATCTTGCATCGGAGTTCGAGATGAAGGACATTGGCTTGATGCATTACTTTTTGGGTTTGGAGGTGTGGCAAGAGGAGGGGAATTTCTTCCTGGGGTAGGGGAATTATATTGTGGACATCTTTGGTAGATTCCACATGGAGGATTGTAGACCCATGTTGACACCAATGATCACCAACTGGAAGAAGCTTCACGCTTCAGATTCCGAGTTGGTGGATCCCACTTTGTATAGATAGCTGATTGTTTCCTTGATGTATTTGGTCAACATCAGACCAAATATATGTTTTTCAGTCAACACAATGAGCCAGTTCATGTGTGAGCCTAGGAGAGTGCACTGGGTTGCTGCAAAACACATTTTGTAGTACTCGCAGGGGACAGTGGATTATGGTCTGGATTATAGGCAAGGGGATGGAGTGAGATTGGCAAGTTACACTGATTCTGATTGGGTAGGTTGCGCTTCTGATAGGAAGAGCACTTCAAGGTGTTTTGTTGGGTTGGGTTCGGCATTGGTGTCACGGTTCAGCCGAAAGCAGCAATCAGTAGCATTGAGTTCAGCGAAAACAGAGTACATGATAGCCAATATAACTATTTGTGAGGCCATCTAGCTTCACAAGATGTTGTTTAGCTTGTTTGGTCAGTTGTTGAGACCTTTAGTGATATACTATGATAATCATAGTTGCATCAAACTCACGGAGAATCCAGTATTTCATGACAGGTCAAAGCATATCGGCATCAGATATCACTTCATCAGAGACTATGTTCAGAAGGGAGCTGTGAAGCTTGAGTATATTCCCACTGATGAGCAGGTTGTAGATATTCTTACCAAAGCCTTACCACGAGGCAAGAATGTCTACTTCAAAGACAAGATGGGTGTGGTGAGGAACACCTTCCTCGGTAAGAGGGATTGTTGAAATTTGGTTACCGAAGGACAGGTGGTTCCATAAGGTTTTGACCTTTGGCCTAGGGAAAAGTGTCCAAAAGAATTTAATTTTTCTCGTAAAGTGACTTTATAAAGTTATAAAGTCAAATCTAATTTAAAAGTGACTTTAAGTGATAAAGTTACTAAGTCTAATTTTAAAGTGATTTTAATAAAGTCAATGTGAAGTTAGAAAGGGAAAAGTGACTTTGGAAATAAATGACTAAGGGGGTCTTTATTAAAGTGGGGTGAATTAAAAAATACAAAGTGTGATTTAAATGAGCATTTAATCTTAGCCCTAGATCTAAAGCCATCTCAGCCATTAGATTTAGGGATTTCCCAAAAGTCACTTAGGGTTAGGTTAAAGGAGGAAAAGGAGGGAAAAGGTCATTCATTCTTTCATGAGAAGATTAAGAGAGGAGGAGAGAAATTTCAAGAGAATTTTTTGAGCGAAGGGAGAGCAGTAAAAGACACATATAAAATCCGTACAGTAGGAGGGCACAATTCCCAAGGAAAAAAATCCGTACAACAACATTTATTGGCATAGTTACCTAGGAAAAAAATATATACAATAGTTTGCACGCATTTCGAGGAAAGGACAACACTATTTTCGAGGAGCAGAATCAACAGTTAACGACACTGTTTTCGACGTAGATTTTCTGGGCATGGAAATTGAGGAAGGGATTTTTGTCCTGTTTGTAGAGTTCTGTACAGTTCTATACAGACACTTTTTGGCACATTTTGCGAGGCAGCAAGTACAACATTTATTGCTGTATTTTTTCCTGTAATTTTCTGTTTGTTGTTTGGCATGATTTTCAAGGTGGAAGGTGACACAAAAATAGAGATAAGTGGTTTTTAGTGTTTGCTATAATTTTTACTGTGTATTGTTGTTCATTATAAAATAATTTATTAGAAATAAGAAGAAGCTTTCAAACTCGTTTTCCCCAAGAGTTGTAGGGGGTTTTTCCAGGGTCAAGTTGACCAAAAATCAGCATGTCTATTTTCTATGTGTGGCTGATTTAATTTTCTGAGTTTTTATTTCTGCATTTCAGCACTGTGAAAATTCCAGAAATTTTGTTTTCAGAAAATATTTGTTTTTCTAGCTTGTTGAATGTATGGCTATGGGAATGGGCATTTGACTTTATGGGAGAAATAAAGAGAAATTGAAAATCGGGGTTGGGTTATCAAATTTCTACACAAAGGAAGAGCCCAAGGTTTCCAAACCTAATCCAAGTATATCCATATAATGGACATGAGTAAAGAAGATAAAAGGGCCATGAAATAAGACAATGAGGAGACACAAGTTAAAAAGACAGAGGAAACATAAAAATATGAAACTCTAACACACATTAGAGGAATTTTTTGCCTAAAATTACACATGAAAATTTCATGTGATTTCCATGTCATAATGTGTAAACCAATAAAAATTATTTAAATTTAAAAAGAGGTACATGTAAATATTTTGGAGGGAACGAAAGGAAACAACTTTTTTTAATTGTATTTTAGGCCTATGTCCTTGTATATTTACTCAAATTTCAAGTGTAGGAACTCGTTGGATGTGGAATAAAATTCCACATCCAACAAGTATCCATTATGCATACTTTTGAGAAGACACACATTGATAAAAATTAGTTAATACATTCAAACAAATTAAAATTATTCCTTATTGCACCTATGCAATTTAAGGAATTTGACACCAACATTATATATTCATGGAGATATTTTTATATTTAAAATTAGATAAAATGAAAATAAAACCTTCATTTTCGATATCAAAAAATGATTCTTACATATTGGTTTTATATTTCGTAAGGAAGATGTCTCAAGCTAAAATATATTTGTTCAAATCTTATAATATTAGGAAAATCCAATCTAACTCATAAACTTACTCTAACCTACTATATACATGCTAAAACAAGTAGATTTTATCTATTAGCTTATTACATGAGATGGAGGTTATGGATACACAATGAATTTAGAAAAATCCCTCTACAAATCTATGACCCCAAAAGTATCTAAAACCTATGAAAAAACAAAAAACAAGAAATACATATATCACTAGTAATGCAACTAGATCAAAATCTCTAAGTATTGCCATAATATTGCTATAAAATTTCATGCATATCAATATACCTTAAAAATAAAAAAATGTTTATATCTTAACTATTTCTAATAAAATCCTTCCTATATCATTAATATCACTTTGGAATTATAATAAATTACAATTTTTAAAGCTACAATTTCCCTTTCTTTACACTATAATCACATTCTAATAACCTACATAATTTAAAAATACCTTAATTCACAATATCTAATCCTATCTATATTGCATGTTTCAATTTCATAAAGATAATTTGTTTGAATCTATAATTATTATGATCTTTTATTATGTCATCTTTAATTATATATAATTGGTGTATATTCATGGTCAAAATAAACATCAAATTAGTGTATAAGACATATAATTTATAATAATATATAAACCAATTAAGTTCTCTTTAATATTAAATTAACTTTAATAGAATATCTCTCAATAATATATCACAATATTTTTTTTAAATGTGTATTATAATATTTCATTATATCATATTTAACTATAGATAGCAAATAATTTTCATATATATATATATATATATATATATATATATATATATATATATATATATATATATATATATATATATATATATATATATATATATAACATTCTCTTCTATACTCATCCAGTCCTATATGTACATATCTCATACTGAGTGAGTCATAGATCCATCTTAACCCTAGATCTATCAAGCCTCAATAGGGATCAAATATCCTGAGGTTAAAACCTCTTTTTTGAGTGAAAAACTTGAGGAATTTTTCCCACCTTGAGAGATTTGATCCCTCTTGCCGGATGATAGATCTGGGTTTATGATGTATTTAGGATGTCATGTGGGGCCATGGAAAATATGCCTAAGATTTATTTGGTCATTTCAATTTTAAATTTTCTTAGTTACCTCAGTTTCTTGAAATTATATAGACTATTAATAACTTGAATGATGAGAAATGATGAAATAAAAATTTTGAAAGAAAAGTGACAATGTAGCATTGTTCAATGATAGGAAATATGAATAATAAAATTATAGTAAATTACAATTAGTCTTCATTATGATTAATCTCGAACTATTTCTTATGTTCTTCTTATTGTCACACATATTATTTTTTTTATCTTTTCATATGGATCATATGAAAATGGAAGTTGAAATCTTTGATCATTCCAATATTTAATGCAATTTTTGCTCAACACTCAACAACCCAATATGGGGTATAATTCAAGCATAAATGTTTAACATATAACATTTAACAAATTTAATCCAATTTCAATGTTAATAGTCAACCTAGCATGGGGTACATTCCAAGCATAAATGTTTAACATTTAACAGATTTCATCTAATGTCAATTTTGTCGCTAATTAAAATAAAATAAAATTTAAAAACTCTCAAGACTAGTATGGGAGAGACATTATAATTTTTAACATTTTGACTGAGTCAAATTACATAAAAACAAAATTAAATGAAAATTTAATAAACACAGTAAAACTAAATAAAATAAAAAATATAATGATTATAATTATTAATAAAATAATTTTACTTTGTATAATTACATAAAAATAAAATAATCAAACAAGAAATAATAATATATAAATAAAATTAATAAAAAAGTAAAATTATTTAACTAAAATAGCCAATTTACCTTTATGACTCACAGTTTTCACAATCTATGGTTTTTTCCCATGGTATTCTTCTCTAATATATCCTATAAAATAAAAAATAAAATTATTTAATTAAAATAAAATATTTGACTCACGTTTTTCTCAACCCATGGTTTTTTTGCAATCCATGGTTTTTCCCCATGGTATTCGTTTGTAATATAACCTATTTAAAGGCATAAAATTCAAATGATTTTTCACATGTAAAAATAACCAATTGTCAATTTGTTGTGCCAAATTTGAATATTTTTGTGTGATATATATATATATAGACACAAAATTTGCAAAGTGATTCAAAGATTAGAACCTTGAGTTTTCAATCTTAAAGGTGGCCATTATTAGTAAAGGTAAGCCTTCCCTTGTAGAACATAAAAGTTTTCAAAAAAAATAGGGAATCACATTTTAATGATTTTGATTCATGTATTTACAGTTCTTATGTTTGAAAATTTATGCTTTATTTTTATATAATTATGTATTATGTAAACCAACGTAGATCAAGCTTGACCATGATCTATCAAGCACGAAGAGGGATCAAATATTTAGAGGTGTAAACCTTTCGTCAAGTTTTGCACTCAAATAAGAGGTTTGCACCTCAAAAGACTTAATCCCTCTCTACGCTTGATAGATTGGGGGTTTTCCTCAAGTTTTGCACTCAAATAAGAGTTTTTCCCTCAAAAGACTTGATCCCTCTCATCTCTTGATATATTTGGAATTAATATGGATCTACGCTGCTAGTTGTAATAAAATTCATACCTTTTCTCTCTTTCTCTCCAATTTTAATAGTGGGGTTCTCTAAATTTAATCATTGTGACTTATGGAGTGTTTAGCCCCAAGTTTCAATGATACGTGTTTTCTATAACTTATTTGAATGCAAAGTGACTAACAATATTGAATGATAGAAAATGGGAATAATAATTAATCCATCCATCTTAATAAGTGATATAAAAATAAATAAAGATAAAAATAAAAAAACACACACTGCATTATATTTTTATAAAACTTGTTGTAATCCAGAACACATAACGCAAGATAATATATCTCTATATGGATAGATAGAAAATATATATGCATATGGATATGCTAGTCAATTACAACATATTGAACTATATTTATTATTCTTTCATGCATTTTTTTCTTTTTAATCAAATCTCATATTTTTCAAAATCAAACCACAGATAGACTGGTAGAGGAATCCAAAAGTCCTAAGATTTCAATTTGAAATTCGAGATCATTAAACTCATTGAGATAGTATAATTCAAGTTGAATAATGAAACCTTGATGAGCAACATCACAGATAAAAGCACAATCAATTACAATTATGTATCCATATGATCAGAGGATCATGTGTATCTTTCATTCTAAATATGAGGATCTTCATGACCCTAAATGAATATCATATCCATTTGGCACACAATCATGTTCATTCAATCATGTGGCTGAGCTAATATTATTTTCCAAATATCGTCATAATCTATAGCGTCGTATATTACAGAATCATTCATGCATTGACATTATAATATTGTTATGTCATTCTTTCCCCACCAGCCTACAATATGAAAATGAAATTTTAAAAAATGGTCTTAATATGCAAATATTTCTTCTAAAGTATTGAGTCATCAGAGAAACAAACAATCCAAGGGAAATAATTACGCCAATAGGCAACCCCCCTATTGAAATTGACCACTTTAATCCTTTTATTAATTAATCTTTTTAATTGAATGGTTTGTATTCAAAGATGTTGGTATATTTTCATCGTCGCCACTGCATCAACAAATACTATTTAAAAGGTTAATTTTCTTGCATATCTAAATCATATGTTTAAACCATACTTAAATTAGTTTTTTACAAAAAACAATTAAAATATTATTGTACGTGTTGTTTATAGCCACGTATATTAATTAGTGAGAAATAAATTTAAAGAAAAAAACCTTAAATAACATCAATTGTAACATGGATTCATTGTAAAAGTTAAAACCCTTCACATTCTCAAACAATTTTGTCCAATTCATTAGGTAAGTGGTGTGAAATCACTTTGGCCTCCAAAGTATGGCCACTTGGAAAAAAAATTTATTTTAAATGAATTAAAAGTTTGTTGTTTTTGGTAGTCTCATATATTAATTAATGAGAAAAAAAATTAAACAATATGGATTGTAACATGGATTGTAAGAACCACCACTCCATATAATGGATTTTAACGTAGATTGTAATGGATGCCACTCCATATATTATTAAATTAAGTAGCCATAACAAATTTGTAGTGGAACTGCATTTGTTATTATGGCTATTATGTTTTATTAGTTGGATTGTAACCTAATGGATTGATGGATTATTTTTTATTAGTTGGATTGTATCCTTATTATGGCTATTATGTTTGATTTTTTATTAGTTGTATTTTAATATAATGGATTGTAACCTAGATTCCACCAATCTATATAGGATTGTAACAACCACCACTCCATCCAATGTAAGAGGGGGGGGGGGGGGGGTTATATTCTTGTACATTTCTCCGTGGATGCATGCATTTCTCAGTGGGTGCACTTTTGTAATTGTTGAAGCAAAGACATATGCAATTAAGTTAGGTCAAAATCCTAGAATGATTTTTTATGCATTTGTGGGTGTAAGGAGTTTGCACTAGTCTCACTGTGAGGGTCTCCAACTATTTTTGTTCATGCCTATGAGTTAAGAAAGGTGCACAATCCCTTATTCTACAATTTTTTTCAAATAAGTATCTATTTAAAATATTTTTTTATATATTGTTTTGCCTAGGTTGAAATGTAATGGAAATGGCCTTGCAAGTAATTTGAAGTGTAATGGAAATGGTGTTTGTTGATGTTAGGAAATAGTTAAGTATAACTTGGTCTAGTGTAGAGTTAGGTAAAGTTTTTTTCTTTACTATGTACTTTTGTAACTGATAATGCGACGGTCACAATATGTAGTGATATGACAATCCATTCTCTCCTCGGTATTACCGACACTTGATTTGTGGCTTAACACTCGATTGGTCCATGATCTCTATTTGAAGAGCATGGAGGGTAATTTGTCCAGTAACATTTTATGGGAGAAGATTATGTAATTTGTGTTTCTTTATATTAATAAATTTCCTGAAGTGGCCACATTGGCTCAAGTTGTGGACTGTTTCCCTCTTTGAGGGTTTTAACCATGTAAAATATTGGTGTACTGATCTGTAATTTATTTGTGAGTGGTTAAATTTGTTGTTTTATCTAAGGAACTTACCTTGTAAATTACTACATGATATCAGATTTGTTTTGAGGGCCGCATCTGTTGTTGATCCAAATCTGAAGTCAGTTTTGACTGCATGCAACTATCGTTTTCTAGATCTGCTATTTCTGACCAATTTCGGGTTGGGAGAACTTCTCTGTTGTGTTTGGAGCCTCTGTTCCAGTGAGGAAACCCATTCATTTCATGTGAAAAGGTTTCTAGGTGCCCTAGCTATGTCATTTTAGATCTGGATGAAAAAGCACATACAAAAAAAAAAAAAAAAACCTTCCTCATTTCCAACAATTACTAAATATTTTTACTAGCTCACTTGGTCTAAAGTTACTTTATGAGAATAGAGGTCTTAGATTCAAGCCTCTTTTTCAAGTTACTTTTTCTAAAAAACTTTTTGTCAAGTTACTTTTTCTAAAAAGCTTTTCGTCAAGTTACTTTTTCCAAAACGTTTTTTGAAGTTAAAAAAAAAAATAAAAAAAAATAAAAAATAAAAAAAAACACATGTAACTTATGTTTTAAAGTTACTTTATGTAATAGTGTTTCTCACCCATTATAAAAAGTGAGTCACTTACCGTCTAAAGTCAATTTATCTTTTATTTAAGTTTCAGCGTACTTGGTCATTAATTCATAAAGTAACATTGTAAAAGTGACTACATAAAGTAATATTAAAAAAACAAAAAAAGTAAGCTTATTATATTAAGTTTGGAAAAGGGGGGAATTTTTTTTTTAAATAAAACTTCATCATCAACTTTTAACCTATCACATGACTACTCGTCATCTACTACAACTTTTCTTCATAAATGCATAACTTCTTCATCCAAAAGCCATTTTTTTTAACTCGCCTAATTTTTCTATATCTTTCCATTGGAGAAGTTAGTTTCAACCTTTACAACTTCAATTTTTAAAAATGGAAATGGCATGCCCAATTATTCTTAAAAACACCAATTATTTTGAATGGCTATTCTACATGGTAGACTTACTTAGAAGTAAAGGGATTTATAAAAAAGCCTCAGGACTAGAATCTAAACCTATTGATGAAGATAAACAGGCTACATGGGAGAATAAAAAAGATCAAGCACGAGGGTTAATAGGAATGTCCATTGCTCAAGATCTTAGATTACATATCCAAGAAATTGACTCCCCTTATGAAGCTATGAAAAAGCTAAATATTTCTTTTCGCATTCAAAATTAAATTAGAGCCCACTAGCTTAAAAATGAGTTTCTTACTTTGGACCCCAATAATTTCTCCTTTATGGATATTTTTTTTCCAAATTCAAGACCCTTAGACTTATTTTAGAAGGTTGTAAGGTTAAAAAGGAAGATGGTAGTCTTATATATTCCATTCTTGCTAAGATAGGCCCTACATACTTTGTATTAGTTTCCATCTTCCATTCCACTATAGAAGCCCTCATTTCTCAAGGAACAACCCACAAGTCCCCTTATTTTGATGCCTTTTGCGTTTATTTGATAAGAGAATAAGAAAAAATCTTACACCTTGGTCTTATTAATATTGGAAACTCTTCTAAGAAAGCCTTAGCAGTTGAGCAGAAACAAAATCCAAAGAATCCTAAGAAGAAACATCCTAAAAATATGGTCTTAAACCAAACAAGGGTCTCAAGCAATCTCAGCCACAAACTGAAAAAGAAACTCAACAAATTGATAAGGAAATAAAAAAAAAGGGAAGAAGACAAATAGACATTGAAATTTTTTTAAGCATGATGCCCATGTAGATTCAAAAAATTTTAAGAATATGGAAGCCTTGGAAGAAACAATGAAGAATCACAACATCCATTTGGAGAACTCTTCAACTTCATCTTCGGGAATGGCACTTTCTTCATGTGGTTGTCAAAAATCAAGATCTGGTTATGCATTGAATGTATCTTCTTCTTCTTATTCTCATGAGTGGATCATTTATTCTAGAGCCTCTTACCACCTGGCCAAAAATAAATCCATGTTTTCTTGTTTAAATGGCTGTAGCACCAAAAATATTTATGTTGGTGATGATAGATCTCTTAGTGTTGTAGGGTCTAGAACCACTCATTAGATAATGACTAGTTTAACGATGTATTAGGTGTTTCTACCTTGTCCTGCAACATTCTATTTGTTTATGAGATAATTCACTTAGGTGAAGGGAAAACCATAGAATTTTCACCTCATGATGTTTTAATTAAGGACCTAATATATCCTAGATATATTTTAGCTACTACATTGCTCATGAGTCCACAAGGTTGTATAAATTTGAAAACTTTAGGTCATCATTTCTTCCCTCCATTTTTGTTGCTCATAATGATGAAGTGAGAAAAATTTTGCATGAGCGATTTGTTCACTTAAACTATCGCTCTCTTCAAACTCTATGTAAAGAAAATATGTTGACAACTCTTCCTATGGTATCTTACCGAGATGGTGTTTGTTTCAGTTGTTTACTCGGAAAATATCATCAGCATAGTTTTGACAAACATGCCTCTTAGCATGTTTCAGCCCCTTTACAGCTTGTGCACAGTGATTTATGTGGTCCACTTCTAGTTGTTTCTCTCTTTGGCTACAAGTAATTCTTAGCTTTCATTGATGATTTTTCAAGATGCACTTGGGTATAATTCTTAAAACTCAAGAGTGAATTTTTTAACATGTTCTTTACCTTTAAGGCCTTTGTTGAGAAACAATATGGACATCAGATTCTTAAGTTAAGATTTGAAAATGGAGGAAAATATGTTAAAAAAAAAATTATGAACTTTTGCATTGAGCATGGCATTCAATTGAAACATAATGTTCCATATACTCCACAAAAAAATGGTGTAGCTGAAAGGAAGAATCACACTGTAAAAGAAATGGCTAATTGTATGCTTCAATCTAAGGGACTTCGTCTTATTTTTTGGGTAGAAGCAATTAACTGTGCCAATTACATTGTAAAAATCATCCTACTAAGGTTTTAAGCAATATCACTCCAGAAGAAGCCTCAAGCTCAATTAAACCAAATGTAATTCACTTTTGTGTTTTTGGAAGCGAAGCTTGGGCCCATATTCCCGATCAGAAACATAAAGCCTTAGAACCTAAGAGTGAAAAATGCATTTCTGTTGGATATTCTGAAGATGTCAAAGGATATAGACTTCTTCAACCCAAATCCAAAAATTTAATCATTAGAAGAGATGTAAATTTTGATGAAAATATATCGGCCTGTGAGCCTAGTTCTGCAGGTGTGCCACCTTTGGCCTGCAAGCCTCATTTGGAATATGTGCCACCTCTCTCTATCTCTTCTACTTATGACAACATTCCTTCTACTTCGGATGATGAAAACGAGGATGAAAATCCTCCTCCACCTCCTCAGGATCTTCTTTCAGGTCCACATCTCCCAAAATGGGTCTTCTCTACTCGGGATGCAGCAGGTTCTTTTGCAGGTGAACCTGCAGATTAACATTGTACACGTTCTCAGTTCAACAGAGCCTCTTCCTTATTGGCTTAAGTTCCAGAAAATCATGATCCAAATACCTTTGAAGAAGCTTTAGGTCATCCAAATTTGGATGCAGCTATGAATGAATAATATCATTCCTTATTGGAAAACGATACTTGGGGTCTTGTTCCTCTTCTAAAGGGAGGAAAACTTGTCAGATGCAAATGGGTTTACAGAAAAAAGTTTGGACCAGATGGAAAAGTGGATAAACATAAAGCACGTCTTTTTTCTAAAATATTTTCACAAGTTGAAGGCATTGACTATATCGAAACCTTCTCCCCAGTTGCCAAAATGAACTATATATGCCTTGTTCTTTCCCTTGTTTCCTTCTTTAAATCAAAATTCCATCAGATGGATGTTAAATATGCCTTCTTACATGGGGTCTTGCATGAATAAATCTACATGTAACAACCCCCTTTCTTTATCTAAAATGACTCTAGCCTTGTTTGTCTCCTTAGGAAGTATCTCTATGGTCTCAAACAAGCCCCTCAGGCCTTGTATGCCAAAATGGATAGCTTTATCTTAGATAATGGCTTTTCTAGATGTGATTCTGGCAACACTATCTACACCAAGAAAGTGGATAAGTCCTTAATCGTCCTTGTTATTTATGTTGATGATCTTCTCCTTACTGGTAGTGATCCTAACCATATAAACCATGTGAATTCTAGCCTCAAAAAGAAGTTTTAAATGATAGACTTAGGACACTTGCATTATTTCCTTGGTCTTCAAGTCTTGCAATCCAAAGAAGGTATTACCCTTTCTCAGTCCAAGTATGCCTGTGATATTCTATGCCACATTCACATGGAAGACTGTAAGCCAACCCCTTCTCCCTTTCAGTCAGGATTCAATCTTTCAATCACTTATACTTCCCCTAAAGTTAATGCTACCTTATACCATCAACTTGCTGGTAAACTTCTGTATGTAACCCATACTCATCTTGACCTTTCCTTTGTCATTGGTCTTGTTGCTCGGTTTATGCAAAACCTCATGAAAGTCACTGGACAGTAGCGAGACAAATACTTCGATATATTTGAGGTACAGTTTAGTCAGGATTCATTATAGTGCAAGAGCATCTCTATTGTTGGTTGGTTTCACTAATTTTGATCGGGTTGGTGACCCTGATGATTGAAATTCTACTATAGGTTATGTATTCACTCCTGGTTCAGGACCTATTACATGGTCTTGTAAGAAACAAAGTGCCATATCTCTTTCTTCGGTAGAAGCAGAGTATCGTGGTGTTTTTGAAGCGAGAAATGAAGCCCTGTGGCTTCGTCAGATCCTGTCAAAATTTGGTCTTCATCAACAGCATCCAACTACACTTTAGTGTGATAATCAGAGTGCCATTCATCTATGCAAATATCCAATTCAGCATCAGCACATGAAACATGTTGAGCTACACATACACTTCATCAGAAATCTCATTCAAGATCATGATCTTGAAGTGCACTATTTTTCAACCAATGATCAAGTTGATGATATATTTACAAAGACTCTCACAAAAGTGAAGTTTACCAAACTTTGATCTATTCTTGGAGTTTAGGAAAGTTATCATTAATGGGGGGTAGGCTCTAATGCCTCTTTCCTTCTCCTATTGTCTCACCTTTGTAAATCCTTCCATCTTATCCCAAGTTGTTCTTAAGGGGGGATGTTGGGATATTCCAACACATAGGAAATAGTTAAGTATAACTTGTTCTAGCATAGAGTTAGGTAAAATGTTTTTCTTTACTACATACCTTTGTAACTTATAATCCGATGTTCACGATATGTAGTGATCTGATGGTTCCTTCTCTCGATATTACTGACACCTAATCCGTGGGTTAACACCCGATAGGTCCATGATCTCTATTTAAAGAGCATGGAGGGTCATTTGTCCGATGACCGTTTATGAGAGAAGCTTATATAAACTTTCTTTATTTATATTAATAAATTTCCTGAAGTGACCGCGTTGGCTCAATTCAAGGACGGTTTCCCTCATTGAGAGTTTTAACCACGTCAAATGCTGGTGTACTGATCTATGATCTGTTTGTGAGCGGTGACCTTTGGTGTTCGATCTAAGGATCTTACCCTATAAATTCCGAGAGCTGAAAAGTAATATTGTATATTTACACATCCTTCTCTGACTATTATAAATTTTGGAAATTTTAATTGATGGTTATCATTGTGATGTTTAATTTGACTATAATATGGGAGTATCATATTACTTAGAATATTTTAATAATGACAACACTCTTCACAATAATTTAATTTCCTTCCAAAAAAGGAAGTGGTCGACACATCAATTCTACCTTATATATTTCGATGTTTGAAACATAAGCCCTATTCTAATTTTACCGTATATATGCTTCTACTGCACTCCCGTTCTTTTTGAAGCTTCCATTCATATGAAAAAGCTTCGAAAATTTTCAATCTTATGAGAATAAATGAAACAAAGGCTTAAAAATGTGTCTTGCTTTCTTTGGCTTTCGTTAAACCAAGTTTCTAAAAAGCCTTGAACTCTCTCTTTTCGATCATTTGTGAAATAATCATTTTAGATGTTTGAAACATAAGCCCTATTCTAATTTTACCGTATTAATGCACTCTCCTTTTTTAAACTTCCATTCATACGTAAAAGCATCGAAAATTTTCAATCTGGTGAGAAAAGAAACAAAGGTTTAAAATGTGTATTGCTTGCTTTGGCTTTCATTAAACCAAATTTCTGAAAACCTTCGCGCTCTCTCTTTTCCATCATTTCTGAAATAATAATTTTATCGTATTTTTTTATAAAAGAAGTTTTATAACTATGTAAATATAATAATTTTAAAAAATATTATAATTTTGAAAAATATAATTAATATACGGTAGGAAATAAATAGTGTAAAGTAAATATTTCTTAATACTGAAAGTATTTAATAAAACAGTTAAAACAAAGATTTATTGAAAATATATTAGAAAAATATATAATAAACCGATTTTGATATCTCATGAAAATATATTCCACTTTGTTTATATATATATATATGCCTATTGATTATCTATGTAGAAAAGAATTATCCAAAACCTTTGGTGTAACCTTTAATCCCAAAGTTTGACACCAAGATATTCTTGGACATGAATAATCATACATTTGAGTCATGGATCTTAATAATCAACGCATTTAACACTGTAAGAATAATATATTATATTATAATAAGAATAATATATTAAGAATAATACTCCTCAATGGGGGTGTCTTCTGAGAAGGCCATGTGGTGATCGCGAGCACAGGTTGTTCAAGACGGTAGCCACGTGCCAACCCACAACATTGATATCTCGCATGGTTGGAGTAATGGGAATTCTTTCCGCAGGTTGTCACAGCATGAGGAGGAAGATAACAAGGTTGATGGAGCAGCGGGAGGTATTCAGTCACACTCAGGAAATGATGTATGTTCGTTGGGAGAGTTCACCCTCTGCGAAGGAATCTACTATCAAACCATGAATTGAGCCTAATGCACAGAGGGTGAGCCTTAAGGAGTCAACATTTGGGAGCAGGGCCTGGTTTTGTCTTCGTTTGTGGGATCATGGGAGCTGGCTGTGGAAATCACAACACGTAGTGGAAATAGTAGCCTTGGCTCTGTGGAGGAGGCACCAAGCCATAGTGCGCGAACCTGTTGAGCAGGGAGCATTCTCGAATGATAGCACGGTAGGAGGAGATTGTGGACGTGAAGGAAGAGAGATATTAGAGAAAACTCAGGCAGAACCTTGGAGCACTTATGCTCTGGTGCATCTGTCGAGTCTAGCATCCCTAAGTCGGCATTTGAAATTGGGATTCGTTCCTGGTTTTTCAGGAAGCTGCTGGTGACAGGGATAACAGGAAGGGTCTCAACATGGATTCGTTCCTGGTTTTTCAGGAAGCTGCTGGTGACAGGGATAACAGGAAGGGTCTCAACATCAGCAATCTGGGACGAAGAATGGTATTCAGTGTACACATGGGTTGTGCCAGCCAAGTGGGAACGCGGGGTGGTCGTGGAGGTTGTATGGCAAGGAAACAAGGCAAAGCTCATATAAGTGCCCTCAATCATGTAATGGAGGAACGAAGATGAAACGGAGAGCCAAGTTCCAACTTAGAATCAATGGAGATCCAACATTCGATGGCAGCCATAGCAGTTTCTCCCTCTGGCTATCAGGCCCAAGTTGAAGCTCTAATCAAACTATAACTATATCTATAACTATATGTGATCTCAGCCCAGCTCCAACACATCCAACGCTCCAACACATCCCTCTGGCTATCAGGCCCAAGTTGAAGCTCTAATCAAACTATAACTATATGTGATCTCAGCCCAGCTCCAACACATCCAGCTCAACTTGGACAAACATCAAATGAGCTCATTTCCTATATCAATGACATACAACACATGTAGACTAAAAGCTGAGACATTCCCATGACAACCTACCATGACAACCTATGAACACGAGAAATTAAAGTAAAATACATTGACTACCACATCCACAGTCGTACAATTTTCTTTGTTATGCCGCCAGTAGGTCTTCCCAATCTGTCACCATGAAGTTTTATGTTTTTGTGTTTTTTTATCAATTTTGTGATGTAAATAACCATTGGCACTAGTTTCCATGGCCAACACCCAAGAATCATGTTTGTAAGGCCATGGGCCTAGTTCATTGTTAAGACTAGGTTGCTCAGATGTAAGGAACCCATGCTGCTCTGTTTTATACACTTTGAAATGATAATATAAATATTTTTTAGACTAATAAAAAAATATTAAGAATAATATATTAAGAAGGATGGTCCACTAGGTCTTGGATAGATGGTGATAGGGTGCTTTGTTAAAGGATGATAGGGTGCTTTTTAAAGGATGAATTCACTGTTTCAATGCCCTGCCCCGATCGAGGTGAAATATTAGATATGATGAAGATGTATTCCCATCAAGCTTACAAAAAGAAAAAAAAATTACTAAGAAGGATGAAGAATAATATATTATATTAAAGAAAAACAAATATTGAAAAATGAGGTGGAATTATCGTCAACCCTAAAAAAGTTTTTAGAGATTTACTTATAAAATATATATTCTAATTGTAAGACTATATAATATAAAGATAAATAGAATATTAATATATTAAAAATATATATTATATATTGAAAACATTGAATTCATCAATAAATTGTATAGACTTAATGCATTAGATTGCAATAAAATTAAGTTCATTTAGATTTACTTTGTATTGCTTCACTTACATTGAATAGATTTATTAGATTTATTATATTCAATGTATTTAGTGCATTATATTTTATGCCCTGCATAGATATTATTAAATAGCTTTTGTTTTATTCAATTGATACAATTTTCTTTAATAGTTGTTTATTAGCACTTTATATGTCCAATGTAATAATTCAAAATGTGAAATAAATTATATTGTATAAATTTTATATAAAATATTTTATATACAATTTATAAATTTACCATATAAAAATATATAAATTATATTTTTATACGGTATATTTATGAATTGTATATAAAATTTACTTTTGATACATATGTATTGAATTTATTAATTGAGTGGAATCTACTAATAAATTTATATAATATATTTTTATTTTTTTAGATTTTATCAATAATTTTCTATGTATTAAATAGATTTTATTCTTATCAATAGAATAAATTCTACGCCTTGAATATGTTTTACACAATGAATAAATTTAATACATTGAATAGATTTTATTTTAATCCATACATTTGTATGCATTGAGTAGATTTTAATTAATAAATCTATGTGTTCAATCTATGCAATTTATTGATGCATTGAAATCTATTGAAAGCATTGATTGCAACCAATTAAATAAAATAAAATTTATAATCAATGTATTTATCGGATTTTAAATGCATTCAATAGATTACAATCAATGTATTCAATAAATTTTAATAAATTATATAGATTGAATGCTCAAAAATATAAGTTGGTTGAGCATTTTAATATTAATTTTTAAGCGACAATTTTTTTACAATATTATTGTTCAAACCATGATAAGACGACTTAGTTCATTTTCATTTTAAGGTTAAGAATGAGTTGTCATCACTCTTTCCCACCAATTTTCCCCAATTTATAATTTATAAAGCAAATTGTATGAAAAAAATTATTTTCATTTAGATTTACTTTGTATCGGTTCACTTAGATTGAATAGATTTATTACATTCCATGTATTTAATGCATTACCTTTTATGGGCTCATATATTTTATTAAATAAATTTTGTTTTAGTCAATTGACAAGTTTTTTTAATGAATGTTTATTAGCACTTTATATGTCCATTGTATTGAATTGAATTTATTGATTAAATAGAATATACTAAATTCAACTCATATTTTAATTGAATATATTTTATTTTAATCAATACATTTTTATGTATTGAATATATTTTAATCAATAATTTAATTAATTAATTGAATGCAATAAATCTAATTAAATATGAGTGAACCAATACAAAGTAAATCTAAATGAACCAAATTTTGTTGCAATCTAATGCATTCAAATATATTTCAAAATATTGAAATATGCTCAAGTATGCATTCAAATCTATTGAAAACATTGATTGCAATAAATTAAATACAATCAAATTTTCAATCAATGCATTCAACAAAATTTAAATGCATTCAGTAGAATACAATCAAACCATTTAATAAATTTGAATGCATCAAAAGATAGCATTTCTTCAATGCATTAGATTACAATAGAATTAGAAGCATTTATATTTTGAATGCATCAATAAATAGTATTGCTTGAATGCATTAGATTGCAATAGAATTAACAGCATTTATATTTACTATGTATTGGTTCACTTAGATTGAATAGATTTATTACATTCAATATATTTAGTACATTAGATTAGATTATATAAACAATATAGATTTTATTTTAAAAAAAATTATTCAATTGATAATTTTTATTTTTTTAATGACAGTTTATTATCACTTCATATCTCCACAGATTCAAAATGTTAAATAAATTATATTATTTATTTTTATATGGTATATTTATAAATGGTAAATAAACCAATATAAGCCTTTGGAATCATAATTTACACGTAATATATGTATGGGGTTTATTCTATTAGGGGAATAATTTGTTTTCTTTGAATAGGCCTATAAACATTTTGAACTCAGTACTAATTATGTTGGTATGTCATGGAACTATTGTAATTACTTTTTTAATAGATTTATTCAACTAATAGATTTAAATTTAAGTTTAATAGACATTGATATTAACATTAATAATAAATATGATATTTAAAATTGATATAAAAAATATTAATATTAATATTAATATAGATATTATTATTATTATTATTATTATTATTATTATTATTATTATTTTGTGTTTGTATGTCTATTAATTAATATTGATATTGATGTTTAATATTAATATATATTATAAATTAATATTAATATTAAATATCAATATTTCTGTTAATGTTAATTAATATTAATATTATTATTATTATTTATACATTAATACTATTGTTTTTATTATTATTATTATTATTATTATTATTATTAAATATAGATATTAATGTTTAACATTGAAATTTATATAAAAATAAATTTTCTATGTGAACATTACTATTAAATACCAATATACATATTTTTATTAATCATTAGGCTTGATAACTTTAGGTTTATTTAGGTTCAATGCATTAGGATTAAAATGTTTGGTATTTTTATATCATTTGGGTTATGTAGCATTAGGTTAATTTATAACAAGAGGTTTATAAGATTACGTTTTTTAACATTAAAAAAAATGGTTTAATGTTAATATTTATACTGAAAATAAAAATTGATATTAATATTAAAAATATATTTACACCGATAAGCATAGCCCCCTATCGGAAATCACTTCTTTTATGATTATGCTAACTAATCTTTTTCATTTGATGGTCTAGATTGAAAGATGTCGGTATATTCTCGTCGTCACCACTCAATCAATGAATGAAATTAAAAGCCATAACCTCCTTGCATGTCTAAATCAAGTGTTTAAACCCTACTTAAATTAATTTTTTACCAAATGATCATTAAAAATTTACTGTTCCTCTTATTTATCTCCACGTATGAGAGTATGAGGGATTAGAGCGAAATAAGGACACGTTTCGGCGAGAAAGTTGTATCGTCGAAGCCACATGGCATGTGGTTAGCTTAACATTTTAGGTTTAATCATGGGATTTGTATGGAGGTAGCCATATCTACAAACAACAAGAAATATCAATGTCTATCCATCTTCCAACGGGAGCAGCGTGCCACGCGCAACGAATTCTTTAATGGCCATTATCTTAACCCAGTGCCACGCACAACGAATTTTGTAGAGCTATCGCACAAGCGAGAACCATTACAAGAAGGTGAACCAGAGCGTCACCCAAACGTTTCAACAGAGTGGGAGTAATTCACTTACTCCCGAAGTGTTGAAGCAGAGATCAAATTGTTGTGGAGACATTGTTGTAGCCCTTGGATATGTAATTGCCACATTCAGGGCCTCCAGTATTATTTCATAGGCTTCCTCTGCTAAATAGGTGAGTGAAGCCCCAAAGTCTATTATTTTCCCTCCATTGCCAAATTGATCCATCTCCCAAGAACTGGCAGATATTGGAAGTTTCTCCCCATTAATACTGATTTCTTATATGCCCACGTAATAGAATTTTGATGATCCTCCCTGCAGAATCGGAGTATATTGAATTGGCTTTCTCAATAACGACGGAGTTGAATCTTTGACCATGTCTCCAAATACCAGAGAGCTTTTCACTGTGGTGGGCGATAGATAATATTCTAAACAATAAGATAATTTGCCTCCATATAAACTGGTTGTTTGGATTGCAAATTAATTGGGTCCTTGACCTAACCCTAGCACGCCTTCTGCGCCAACCTCTTTCTGGCCTTGTTTGTTCAGTCCACATCCCATCAAAACATTATGTGCCTTCAATTGCTTCCCCATGGTAGAATTCAACGAAATCGTTTCGCGGATGTATAGTCCACTGGTGTTGGAGTTGTCCATGTATCCATAGTTGTACTTGCAGGCCATTTTAGGTCTAAAAATGCATGCTAATGTTGGAGATAGAGCATAGCATTCTCTGGAGTAACAACAAATGTATGATAAAGAAGAGGATCTCTCGGGATTGAATGTCGGGAAAGTGCTTCAATTCTGGCAAGGGTTGCAGTTCACCCACACAAGATCACTGACGGTGTCTGCTATAAGCAGGATTTTTTGAGGAGTCCCGACATAAAGCTCCACGAAATAAAGAGCAGTTCCCAGAGTTGCACCAGAGGCTACTGGCATGTCAAATGCAGTATTGGGTCCGAGATTCGAACCCACCGGAGGCAAAGGAGGCCAGTTACAGCTATGCTACACATAACGCCATAAAACCAAACCTTGAGACTTCAAACCAATTAAACTACGTTTGATTGGAAATTCGCGTTCCAATCTAGATGACATCACCCAAGCCTGAAATCAATGCGAACATAGCGCGATTGGCTAGCGCTAGACCCCACCAGACTCCAAAATTTTTATGAGTTTAATTTCATATGAAATTCGTGTACCAAAATGAGTTGGTGACTTCATGGACCAAACCAACGCGAATTGAATGCGATTAGTTCATGTCAATCACTTATGTGGCGTCGTGGGATCCTCCGCATTGCTTACTGTGCAATGAACTGGCATGGTGAAGTGGCAGGTGGCTCCTTCAACCTCTACTACTTTGTTGTTTCAAAAATAAGGTTTCCCACTTTAATTTATAAACAAGAAGCAGAGAGATTGTGGTTAATACAATTAATTTATTATAAATAATTACAACGTAAAAGACCAATATTAATGTTTCCACCTCACTTCATTTGTTGTTGCAAAGTAAGGGTTAAAATATTTATTTTTTCTTAATATATTTATACATCATACAATTTATTGTTGAAAATAAACATTCCAGGATTTTAAAAGAGAATGATATTGTTTAAGTCCTGAACTATGATTAGCCTGTGCGCAGGAAGGTTTTTGGATAGTCTAATGGTTTGGAACCAGGCATACCACTAAGCTTGATTGTTTGATGCTATGCCCAGAATCCTGGAATAAGTTGTTTCCACTTGTCCACTATGGCTAAATACACCTCTCACACCTGCCACTACAAAAATAATATCATCATTTTCATATAAAACTTTCTTCCAATCCAATGGAAATTAGGTGATGTTTGTAGTTATTGACATATGAAGACATTGTATGTTTCTTCTTTGTTGTTTTCAATCCTTACCTCATCGAAAGAAATGTTGTTCAGGATGAAGTTAATAAAATAATTAGATATCATAATAATGGACTCATTTAGTTGTTTAAAAGTAAAAATTAATATATTAGAAGTTTTTATTTCCAAATACATTTTTTAAAAATTTATAAATTAAAAAAAATAATAAATATAAAACACATTTTTCATAATTACAATACACATTATTATCATTTTATGCGGAAAATTCCATTCTACATGCCATCTCTAAAGATAAGTCTTTAATTGTATTTTTTATAAGTGTAATCTTTTTAACAAAGTATATATATTATATTTATTTATAGATAATTAATATTAGTTTTAAAATTATATTAATTATTATTTATATTTTAATTTAATTAATTGTAATTTTTCAAATTACAAAAATAAATAATCAAAAATATCATTAAAAAATATTTGACAGACTTTGAAATTGTATATTTGTATTTTATAATATGTTCTTATTAGATTTCAAGGACATGAGTGGATTCAGTTCACAAGCCATGATTTATTTTAATTTAAAAGTGGATTCAGTTCACAAGACATGATTTATTTTAATTTAAAAGTGGATTCAATTCACAATGCATGATTTAATTTAATAAATTACATGAAAATCATTTTAATAAAAATGACAAATACGATAATCATAGAATTATGCAATAACATTTATGAAATTTACATTGTATAATTAAATTATAAGATTCCTCCATCCATAATAATAATCATGATATGGCTCTCTTCAAATTGAGTGTTATTTAGTTTTATTAGATGAATGTAACATTCATCTTTACAAAACTTTAAAAAATAAAAAAATTATACAGCATGGTAAATTTTATCTACCAAACGAGCAATCATAAAATACTTATAATACTAAACATATATTATATCTTATATCTCCAATATTAACATATGTTACCATAGTAGTTAATTAACAAATTGACTATGTCTTGGGAATCCATTGACATGGAACATTATTGGTTAGAGCATAATCATTGTAAACTTACATTATTGGTTTATAATATGAATAATCGATCAACGTCATCTATGATCATTTGTCACATTTTGACAAATATTATCTCAATATGAAAATCACCCATGGCCAACCATGGTCATAGTTTGTCCA